>WNGS01161107.1:2891514-2918397 GCA_020271785.1 Procambarus virginalis | reverse complement strand
CTTTTCGTTTAATGTTTCACACATTTCCTTTTCATTTTTCCGTGAATCTATTTCCCATTTTCACCCTCTGAATATTATCCTTTACCTGAATTTGTTGTTTATGAATTTATAGAATAGACCTGGTTCTGTTTTACATTTGTCTGCAATCCCTTTTTCAAAATTTCTTTCTGCCTCTCTCCTCACTGCTGTGTAGTTGTTTCTCACATCTTTGTATCACTGGTATGTTTGGGGGTTTGGCCTCTTCCTGTATTGATTCCATTTTGTGTCTTTTGGTCTCTGGCCCTCTTGCACTTTCTGTTGAACCAATCTTGTTTCCTAGTTCTGCTTCTCTGTTTTGGTATAAATTTGTTGTGCCTTTATCATATATTTCACAAAACTTGACATACATCTCATTCACTTTCTTGCCTAGTAACAAGTCTGTCCAATTATACTCACTAAAAAATTTTTTAAGGTTGCCATAATGTCCTCTCCTAAAGTCAGGTTTTCCAATTGCTTCAACCTCCTTTTTTTCGTCCAGATTATAACGCATTGCATACTTTAATCCCAAAAGACATGGTCACTTTTACCCAAGGGAGGAAGGTACTAAATGTCAAATATTTCTTCCTCCTTCCTGGTAAATATTAAATCTATTGTGTGTGTGTGTATGTGTATGTGTGTGTATGTACTCACCTAGTTGTGTTTGCGGGGGTTGAGCTCTGGCTCTTTGGTCCTGCCTCTCAACCGTCAATCAACAGGTGTACAGATTCCTGAGCCTATTGGGCTCTATCATATCTACACTTGAAACTGTGTATGGAGTCAGCCTCCACCACATCACTTCCTAATGCATTTCATTTGTCAACCACTCTGACACTAAAAAAGTTCTTTCTAATACCTCTGTGGCTCATTTGGGCACTCAGTTTCCACCTGTGTCCCCTTGTGCGTGTGCCCCCTGTGTTAAATAGCCTGTCTTTATCTACCCTATCAATTCCCTTCAGAATCTTAATGTGGTGATCATGTCCCCCCTAACTCTTCTGTCTTCCAGCGAAGTGAGGTTTAATTCCCGTAGTCTCTCCTCGTAGCTCATACCTCTCAGCTCGGGTACTAGTCTGGTGGCAAACCTTTGAACCTTTTCCAGTTTAGTCTTATCCTTGACTAGATATGGACTCCATGCTGGGGCTGCATACTCCAGGATTGGCCTGACATATGTGGTATACAAAGTTCTGAATGATTCTTTACACAAGTTTCTGAATGCCGTTCGTATGTTGGCCAGTCTGGCATATGCCGCTGATGTTATCCTCTTGATATGTGCTGCAGGAGACAGGTCTGGCGTGATATCAACCCCCAAGTCTTTTTCTTTCTCTGATTCCTGAAGAATTTCCTCTCCCAGATGATACCTTGTATCTGGCCTCCTGCTCCCTACACCTATCTTCATTACATTACATTTGGTTGGGTTAAACTCTAACAACCATTTGTTCCACCATTCCTTCAGCTTGTCTAGCCTTCTTGAAGCCTCAAACAGTCCTCCTCTGTTTTAATCCTTCTCATAATTTTGGCATTGTCCACAAACATTGAGAGAAATGAATCGATACCCTCCGGGAGATCATTTACATATATCAGAAACAAGATAGGACCGAGTACGGAGCCCTATGGGACTCCACTGGTGACTTCAGGCCAATCGGAGGTCTCACCCCTCACCGTAACTCTCTGCTTCCTATTGCTTAGGTACTCCCTTATCCACTGGAGCACCTTACCAGCTACCCCTGCCTGTCTCTCCAGCTTATGTACCAGCCTCTTGTGCGGTACTGTGTCAAAAGCTTTCCCACAATCCAAGAAAATGCAGTCCGCCCAGCCCTCTCCTTCTTGCTTAACCCTTACACTGCTCAGGGGTCCTGGGGACATTTACACCCCTGTGCGAAAGAAAAAAAAAATTCAAACATTTTTTTTCGTCTTCTAAACATGTTAATTTGTGTCCCCTGAGCATGGGAAAAATTGCAAAAAAATCGTAGGTGACATATTTTGGGCGCAATTGACCGAAGAAGTCTGGCAAAAAGTGGGCGTTGACAGAGCGGTCGTCAGGGCCGGTCAGCGTCACCCGCGCTGACAGATGGGAGTTGCCACAAAGATATTATTTCCTAATTGTTTCAATGTCTCCGATTGATTTTTTCTTAGTTTTTTTGCAGTAATATTATTCAATAGTGTGTATTGTAATATATTTATATAATAAAAGTGGTGAATAATCGCTATACTCAAACATATGGTGTGCATATTAGTAATTCAATTATTATGTTCATAAAACAATAAACAAATAGTTTTGCTGCTATTACACTCTATACACAGGTTATATATAAGTATCTGCATATTTTGGTCACCATAACGAACCACTAAGTTGGTATTGAGAGTCGAAAAGCAACGAAGAGTTACCGCCACACCAGCCAGCCACTCGCTGCCACTCCCTCAACACACGCACTAAACTTTCTCCCCCAACAATACCATTTGTGGTGTTATTACACTATATACAGACGTTATATATAAGTATGTATATATTTTGTTCACCACAACTGTACAGCTAAGCTGATATAGTTAGTTCAGGCACTAAGAGTCGTCGGTATACACAGCTGGCGGCTGGCGGCTCCCTCACTCATTCAAGGTCACACATACACTAAACTTTTTCCCCAACAATACTGTTTGCAGTGTTATTACCTTATATACACATATTATATATAAATATCTACATGTTTTATGCACCGTAACTGGACACCTAAGCTTGTAGTGCGCCCAAAGAGCATAGTGGCCACTCTCTAAACAGCTAGACAAATCGTGCAGACGACGTCACCTCCGTCACCCAAATGGCTCCTCCCAGCATAATCCTTTTGCTGTTATTACACTAATACACACATTATATATAAGTATCTACATTTGTGTTCACCATAGAACCACTGAGCTGGTATGGTGAATGTAAACAATAACAGGTGGCCACACAGTCAGTAAACGATGCTGTCTCCCTCCGTCTCTCAGCATCACTCCTCCTACAGCGCTAATTATTACAACAATCCTGCTATTATCACAACCCTGGTTATTTATATCACAGTCAGGGGTCATCTGTAATATTGTCATTACTAAATAATAACAATTATATATTTATTTTGACATTTTTCGGCGATGCTGTGGTCACAAGCTGAACAGCAATGCTGCTCGCTCATGCTGCGTGCACCAGCCTTGGTTGCTCCAACAGTAATGTGCCTCTCACACCTGAGAATATTGCCCACGTTTTTTTTTTTAAATTGCGTCTGTTTACAAGAGCCCTGAGGAAGCTAATGTGAACCCCGTATAGCCGCGGGCCATTTGAATCGGGTGTGGCACCCTATGGCATATATATACGCCATGCGCACCATGGGACATGTTACTCAGGGCGTATATATACACCATGCGCAGTTTAAGGGTTAATCTTTGTCACCTGATCGTAAAATTCTATCAAGCCTGTAAGGCAAGATTTACCCTCCCAGAACCCATGTTGGCGATTTGTCACGAAGTCCCTTATCTCCAGATGTGTTACCAGGTTTTTTCTCACGATCTTCTCCATCACCTTGCATGGTATACAAGTCAAGGACACTGACCTGTGTGTGTGTGTGTGCACTGTTTCTTATGTGTACTATTTTAATCTTTTACATGAAAATTTATCCTTTAAAAAATGTTTCATTATTGATGTCTTTTTCCAGATAAACGAAGTGCCTGGCTCATTATTGCCGCAGATTATCAGGTCAAACAGAGCAGGAGATATTTTAGCCAGCAGGAAAGGTGTTTTCAGTGTCGGCAGTTTGGGCATAAGAAAGAAGCTTGTCCCAGAGTTCCACACTGCCACCTTTGTTCTCAAACGGACCACGTTACACGGTTCAATTGCCCAGAGAATTGCTGTTTTAGGGTTAGTAATAAGAGTACAGTATATTTAATAAGTCCCAAGCCATTTTACATATAACTTCAGACATAACAATGGTGTAGAAGTCAAATTTGGTAATTCATTATTTCCTGTTATAATAAATTACAGTCCAAGTGCCTAGAAAAACATTTCCAAAGTATATAATAATCAACCGAGTCCTCTCGTCTTCCAAACTGGCACCTGGACGTCGAAAATGTCGCAATATGTTGATGACAGCATCAGATTTGGCCTTGGTAAGCTCCCTGTACCCAACTGTCTTTCCCATGGGGATTGGGTGCATCTTATGGGTCTGGAGGTAAGGCAAGTGACCTGAGCTGCTACCTGGTGATATTCTTGGGTACTAGCACATGGTCTGATAACATTGGGTAAAATGTAGTTTAGCAGGTATCTATCTTTAAGTAACCGTTTCATGTCCTAATGCCGAATAATGCGTCATAAAACCAAAACACACAGAGTTCCTGATGATGCAAACGTTGTCATGCAAATTTTTTTGCAAGGTCTAATTATTAAGTATAAACATATTGATTGAGTGAATGAGTGTAACATTGGGTTGTGTGCTCGCCCAAAATTCTAGTGCTACCGTCCAGGCGGTTAACGTGTATTGCCATAATTAGAATTGGGGTCGTCTTGTGTTATCTAAATTGGAGTGGGTTGGGGTCCATGTCATTTTTTCTTCTGTTTGGTTCAGCTGTGATTTTCAGCTCTTTTTCTCCTATTGCCCTTCACTCCATGGCCCTTCTGATTGTCCTCTCACAGACACTTGGTGGCTTGATCTGCCAAGATGGTTTGTGGCTTTCCGCCACTCTTCAGTTATGGAATTTCAGGATTGCTGTCTAAACATGTGTAAAGGATGGAAGTGTTGCACATTGACATTTCACATCTTCAGCTTTCTTTAACCCTTGTATGGCACCTGGCTATTTAGCATGTGTCACTCACAGGCACATACCAAAAAAAAAAAAAATAATTTTTTCTTCTAAACTTATTAATTTGTGTTCACTGATCATGGGAAAAATAATAAAAAAATCGTACGTGGCATATATTGCCCGCTATAGGGCGGGGAAGTCTGGTAAAAAACAGGCGCTGACTCGGCATGTGTCCCAGGCGGTCTGTTGCTCACCAGCTGTCAGGCCAGAGTTGCCACAAAGAGATAATTACCTAATTATTTCAATGTCTCTGATGGGTTTTTCGTAGTTTTTTTGCTGTAATATTATTCAATAGTGTGTAGTGTGATATACAGTATATAGATAATAAAATGAGTGAATCATTGCTGTACTCAAAAATATGGTGTGCATATTGTTGATTCAATTATTATGTTCATCAAACAGTGAACAAATACTTTGTCGGTTATTACACTATATACACAGGTTATATAAGTTTCTTCATATTTTGTTCACCATAACGAACCACTAACTTGCTATTATGAGTCAAAAAGTAACGAGAGTGACCGCCACACACCAGCCAGCCACTCGCTGCCACTCACTCCCTCAACACCTCACTCGCCCACATTCTCCCTCCCACCATACTGTATTTGCTTTTATTCACTAAATTTCTATACTGGGCCTCCATTTCTATACTGGGTGAGAGGGAGGGGTGCTTTCCTTTTCTGTGAAGCTTAGGAGTTTGTGAAGATATCCACAAGGGCAATGATGAGGGTTCGAACCGATGCAATATGACGCTATTGTGATTTCTGTGTGTGTTAGGAATTTCTGTTGGTAGGTCCTCCTGGCTGTGGCCTGGATTTTGCTTGTGGTGTAGCTCTGGATCCAGTTTCCATGGACTGGCACTTCATCCTTTTTGTAACAAACTAGGTTGTTGTAGGAATGATCCAGTATGTTCTCTCTACACATGGGAGAGTGGGAAGCGGGAACCATGTGTAGGGACCTGACTGAGAGCACGGGGGCATCCCCTGGGAATTGGCGGTTGAAATACAAAATGACTGGCGCCTTTGTCTCATAGTACCGTATAATGAATTATTCTACAGTATTCAGTAATTTAGAGAAATTAGTCTTCATTCAAATTGTATAGTACAGTATTCCTGTTTATAGTATCAAGAGTATCCTAATTGTCAGGATAATGAGTAAGCCGCCATCAGTGACGTCACGAGCCGGGACTAGACCTTGGCGCGGAGTGACCTCGACGGTCACGGGTTATCAGAGTTTCCACATTTAGTATTTCACAAAGGTCAAATAGCCATTTTGTAATCGGAAATAGCTCTTCCCTAAGATGCTTGTGTAATTGTCCCTTCTTGAGTACTTCTCAGTACTCACTTCCCCCTTCAGAGCAGGAGAGATTGCTGAAATAGAGGGAATCATAGAACATATACGGCACGCATAGACGAGATAAAACACCTAAATTATTGGGATCGTCTCAAAGCTCTCCAAATGTACTCACTAGAAAGAAGACGAGAGAGGTATCAAATAATATACACCTGGAAGATACTGGAGGGCCAAGTACCAAATCTACACAGTAAAATAACAACGTACTGGAGTGAACGATATGGAAGAAAATGCAGAATAGAACGAGTGAAGAGCAGGAGGTGACATAGGCACAATCAGAGAACACTGTATAAACATCAGAGGTCCACGGTTGTTCAACACCCTCCCAGCAAGCATAAGAAATATTGCCGGAACAACCGTGGACATTTTCAAGAGGAAACTACTGTAGATTTATTCCTCCAAGGAGTGCCGGACCAACCGGGCTGTGGTGGGTATGTGGACCTGCGGGCCGCTCCAAGCAACAGCCTAGTGGACCAAACCCTCACAAGTCGAGCCTGGCCTCGGGCCGGGCTTGGGGAGTAGAAGAACTCCCAAAACCCCATCAACCAGGTATCAACCAGGTATCAACCAGGTAATTAACTTCAGTTAAAAGAATTCAACCATTTGGGTTGTTCAGTACAACAGAGATTAGTTGTTTAACTTAAACCCTACGAGTAAACTTAGTAAAGCCAGGCCTAGGGATACCCAGCTGGCTTCTGTGTAGGACAGAGCGAGAGGGATCAGTGTGGAATAAGCAACGATTCGGGAAGGTGACCTTCACCCACCTCTCCCCTAGACCAGCACATCCACCGCTTGTCGTCATAGTCGTCAAACTACTGCCAGTATTGGACCTATTCGTACAAGTGAAGGTTCATACACGGAGGATGACAAAGAAATTAGTGAAATCCTAAAAAAGCAGTATGAGGACATGTTTAGCACTCCAATAAACAACATGAAAGTAGAAGATCCAGACAATTTCTTTATGCGTGATATCCAAACCCCTGTAAATATAACTGATATCAACACGAGCGCACTAAATTTTGAAAGAGAAATTGAAAACATGCCCATGCACTCGGCCCCAGGTCCAGACTCATGGAATTCAATATTTATAAAGAAATGCAAAGTGCCGGTAGCACAGGCACTCAGTATAGTGTGGAGGAAGAGCTTGGACACGGGAGAGATACCAGATGCACTTAAAGTGGCAGACATAGCCCCTCTACACAAGGGAGGGAGCAAAGCATTGGCAAAGAATTATAGACCAGTTGCACTGACATCGCACATAATAAAAGTATTTGAGAGAGTGATTAGGAGTCAGGTCACCAATTTCATGGAGACCAATGACCTTCACAACCCAGGCCAACATGGATTTCGAGCGGGAAGATCGTGCCTCTCACAGCTACTTGAGCACTACGATAAAGTCACTGAGGCATTAGAAGAAAAACAGAATGCTGATGTGATATACACGGACTTCGCAAAGGCTTTCGATAAATGTGACCATGGCGTGATAGCACACAAAATGAAGTCAATGGGAATAACCGGTAAAGTAGGACGCTGGATACTCAGTTTTCTGTCAAACAGGACTCAGCGAGTAACGGTCAACCATATAAAATCTAGTCCAAGTGCAGTTAAAAGCTCTGTACCTCAGGGTACAGTCCTTGCACCGCTGCTTTTCCTTATTCTCATATCAGATATAGACAAAAATACAAGTCACAGCTTCGTATCATCCTTTGCAGATGACACAAAAATCAGTATGAAAATTACCTCGGCTGAAGACATTGAAAAACTTCAAGCTGATATTAATAAAGTTTTCGACTGGGCATCAGAAAATAACATGATGTTTAACAGTGATAAATTCCAGGTACTCAGGTACGGTAAAAATGAGGACCTTAAACATAATACAGAGTACAAAACACAATCAAATGTGCCCATAGTAGGAAAACAGCATGTAAAGGATTTGGGAATAATGATGTCTGACGACCTAACGTTTAGGGAGCATAACCAAGCAAATATTGCGACAGCCAGAAAAATGATAGGATGGATTACGAGAACTTTCAAATCCAGGGATCACATCACAATGCTTGTACTCTTCAAGTCACTTGTGCTGTCCCGTCTTGAGTACTGTTCAGTACTCACTTCCCCCTTCAGAGCAGGAGAGATTGCTGAAATAGAGGGAATACAGAGAACATATACAGCACGTATAGACGCGATAAAGCACCTAAATTATTGGGATCGTCTCAAAGCTCTCCAAATGTACTCACTAGAAAGAAGACGAGAGAGATATCAAATAATATACACCTGGAAGATACTGGAGGGCCAGGTCCCAAATCTACACAGTAAAATAACAACGTACTGGAGTGAACGATATGGAAGAAAATGCAGAATAGAACCAGTGAAGAGCAGGGGTGCCATAGGCACAATCAGAGAACACTGTATAAACATCAGAGGTCCGCGGTTGTTCAACGTCCTCCCAGCAAGCATAAGAAATATTGCCGGAACAACCGTGGACATCTTCAAGAGGAAACTAGATTTATTCCTCCAAGGAGTTCCGGACCAGCCGGGCTGTGGTGGGTATGTGGGCCTGCGGGCCGCTCCAAGCAACAGCCTAGTGGACCAAACTCTCACAAGTCAAGCCTGGCCTCGGGCCGGGCTTGGGGAGTAGAAGAACTCCCAGAACCCCATCAACCAGGTATCAACCAGGTATAGAAGGTATAGTTGCTATGGTTTTGAGTATAGGAAGTTAGTCATCTCATTGCCTTTTAATATAGGAGTGTTCATCCAGGGAGTGCTTTGAATTAGATTTGTTTGAGTTTTGAATGAATCATTTAGCTAGTAAATTGCCTTTTTATTAATTATCATTTTATGTACTATTATTTACATGTCCTGGCCACGTGGTGCCCACGAGGCCGAGTTGCGTTGGGCCGCAGATTCTAACACTGATTAAGAATTCATTATCCCTTTGATATTGTTAATAATTCCGCACTTTAACGTAATCAAATCCCTCCCATATTTAATTAGTTGGGGATCAAGCCCCAAGGTTTTATTGATTAGCATGATCGATCCAGACCTCGGTATTGCTCATGGTATTATGGTGGTGGTAGTATTGTCTGGTGGTGGCAGCGCAAGCGAGTTCTAGAGTTTTGCCCAGAGTCTATTTCCACTCATAAGGGTTGTAGAATCTTAAGCCGGTCAAACGGCTTAGACCACGTGGCGTGGGATTTGGCTAGAGTAATAGCTCTGGGGTCCCTTGGTTAGAAGGAGAAGTTGAATAAGAATACTACGGACGGGAGTGAAGGAGAAGAAAGAACGAACCCCCCCCCCTCCAGTGTTAAATTTTCATTGAAGGGTGATCAGCGAAGGTGGTTCCCCGAGGTGCCATTGTGGGTCCCCTTGTGCAGATGATGAGTCACAATAATGTGGCTGAAGATATAATGACCAAACAACACAGCAGAAGATGGCGAAACGACGATGTTTCGGTCTGGCCTGGATCATTATCAAGTTGTACATAGGTTGTGGTCGTACGACAAGTCGTTCTCTGTCTAGGCTGAATGCTATATTTATCCGGCTGGAGGACGATTTGTATGGCTTCCTGATTTGCATGTGATGTCTACTGTGCTCTGCTTCGGTGCTCGGGTCGTCTTACCAGTTTAGGAGCGCAGATGTTCTGGTCGTACGTACGTACCTGCAGTCCCATTTCCCTCACAGACATGGCTGGACTACCTGTTATTTCTGGTGTGAGTTGTGACTCTTGCATCTGGACTGACTCTGGCTGTTTTGATCGGGTATGTGTCCTGTCTTTTCTTCTGACGATGTTTTACATTTTCTGGGGACTTGATTAATGAAGCATGTGATGGATATTAGCTCAGAAATATAGAATTGAGTGTAGTTATATCCTTTTTTATGAGCACGATTCTTGAATAATCCTATTCCTGCCCTTTTTCATGCTTCCGTTAGTTTGCTTTGGTGGTGGTGGCTTTAATTGGGATAACGATCTGGTCTGACCCTGTTATGGTGACAGTATGACCTGTTAGCATTTGATCTAACAGTATTATGCAAAGCATAACTGCCAGTCTTTTTACCTGTACTTCTGGTTTTCACTGCAGGGGGAAAATTTGAGCCACAATTGCTTATTTTATGTCATCTGAGTTAGTACTCTCAGAGGTGGCTTGACTTAGGCTTGGATTTGTCTCCTGTTCCTAAATACATGAGAGGGCCACTTGCAGAGATCCCTATACCTTGAGGTGCTTCCGGGGCTTAGCGTCCCTGCGGCCCGGTCGTCGACCAGGCCTCCTGGTAACGGCAAGGACAAAATACTGTAGAGAGAGCCCGGAAGATGATAAGAGTTTGCAGTGGTACATTTACACAACCATCTGAAAATCCCCTCCTCTTGAATGAAGTAATGCTCTTGTATGTATGTATGGTATGTGAAAATATGTAATAAATATACCCTTAGTGCATCTCTAATATGCCATGATACTCATGATTTTGCAATTAATTAATATTTGCTGTTTTAAAACATTTTATTATATTTTTTTTCAGTGTGGTGGAACATTCCATTATTTTTGCACGGAGACGTCAGCTTCAGTGACATGCAGTTTGTGTGGTTATCGTGGTCATCGGCCTGAGTTGTGTCCTGACCTCTGGAGAAGATTTCATCTCACTGTAAGGAATTGTCTAAAATTGGCTATACAAGAGGGAAAGGTTAAGGGATGTATGGACACCGACCCACTATACAACTTCCTCAAGCCTAATGAGGGGGGTTAAAAAGGCAGTTGAATTCAGAGTGGGGTTTATTTTTTTAATGAAAAATGCTAATTACATCTGAAAAAAATGAATAATAATTGTTGCTCTACTTTTAAACTTTGAGTGATGGCTATGTGCTATTGTTTTGAGTAATTGGTTATTGTGGGTTTTGGTGAATTTGATGTACAGGTATCTGCAGAGTAACTGAAGTCCATCAGCTGACTCACTCTCTCGCTGCATATTTTTCCTTGCTTAATGATCTCCTGTTTTCAGGCACAGGAGTTCGTTAGGCATGTCGAGGTCACCCTAGGCCTATGAATGAACTTTCCCCAGGATGCAGCCTAGAACAGTCACGTAACTCAGATGTGCCTATTCACTGCTAGGTGAACAAAAGCATCAGGTGTGAAAATGTTTTCCCAAATGTCCCATCATGAGCCAGAGTCGAACTGTGAGCCAGCTACACTGATCAGTGTGCCACAGCACTCGTTACTATGTCACCACTGCACAGTAATACTGAGCCATCAGGTTGTGAGCCAGCTACACTGATCAGTGTGCCACAGCACTCGTTACTATGTCACCACTGCACAGTAATACTGAGCCATCAAGTTGTGAGCCAGCCACACTGATCAGTGTGCCACAGCACTCGTTACTATGTCAACACTGCACAGTAATACTGAGCCATCAGGTTGTGAGCCAGCCACACTGATCAGTGTGCCACAGCACTCGTTACTATGTCAACACTGCACAGTAATACTGAGCCATCAGGTTGTGAGCCAGCCACACTGATCAGTGTGCCACAGCACTCATTACTATGTCAACACTGCACAGTAATACTGAGCCATCAGGTTGTGAGCCAGCTACACTGATCAGTGTGCCACAGCACTCATTACTATGTCAACACTGCACAGTAATACTGAGCCATCAGGTTGTGAGCCAGCTACACTGATCAGTGTGCCACAGCACTCATTACTATGTCAACACTGCACAGTAATATACATTTTCATTTGAAAATTCATTTCCTTCACCATGAACAGCAATCTTGGCTCTTTTATTTTCCTCCCTCCGTCTATGGTCTGTACCACTCATATACTGCATCTAAATGTTCGCTTCGGCCCGACTCACTTAACCTGCTGCATTGGTTATTATTCTATTTTCACTTTGAGCAAATTGGGTAAAGATTTTAAGATGAACCTTCAAAAATTTGAAAACTAAACTCAAAAGTTGTCCGGCTTTGTATACAATGCTGATGAGACTTTTGGGGACGTCGCTCTCCATTTTATTAGTTAACTAATTTTCTCCCAAAATTAACTTGCAGTGTATCATCTTATATTTGCTGGTGGTGGAAGCCTTCATTGTTTCCTGCATTCTGAGCTGACCATTGTGACAGGATGTTTAATATTTTCCTCAAAATACCAAGGAATGTGTGTGGTGGAACAGGGCAACGAACTTGCCGTAGGAGCACCATAAACAGGTGTCGAGGTTACCCTGAGCTGCAGGTTAACCCTTAACATGCTCGGGGTCTAATATCCTGCTATCCGCACAGGCGCATGTCATTTTGAAAAAAAAAAATTATTTTTTCTTCCTAACCTGTTAATTTGTGTTCACTGATCACGGGAAAAATAATAAAAAAATCGTAGGTGCCATATATTGCCCGCTATAGGGCGGGGAAGTCTGGCAAATTATTGGCGCTGACTCAGCATGCGTCCCAGGCGGTCTGTTGCTCGCCAGCTGTCAGGCCAGAGTTGCCACAAAGAGATAATTACCTAATTATTTCAATGTCTCTGATTGATGTTTCATAGTTTTTTTGCTGTAATATTATTCAATAGTGTGTAGTTTGATATATTTATATAATAAAATGAGTGAATCATTGCTGTACTCAAAAATATGGTGTGCATATTGTTGATTCAGTTATGTTCATCAATCAGTGAACAAATACTTTGTCGGTTATTACACTATAAGCACAGGTTATATATAAGTATCTGCATGTTTTGTTCACTATAAAGAACCACTAAGTAGCTATTATGAGTCAAAAAGTAACGAGGAGTGACCGCCGTGTACCAGCCAGCCACTCCCGCCCTCCCTCCAGTCATCTGACTCGCCCACATTCTCCTCCCACAATACTGTTTTTGCTATAATTCACTATATACAGATGGTATATATAAGTATCTACATGTTTTGTTCACCATAACTGTACATCTAAGCTTGTATGGTGAGTAAATGCACAAAGACATAGGACCTAACACAGTCAGCTGATGGCTGCCTCCCTCAAGGCCACACGCACTAATATTTCTCCTCCAACAATACTGTGTGATGTTATTACGCTATATACACACATTATAAATAAATATCTACCTGTTTTATTCACCATACTTGTACAAATAAACTAGTATGGTGCCCAAAGACCATCGTGGTAACCAGTAAACAACATCGTCGTCTGCACGGTGGTGTCGTGCAGACGACGCCACCGCCCTCACCAAAATGGCGGCTCCAAACCTTCTCTTGCTGTTTATACCCTCTATACACACGTTATATATAAGTATCTACATTTGTGTTCACTATCGCGAACCACTAAGCTGGTATGCTGAGTGCAGTCAATAAAAGGTGGCCACACACAGTCAGAAAACATCGCCACCACCCTCCCTCCCACAGCATTACTCCTCCCTCCATGGTGCACAGCGCCAAATATCATCGCAATCCTGCTATTATCAGAACCCTGGTCACTTTTATCACGGTCAGGGGTCCTCTGTAATAATATCATCGCTACATAATAGCATGAACAAGTATACTTTGGCATTTTTAGGCGATGCTGTGGTCACAAGCTGAACAGCAGTGCTGTGAGCTCATGCTGCGTGCGTCAGGCTTGGTAGCTTACGCAATACTGAGGCCCCTAACACCCGGGAGTTTGGCCCACGATTTTTTTAAAAATGGCGTCTGTTTACAAGAGTCCTGATGAAGGTGTGGTTAACCCCGTGTATCCGCGGGCCGTTTAAATCTTGCGTAGTACTCCAACACATCATATGACGTGAAGAGCAGTTGACTGGTAAAATGCCTAGCACGTCATATGATGTAATGCGCACTTTAAGGGTTAAGGCAGCACAGCTTCTCACCGCCAATACCAATAAAAAGACAAAATACCGTTGACTGATGTGGCAATAAACCAAGACATTAAGTTTGCGACAGATGTGAAACTGTTGCTCGTAGTAATATTGCAAAAGGGCAGGTGAGGCGACATAGCAAGGCAATGCAGAATTGACACAATCAATTGTCACAATAGCACATTGTTTCATTGTGCCAAGACTATTTCACATCTTTTCCTACTTATCTGACACTGAACTGCAGAAGCACAATCCCCCATGCCAGAAGGCTATTTAACTTACAGATTTGTTTTATTGCAGCATCACTCACACTAGCAGAACATCTGCAGTATACCACAGACACTGACCGTGTGTGGCAGTATACCACAGACACTGACCGTGTGTGTCAGTAGACCACAGACACTGACCGTGTGTGTCAGTAGACCACAGACACCCACCCTGTGTGTCAGTACACCACAGACACCCACCCTGTGTGTCAGTACACCACAGACACTCACCCTGTGTGTGTCAGTACACCACAGACACCCACCCTGTGTGTCAGTACACCACAGACACCCACCCTGTGTGTCAGTACACCACAGACACCCACCCTGTGTGTCAGTACACCACAGACACCCACCCTGTGTGTCAGTACACCACAGACACCCACCCTGTGTGTCAGTACACCACAGACACCCACCCTGTGTGTCAGTACACCACAGACACCCACCCTGTGTGTCAGTACACCACAGACACCCACCCTGTGTGTCAGTACACCACAGACACCCACCCTGTGTGTCAGTACACCACAGACACCCACCCTGTGTGTCAGTACACCACAGACACCCACCCTGTGTGTCAGTACACCACAGACACCCACCCTGTGTGTCAGTACACCACAGACACCCACCCTGTGTGTCAGTACACCACAGACACCCACCCTGTGTGTGTCAGTACACCACAGACACCCACCCTGTGTGTCAGTACACCACAGACACCCACCCTGTGTGTCAGTACACCACAGACACCCACCCTGTGTGTCAGTACACCACAGACACCCACCCTGTGTGTCAGTACACCACAGACACCCACCCTGTGTGTCAGTACACCACAGACACCCACCCTGTGTGTCAGTACACCACAGACACCCACCCTGTGTCAGTACACCACAGACACCCACCCTGTGTGTCAGTACACCACAGACACCCACCCTGTGTGTCAGTACACCACAGACACCCACCCTGTGTGTCAGTACACCACAGACACCCACCCTGTGTGTCAGTACACCACAGACACCCACCCTGTGTGTCAGTACACCACAGACACCCACCCTGTGTGTCAGTACACCACAGACACCCACCCTGTGTGTCAGTACACCACAGACACCCACCCTGTGTGTCAGTACACCACAGACACCCACCCTGTGTGTCAGTACACCACAGACACCCACCCTGTGTGTGTCAGTACACCACAGACACCCACCCTGTGTGTCAGTACACCACAGACACCCACCCTGTGTGTCAGTACACCACAGACACCCACCCTGTGTGTCAGTACACCACAGACACCCACCCTGTGTGTCAGTACACCACAGACACCCACCCTGTGTGTCAGTACACCACAGACACCCACCCTGTGTGTCAGTACACCACAGACACCCACCCTGTGTGTCAGTACACCACAGACACCCACCCTGTGTGTCAGTACACCACAGACACCCACCCTGTGTGTCAGTACACCACAGACACCCACCCTGTGTGTCAGTACACCACAGACACCCACCCTGTGTGTCAGTACACCACAGACACCCACCCTGTGTGTCAGTACACCACAGACACCCACCCTGTGTGTCAGTACACCACAGACACCCACCCTGTGTGTCAGTACACCACAGACACCCACCCTGTGTGTCAGTACACCACAGACACCCACCCTGTGTGTCAGTACACCACAGACACCCACCCTGTGTGTCAGTACACCACAGACACCCACCCTGTGTGTCAGTACACCACAGACACCCACCCTGTGTGTCAGTACACCACAGACACCCACCCTGTGTGTCAGTACACCACAGACACCCACCCTGTGTGTCAGTACACCACAGACACCCACCCTGTGTGTCAGTACACCACAGACACCCACCCTGTGTGTCAGTACACCACAGACACCCACCCTGTGTGTCAGTACACCACAGACACCCACCCTGTGTGTCAGTACACCACAGACACCCACCCTGTGTGTCAGTACACCACAGACACCCACCCTGTGTGTCAGTACACCACAGACACCCACCCTGTGTGTCAGTACACCACAGACACCCACCCTGTGTGTCAGTACACCACAGACACCCACCCTGTGTGTCAGTACACCACAGACACCCACCCTGTGTGTCAGTACACCACAGACACCCACCCTGTGTGTCAGTACACCACAGACACCCACCCTGTGTGTCAGTACACCACAGACACCCACCCTGTGTGTCAGTACACCACAGACACCCACCCTGTGTGTCAGTACACCACAGACACCCACCCTGTGTGTCAGTACACCACAGACACCCACCCTGTGTGTCAGTACACCACAGACACCCACCCTGTGTGTCAGTACACCACAGACACCCACCCTGTGTGTCAGTACACCACAGACACCCACCCTGTGTGTCAGTACACCACAGACACCCACCCTGTGTGTCAGTACACCACAGACACCCACCCTGTGTGTCAGTACACCACAGACACCCACCCTGTGTGTCAGTACACCACAGACACCCACCCTGTGTGTCAGTACACCACAGACACCCACCCTGTGTGTCAGTACACCACAGACACCCACCCTGTGTGTCAGTACACCACAGACACCCACCCTGTGTGTCAGTACACCACAGACACCCACCCTGTGTGTCAGTACACCACAGACACCCACCCTGTGTGTCAGTACACCACAGACACCCACCCTGTGTGTCAGTACACCACAGACACCCACCCTGTGTGTCAGTACACCACAGACACCCACCCTGTGTGTCAGTACACCACAGACACCCACCCTGTGTGTCAGTACACCACAGACACCCACCCTGTGTGTCAGTACACCACAGACACCCACCCTGTGTGTCAGTACACCACAGACACCCACCCTGTGTGTCAGTACACCACAGACACCCACCCTGTGTGTCAGTACACCACAGACACCCACCCTGTGTGTCAGTACACCACAGACACCCACCCTGTGTGTCAGTACACCACAGACACCCACCCTGTGTGTCAGTACACCACAGACACCCACCCTGTGTGTCAGTACACCACAGACACCCACCCTGTGTGTCAGTACACCACAGACACCCACCCTGTGTGTCAGTACACCACAGACACCCACCCTGTGTGTCAGTACACCACAGACACCCACCCTGTGTGTCAGTACACCACAGACACCCACCCTGTGTGTCAGTACACCACAGACACCCACCCTGTGTGTCAGTACACCACAGACACCCACCCTGTGTGTCAGTACACCACAGACACCCACCCTGTGTGTCAGTACACCACAGACACCCACCCTGTGTGTCAGTACACCACAGACACCCACCCTGTGTGTCAGTACACCACAGACACCCACCCTGTGTGTCAGTACACCACAGACACCCACCCTGTGTGTCAGTACACCACAGACACCCACCCTGTGTGTCAGTACACCACAGACACCCACCCTGTGTGTCAGTACACCACAGACACCCACCCTGTGTGTCAGTACACCACAGACACCCACCCTGTGTGTCAGTACACCACAGACACCCACCCTGTGTGTCAGTACACCACAGACACCCACCCTGTGTGTCAGTACACCACAGACACCCACCCTGTGTGTCAGTACACCACAGACACCCACCCTGTGTGTCAGTACACCACAGACACCCACCCTGTGTGTCAGTACACCACAGACACCCACCCTGTGTGTCAGTACACCACAGACACCCACCCTGTGTGTCAGTACACCACAGACACCCACCCTGTGTGTCAGTACACCACAGACACCCACCCTGTGTGTCAGTACACCACAGACACCCACCCTGTGTGTCAGTACACCACAGACACCCACCCTGTGTGTCAGTACACCACAGACACCCACCCTGTGTGTCAGTACACCACAGACACCCACCCTGTGTGTCAGTACACCACAGACACCCACCCTGTGTGTCAGTACACCACAGACACCCACCCTGTGTGTCAGTACACCACAGACACCCACCCTGTGTGTCAGTACACCACAGACACCCACCCTGTGTGTCAGTACACCACAGACACCCACCCTGTGTGTCAGTACACCACAGACACCCACCCTGTGTGTCAGTACACCACAGACACCCACCCTGTGTGTCAGTACACCACAGACACCCACCCTGTGTGTCAGTACACCACAGACACCCACCCTGTGTGTCAGTACACCACAGACACCCACCCTGTGTGTCAGTACACCACAGACACCCACCCTGTGTGTCAGTACACCACAGACACCCACCCTGTGTGTCAGTACACCACAGACACCCACCCTGTGTGTCAGTACACCACAGACACCCACCCTGTGTGTCAGTACACCACAGACACCCACCCTGTGTGTCAGTACACCACAGACACCCACCCTGTGTGTCAGTACACCACAGACACCCACCCTGTGTGTCAGTACACCACAGACACCCACCCTGTGTGTCAGTACACCACAGACACCCACCCTGTGTGTCAGTACACCACAGACACCCACCCTGTGTGTCAGTACACCACAGACACCCACCCTGTGTGTCAGTACACCACAGACACCCACCCTGTGTGTCAGTACACCACAGACACCCACCCTGTGTGTCAGTACACCACAGACACCCACCCTGTGTGTCAGTACACCACAGACACCCACCCTGTGTGTCAGTACACCACAGACACCCACCCTGTGTGTCAGTACACCACAGACACCCACCCTGTGTGTCAGTACACCACAGACACCCACCCTGTGTGTCAGTACACCACAGACACCCACCCTGTGTGTCAGTACACCACAGACACCCACCCTGTGTGTCAGTACACCACAGACACCCACCCTGTGTGTCAGTACACCACAGACACCCACCCTGTGTGTCAGTACACCACAGACACCCACCCTGTGTGTCAGTACACCACAGACACCCACCCTGTGTGTCAGTACACCACAGACACCCACCCTGTGTGTCAGTACACCACAGACACCCACCCTGTGTGTCAGTACACCACAGACACCCACCCTGTGTGTCAGTACACCACAGACACCCACCCTGTGTGTCAGTACACCACAGACACCCACCCTGTGTGTCAGTACACCACAGACACCCACCCTGTGTGTCAGTACACCACAGACACCCACCCTGTGTGTCAGTACACCACAGACACCCACCCTGTGTGTCAGTACACCACAGACACCCACCCTGTGTGTCAGTACACCACAGACACCCACCCTGTGTGTCAGTACACCACAGACACCCACCCTGTGTGTCAGTACACCACAGACACCCACCCTGTGTGTCAGTACACCACAGACACCCACCCTGTGTGTCAGTACACCACAGACACCCACCCTGTGTGTCAGTACACCACAGACACCCACCCTGTGTGTCAGTACACCACAGACACCCACCCTGTGTGTCAGTACACCACAGACACCCACCCTGTGTGTCAGTACACCACAGACACCCACCCTGTGTGTCAGTACACCACAGACACCCACCCTGTGTGTCAGTACACCACAGACACCCACCCTGTGTGTCAGTACACCACAGACACCCACCCTGTGTGTCAGTACACCACAGACACCCACCCTGTGTGTCAGTACACCACAGACACCCACCCTGTGTGTCAGTACACCACAGACACCCACCCTGTGTGTCAGTACACCACAGACACCCACCCTGTGTGTCAGTACACCACAGACACCCACCCTGTGTGTCAGTACACCACAGACACCCACCCTGTGTGTCAGTACACCACAGACACCCACCCTGTGTGTCAGTACACCACAGACACCCACCCTGTGTGTCAGTACACCACAGACACCCACCCTGTGTGTCAGTACACCACAGACACCCACCCTGTGTGTCAGTACACCACAGACACCCACCATGTGTGTCCAGCATCCTCTTGCTCTTCCGCATCTAGTCTCTAAATTCACTTGAACGTTCTCTCTCTTAACCAGTTGTTCATTGTTCAATCATTCAGTATGACTAAACCATTTATGTGGGTCTGTGGACTGCTGCCAGCAACATCGTTATTGTACACGTTATTTGCAATCAACCTTTATTAAGGTTGTTATTAAACAATGTTATGATCAAGCGTGAGCAGAACATTGTTTAATTTAGGCTTATTTTATTTACCATTTGTGTTTTTGTTTTACTCTATTTAAATCCTGATCATTTTAAATGTTACTATGTTGGTAGCTTCTTCAAGTATTAATTATTGCTCCTGCTGCATCACTAAATATAAAATGACAGGATAAAGGTCCTGGATGGAGCGAAATGTTGTCACTTGTTGTTCAGGTACGAGGGTTGTTATTTATGTATAAAATGACTATCAATACAAGCTCCATTTTCCCTCTAGACCTCGGGGACGGCTGTACGCACACCAGACAACTATGAAACTCGGCTTCCAAATGAGAGATTTTGCTTCAATTGTGGCAGAAGAGGACATTTTGGGCATGACTGTCCAGTGAAGTTTCAGAACTGTAGCTACTCGCAAGTTCCCCAGTCAGTCATTAGCTACTCTGCTCCTGTCATTTCCACCAATGTATCGGCTGTTAGCAATACAGAAGGAACTCGGACTGTGGTAAGATGATGATGAATTAATTTTGAAGGCACAATTGTGATTTGTGTAAGGAAATACTTTCTCTGTTTTGCATCATTATCTAATGCATTTCTGTATTATGTATAGGTAGGACGCTTTTCTTTGCTAGGCCATCTTCTTCTTTGCCCTTGGAGCAGCTGCTGTGGCCTGTGACCTGATGGCAACAGCTTGGACCTCTACGTGCAGGCGATGAGTCACAATAACGTGGCTAAAGTATGTTGACCAGACCACACACTAGAAGATGAAGGAACGACAACGTTTCGGTCCATCCTGGACCATTCTCAAGTCGATTGTGGATGTCCACAATCGACTTGAGAATGGTCCAGGACGGACTGAAACGTCGTCGTCCCTTCACCTTCTAGTGTGTGGTCTGGTCAACATACTTGGGCCTCTTACCATTATGTGTGCCTGCCATTTCATACATTTATTTGTGCCGTTGCTGGTGGTTTATGTTGCAGTTGCATTCTGGCGGCTCATTCCACTGTTGCCTACTCCAGGAGCATTTGTTCAGTGAGGTTTGCCTGTAGTTTATATTGTTGTACCACGAGTAAAAAAGTTAGTGATATTAATTAATCTTACTTTTTACCAAAACAGAAGGGTGATGTACACATGCTTTCAATAAAGAAGAGACAGGTTAGAAGAGTCTTGGGACGCAAAAGGGCTACCATTCAAGAGATACAAAGACGTTCGGGGGCAACTGTGCGAATTATCCGTAACGATAATGGTGCCGAGGTGTGTATGTTGTTTTTTCTCGAAGGAAAGATGAGTTGCATGTATTAGTAAATACCCAACTCTATTCTGACAAGCTTTAGGGGTATGTAAAATATGATATTTTAAAAGCTGAAATATACGTTGTGATGACCTAACCACCCATCAGGAAGGTGAAGAAATGATGCCATTTCTTCACTTACATGTTACTGAATTCTTCTTTTTCTGCACTGAAATATACATTAGCTATATACACAAAGTGCAAGATTGCTCAACATAGGCTTGTAAACATTCAAGGTTCGAATCCTCGTCACGGTCCTTGTGGATTTGTTCATAGGCTTGTAAAGGTATTGATACTCTGCTATATTAGTTTTATTGTCATATAACTACAGTATCAGTACTAAACAAAGTAAGACTTTGCTAGTTAATATTTTATGATCACTATTGTGTGAGAATGACTAGAAATATAGTCATTTGAAAAAAAACAAAAATGATTTAGAAAGCTGTTCAGTATTGCAGTATGTGAGTAGAGCTGAGAAAAGCCGCGTAGCATTGGGAAAATATATTTTTACCACTTTAATGTTTATTGAGATTATAGGCCAGGTTTGTGTCCACTTAATATTAATATTTCAAGGAAAATTAGTGCATAGAAGACAAAATAATGTAAAGTTGACATAAAGACATTGAAACTGTTATGTAATGAAATAATATAAATCTGAAGACATTTGTGTTACATGATTGAGTTTGGAACTTAGGAGGTAAAGGCTGTGGCACAAGGAGTGATAGTGGTTTGGAGCCGGTTGGCCGAGCGGACAGCACACTGGACTTGTGATCCTGTGGTCCTGGGTTCGATCCTGGGCACCGGCGAGAAACAATGGGCAGAGTTTCTTTCACCCTATGCCCCTGTTACCTAGCAGTAAAATAGGTACTTGGGTGTTAGTCAGCTGTCACGGGCTGCTTCCTGGGGGTGGAGGCCTGGTCGAGGACCGGGCCGCGGGGACACTAAAGCCCCAAAATCATCTCAAGATAACCTCAAGGTTACTCGGGATAGTTAGTCAGTCTCTGTGACAGTGGTAAGTCAGGATGGTTAGTCACTGGATTAGCGATACAAATAGTGTGACGACATGTGGGTGTTTAATTTTTGGCCAATTTTTTAAATAATTCAATAGTAGAGTTTCATAGAAAAATACGTTTGCATTGATATAGCTGACTTTCTTTTCAGGTGCGTATGTATGGAAGCAAGAAAGGTCGATCTGCCGCTCAAGACATGATTGAAGTCTTACTGAAACGCAAGAACGTGCAAGGACTCGAAGATTTTGTCATGCATGTCGCTAGAATTAATGCTGCCTTAAAACCACAAAAGAAAACTGAAATAAATTTTTCGTTCCAGTCTTTAAATGAATACAGTCGAACTCTCAGCATGAGATGGCACAAAAAATATCTTAAACAACTTGGTAAAAATAAGCTAAAAATTATAAAACAATTAAGTAAGGACATTAAGCGATTAAATTGTGCAAAGGATGATTTAAATTCGTCTGTTCGCCAGCTTATCAACTTTAAAAGTTCTCTGGATAGAAAATGCGTAACTCGGATCATGGTGAGAAAAATACTAAGCTCGTTAAGGGATGTCTCTATTGCTATTATTGGAAATGCAAAGTATGGTCCAGGACAAAATCTTCACGATAAACTTCAACAGTTGTTAAAAGATGTACAAGCAAGTAGCAGCAATGAAATTCCAGAAGAAATGTGCAGCCTTATTGCACATGCACTTCAGCCAGTGTTTTCCCCGGCACTGGAGAGCATTGACGAGCTTTTGCAATATACTCAGCAATACCAGCACTCACTTCAAACAAACCAAACAAATAAAAGAAAGAATACCAAACAGAATAAAGGTGTAAAAAAGGTTAAGCTAGGTAAGAGCAAGAGAGGAAATGTTCCTGAAGGAATTACAGGTCAAAATGAGGAAGGAATTATGCTCACAAAGATAAAGACAAACAAAGGTAAAAATATGGCTAAAAAGAAAAGACTTACAGGACGTGCACCAAAAAATTGCTCGCCTGGAAATCAAGAAGAAGAAGGAGAAGGAAATATTAATATAATTACAGAACAAAGTACAGAAGAGGGAAAGGAAAAGACAACTACTGAACAAAATAGTCCAAAACAGACTATAAAGGGGCTGCAAAACCAGTCACACAAAAGGGGAAAACTACAAAGAAAAATATGGGAGGACAGGCAAAAAAGAAAAGTAATGTTAAACAAAATAAGGGTGACAAGACAGTGATGAATAATGCTACAAAACAAAATGGAAGAACGCGTGCGTCAAAAAATTGCTTGCCTAGAAATCAAGAAGGAGAAAGAAATATTAATAAAATTGTAGAACTAAGTACAGGAGAAGAGGGAAAGGAAAAAATTACCGAACAAAATAGTCCAGAACAGACTATAAAAGGAACTGCAAAACCAGTCAAAGAAAAGAAGAAAAACTGCAAAGAAAAATATGGGAGGACAGGCAAAAAAGAAAAGTAATGTTAAACAAAATAAGGGTGAAAGACAATGATGAATAATGCTACAAAACAAAATGAAGAACAAGAAAAGTGAATAAAAATGGATTAAGTGCACCGGAGGAAGTGACATGCAATGTACCTGTGGAAATGACTGGCAATGCACCTGTGATAGATCAATCAAGAGGAAATGCAGCAGGAGCCCAAAAGAAGAAACGGAAGAAGTGCATGTGCCGGAAACTTGGCCAGCAGGTGTGTAAGAAATGTTTAAGGAAGCGAAAATTTAGTCATGGCAAACCCAACTGGAATGCTATATTTGAGAACTAATTATAAGTTATTGCAGTTTAATTCTATGTAAAAGACAAATACAGCAGAAAATATAAATGTTAATAAAATTTAAGTATAAAATAATATTACCCTGTTGAAGTCTGTTGTTGGAGGATGACAGTGTATGAAGAGCTCAACAAGAGGTTCCAGGAGGTCTACATACCAGAACCAGGTTGGTGACAAAGTAGGTGAGACAACATACTACCAGAACTAACACTAAATAGACGATGAGTCCCAATAACGTGGCTGAAGATATGATGACCAAACCACATATGAAAATGGAGAAACAATGAGGTTTCGGTCCTACCAGGACCATTGTCAGGACGGACCAAACCATCGTCAATTCTCCATTTTCTGACTACTCCATTTTCTGATGTGCAGTTTGGTCATCAACACTAGGTAGAAGAGGTAAAAAAGACACCTGGAGGAACTGGATGTAACAAAAGCAATATCACCAGACCAGATAGCACCCTGGTTACTGAAGGAAGCTGCAGGGATCTTGTGTTGCCCATTAACTATAGTGTTCAATATTTCACTTGAGATGGGAGAACTACCAGAAATCTGGAAAAAGGCAAAATGTAGTTTCAATATTCAAGAAAGGGACAAACATGAAGCGCTAATCTATAGACTAGTGTCATAAACATACATTCCATCTTAAGGTTATCTCGAGATGATTTCAAGGCTTAGCGTCCCGGTCCTCGACCAGGCTTCCTTTTTGTTATACACCCCCAGGAAGCAGCTTGTAGCAGCTGTCTAACTCCCGGGGTACCCATTTACTGCTAGGTGAACAGGGACATCAGGGTGAAAGAAACTCCCCATTTGTTTCTGCCTCCACCGGGGATCGAACCCGGAACCTCAGGACTATGAATCCCGAGTGCTGTCCACTCAGCTGTCAGGCCCCCCCCAGGATGGGCAGACTGCCAGAAATAATTTTACCAGAGGGGCCACTATCTCTAGTGGCCTTGACAGGGACAGAAAGCTGGCAGCTTGTCGAAAATCCCCACAGTTGTTCCGATGATTTCATCAAGCTTTATTTTGAAATTCAGCAGCGTCTTTGCATTTACGCCTTTGGCGGGTAGGCTGTTCCATGGTTTACAGCTCTGTGGGTGTAAAAGCATCTTTGGTTTTCTGTCCTGCATTGTGGTTTGTTGAGCTTGAAACCTTTGCTCCTTATTTGTGTTACATCTGACCTTTCAGAGAAGTGGTCTGGATCAATATCTTCCAAATTGTTCAGTATTTTAAGTTTCAATGAGATGAGCCTTGTCCTGTCTGGTTTGCAGTGTTTTTAGCCCTGTTCTCGGTATGAGAGTCGACTTAGTTCAGGAATTATTTTTGTCAGCCGGTGTTAAACTTTCTCCAAAGCAACTGTGTCTGAAGATGAGGTCTCCATGCTTCAAGTGGGCTGCACCAGAGATTTGTACAGTTGTATAACCACCAGCCTAACCACTTGGGGTGGAGGGTCGAGCCATGGTCTCGCGTCATGCAGGTCAGCGTTCAATCCCCAACCGTCCACAAGTGGTTGGGCACCATTTCTTCCCCACCATCCCATCCCAATGACCCCTTCCCAGTGCTATATAGTCAAGGTTGCTTGGCACTTTCCCCCCCTGATAAGCTCCTGCAGACGTCTGACATCAGGTACCTGTGTAAAAATGTTGTCAACATACCTGTAGTATATGGCAGGTTGCAAGTTCATATCAACTAAGACCTTCTTTTCGATGGTACCCATGTAGAAGATGTCAAACGTCTGCAGGAGCTGAAGGAGACATTCGAGTGGAATTCTGTGTTGAGTTTCACTTACGAGATGGAGAAGGATGGGAAGCTGCCCTTTCTAGATGTAACAGTCATGGAAAGGAGCGGAGGCTTCCACACTGCAGTCTACACTAAGGAAACAAATATAGGAATGTGCCTCAATGCCAATAGTGACTGCCCAGACATGTACAAGAGGAGTGTTGTCAATGCTTACGTTGACCGTGCTCTCAGTCACAGCTCAGGATGGAAGCAACTCGATGAAGAACTCTGTAGGGTAAGGCAGGTCCTAGTCAACAACGGCTTCTCTAATGGTTTTGTTGAAGACATCATAATAAGAAAGGTAAAATGTCATGCAACCTCTAAAGAGTCAACTAACACAACACATGTACCCCCTATTAGACTATTTTACAGGAACTTCTTTTCCACAGCTCATAAAACAGAGGAAAGGGTCCTGAAAGATATTATTGATAGGAACGTTATCCCTACAGACAAAAAACAGAAAATACAATTAACGATTTACTATAAAACCAAAAAAATGGGCAACCTACTCATAAAAACTCTCCAGACACAAAGCAGAATGCCTTGAAGGAAACCAACGTTGTCTATGCCTTCAAATGTCCACTTGGGGACTGTCAGCCCCAAAAAACTCAGTATATAGGCAAGACAACAATATCTCTTTCCAGGCGATTAACAATGCATAAACAACAGGGCTCCAACGGCTTTAATCAGGCCGAAACGTATATATATATATAAATATGTATATATATA
>WNGS01161107.1:2869738-2891489 GCA_020271785.1 Procambarus virginalis | reverse complement strand
TATATATATATATATATTATATATATTATATATATATATATTAGTATATATATATATATATATATATATATATATATATATATATATATATATATATATATATATATATATATATATATATATATATATATATGCATGTATGTATGTATGTACAGTACAGTATATGCAAATGTAAATGTTTGTTTGTACAAAATCGCTAATCTCCAAAAGTTCTTCACCGAATGCTTTGAAAATTTTCACATAATGTTCCATTCGCATCCGAGCAGGTTTTTATATGCATATTACAGTATATAGATGTCACATCTATGACAGGAAAAACATTTTTTGTTTTGTTTAAAAACTTTTTGTCATGTGTTTTTTCTGTGAGGGAAATCTTCAAAACCTCTTTACCGATTGCTCTGAAATTTTGACACAATGTTGCATTCGACTAGGCATGTGTTTTTATATACCTGCTATATAAAAATATACATGCCTCACCTGTGACAGGAAAAAACATGCTTTTTGTGAAGAACCGCGCATCTGTTGGACATAAGAGCAACATGTGCTGTAATCTCCGAAAGTTCTTCACGATTGCTTGAAATTTTGACACAAACCTCCATGGTTCATTCTCAAGTGAAAAGAATTTTCAGGACTGGTTGATTTTATACCCGCACTGGGTCAGGTGATAAGACAATAAAGGTGAAAACATGGGGGGATACATAAGGGATAAGTGGGGGTGAAACATAAGAACATAAGAATAGAGGTAACTGAGGAGGGCCTATTCCTGGAAACACAAACCGAAACTGTCTCTATTTTCCGCTTGTTACAACTTGTAATAAAGTTGTTACATCTTGGCTTAACGTGTTTATGACGTATTAGAACGTTGTTACAACTTGCTATATTGGTTGTTATAACTGGTTAGGAGGTGTTAAAACTTGTTCGAACGTTGTACCAACGTCGTAGTTTCGGTGTGTGTTTGGCGGGATTGGCCCATACGAGGCAGCTCCTATCTACATACAAAGATTAATCAAGTGTAATTGGCCTGTTATGTTGAACAGTGTCTTCTGTGTTGGCATCGTTATGTTCTGGTCTTGTCTTTACTCTCATGGTGGGTAGAGTAAATAGTTCCGTGATTTGGGTGTTCATGGTAAGTTGTTCTATTCTTATGTGAATTGCTTCAAGAATTTGTAATCTTCTTGCATCTTGGGTTTTGTCTATTATACATTTACCTGTATAATATTACTAGTATATTAAGTATACATTTAACTGTATAATAGACAAAACCCAAGATGCAAGAAGATTACAAATCCTTGAAGCAATTCACATAAGAATTGCGTGACCGGGAACCACACGCTCGGTCGACCCGAACGTGTACCAACAAATATCGGAAGTTGACGACACCATCGGATGTCGAGTCGCATTTTTCGAAGAAATTTACATCGTAACTCAAAATTATCGTAAGTAGGGGCAATCGTATGTCGAGGTGCCACTGTATGTATATATAATGTTGTTGAATATGACCGAAAGGGCAAGATTAATAATTCTAACTTCTTCTCAATCTTTAATAACAAGAATCTAATCAATATTTCTTAAGTTTTTCTTCACTGTCGCGGGTAATTGAAAAAATAAATTCTCCAAAATTCATTCTTTATTCCTGGTCTGACGCCTGAATGCGTTTCGTAATGCTTATTACATTACGTCTTTGAAAATGTAATGAGCTGTAATAGGTTGCGGGGACATTGAGCCCCGAAATCATCGCATGGTATAGGAGGCTTGTTTTCTTAGTTTTCTCTGTTGGTTTCATTTTGATGAGGCTCCACCCAGTTTAGAGTGGGACTTTGCTAATTGCTGTTATTCTTATTGTGTATCGATATGTTTTTGCTGCCGGGAGTATTGCCCCACAGTTTTTTGGTTCCGAGGTTCTTCACCCGTGAAGGTACGATGTTCTCATCACTCTGCCTCTATGGTGGCTGTCTCACCTCTTCAGGTTGCTACCTGTTTCTGGCAAGAAGTAGATTTGTGGGCAACTTTTAAGCCTCGTGTTCTTGTGATGACAGCTGTAGGCTTTTGACAGTGTGGTGGCAACTCTTGCACTTTTCTTTGCCAGGCCATCTTCTTCTTTGCCCTTGTAGCAGGTGCTATGGCCTGTGACCTGATGGCAACAGCTTGGGCCTCTACCCTTATGTGTGTCTGCCTTTTCATACAACATTTGTTTGTGCCGTTGCTGGTGGTTTATGCTGTACTGTAGTTGCATTCTGGGGGTTTGTTCCACTATTGCCTACTCCAGGAGCATTTGTTCAGTGAGGTTTGCCTGTAGTTTATATTGTTGTACCCCAAGTAAAAATGTAAGTGATATTAATTAATCTTATTTTTTACCAAACAGAATGATGATGCACCCATTATTTCAATAGAGAAGAAACAGGTTGGAAGTGTCGTAGGATGCAATGGGGCTACCATTCAAGAGATACAGAGACATTCGGGGGCAACTGCGCAAAGTATCCTTAACGATAATGGTGCCGAGGTGTGTGTATTTTTTTTCTTGAAGGAAAGATGAGTTGCATGTACTAGTAAATACCCAACTCTATTCTGACAAGCTTCAGGGGTGTGTAAAATATATTATTTTAAAAGCAGAAATATACGTTGTGATGACCAAACCACACATCAGGAAGGTGAAGAAACGATGCCATTTCTTCACATAAAAGTTACCGAATTCTTCTTTTTCTTCACTGAAACATATGTCAGCTATCCAGTGGTACCTCAGCTTATAAATTTAATCTGTTCCCAGAGACGGTTAGTAAGCCAAAAGTTCGTAAACCGAAGCGACTTTTCCCATAAGAAATAATGTAAATTCAATTAATCTGTTCCATGCTTCCCCAAAAATTAACTTCAAAGTAAATTTTATGCCTAATTCAGGTAAAATTTTAGTACTAAAGTATGTATAAGTTATTGCTAACCTCTACTGATGACTCTATTTGGCGTATGGAAGACAGTGAAGAGGAGGGGGGGGGGGAGGAAGGAAGAGAGGTGTTAGTAATTACCTATGTGTAATTATCTAAGTGTAGTTACAGGATGAGAGCTACGCTCGTGGTGTCCCGTCTTCCCAGCACTCTTTGTCATATAACGCTTTGAAACTATTGACGGTCTTGCCCTCCACCACCTTCTCCCCTAACTTGTTCCAACCGTCTACCACTCTGTTTGCGAAAGTGAATTTTCTTATATTTCTTCAGCATCTGTGTTTAGCTAGTTTATATCTATGACCTCTTGTTCGTAAAGTTCCAGGTCTCAGGAAATCTTCCCTATCGATTTTATCAATTCCTGTTACTATTTTGTATGTAGTGATCATATCACCTCTTTTTCTTCTGTCTTCTAGTTTTGGCATATTTAATGCCTCTAACCTCTCCTCGTAGTTCTTGCCCTTCAGTTCTGGGAACCACCTTGTAGCATGTCTTTGCACCTTTTCCAGTTTGTTGATGTGCTTCTTAAGATATGGGCACCACACAACCACTGCATATTCTAGCTTTGGCCTAACAAAAGTCGTGAACAATTTCTTTAGTATATCGCCATCCATGTATTTAAAAGCAATTCTGAAGTTAGAAAGCGTGGCATAGGCTCCTCGCACAATATTCTTTACGTGGTCCTCAGGTGATAGTTTTCTATCTAGAACCACCCCTAGATCTCTTTCTTTATCAGAATTCTTTAAAGATTTCTCACATAATATATAGGTTGTGTGGGGTCTGTGTTCTCCTATTCCACATTCCATAACATGGCATTTATTAACATTAAATTCCATTTGCCAAGTGGCGCTCCATGTACTTATTTTGTCCAGGTCATCTTGAAGGGCATGACAATCATCTAAGTTTCTTATCCTTCCTGTATCTTAGCATCATCAACAACATGTTCATATAATACTGTATACCAACTGGTAGATCATTTGTAGACAATAAACATCCTGGTGCAAGAACTGAACCCTGTGGTACTCCACTTGTGACATTTCCCAGTCGATACATTCCTCTGATCACTGCCCTCATTTTTCTATCAGTCAGAAATTTTTTATCCATGTTAGAAGTCTTACCTGTCCACCCCTCCAATATTTTCCAGTTTCCCAACAACCTCTTATGTGGAACCTGTCGAAAGCCTTTTTAGGTCCAGATAGATGTTGCAAGGTATTGTTTGTAAGGGGGGAGTCGCCTTCCATTATAACACCAGGCAGTGATGACTTGTGGGTACTCTCTCTGGCACATTTTGCGTGCATACCACTAGGACCTGCTTGTGGCTCATGCTTGTTTTTCTCTCTAAAAACCTGTCTAGTGACACTTGTTTTCCCTATGTTATAATGCTTGTCTGAAGTGAGACATCACATTGTCATTAAAAAGGTTAACACAATGACCTACTACAGCTTGCTCTGGTTGATTAATAAAAAAATTTCAACATCCTCAAGTGTTTGTTTCTTTGTTGCGTGATTGTTAATACGCCTTTTGCCACTTTAGCACTCATGATGTTCTTTTTCTTAGCAATTACAGTGCATATCGTTGACATAGATTTGTTGTACTGCCTAGCTAGTTCAACAACCTGTGTACAGTACCATTTTCATGTTTACAAAGGATCACCACCTTCCTCGTCGCTTCCAGCTTGCCCTTGCCTCCCTGAAATCTAACAACTCTATTCTTATCCTTCCTTCCAACAAAGGCAATTCGGTGGTTGTCCTTGACCATGAGGACTACCTCCAAAAAGCAAATGTCTTGCTCTCTGACTCCCGCACTTATGCCGTTCTGACTTCTAATCCTTTGGATCGCCTTAAAACTTCCTTTAACCGCAAACTAAGACGGCTCTCAAGTCTTTGTCCTCCTGACTTCAATCTCATAAAATGTTTACATGTCATCTGCTCTTCTGCTAAATATAATAGAGCTGTCATCTGACTTCTTGTTATGACAGCTGTAGGCTTTTGACAGTGTGGTGGCAACTCTTGCACTTTTCTTTGCCAGGCCATCTTCTTCTTTGCCCTTGTAGCAGGTGCTATGGCCTGTGACCTGATGGCAACAGCTTGGGCCTCTACCTTTATGTGTGTCTGCCTTTTCATACAACATTTGTTTGTGCCGTTGCTGGTGGTTTATGCTGTACTGTAGTTGCATTCTGAGGGTTTGTTCCACTGTTGCCTACTCCAGGAGCATTTGTTCAGTGAGGTTTGCCTGTAGTTTATATTGTTGTAGCCCAAGTAAAAATGTAAGTGATATTAATTAATCTTATTTTTTACCAAACAGAATGATGATGCATCCATTATTTCAATAGAGAAGAAACAGGTTGGAAGTGTCGTAGGATGCAATGGGGCTACCATTCAAGAGATACAGAGACATTCGGGGGCAACTGCGCAAAGTATCCTTAACGATAATGGTGCCGAGGTGTGTGTATTTTTTTTCTTGAAGGAAAGATGAGTTGCATGTACTAGTAAATACCCAACTCTATTGTGACAAGCTTTAGGGGTGTGTAAAATATAATATTTTAAGAGCAGAAATATACAATGTAATGACCAAAGCTTGCTTCATTAAGGTGAAGAAACGATGCCGTTTCTTCACTTACAAGTTACCAAATTCTTCTTTTTCTTCACTGAAACATATGTCAGCTATCCAGTGGTACCTCAGCTTATGAATTTAATCCATTCCCAGAGACAGTTAGTAAGTCAAAAGTTCGTAAACCGAAGCAACTTTTCCCATAAGAAATAATGTAAATTCAATTAATCATCTCCACGCTCCCCCAAAAAATTAACTTCAAAGTAAATTTTATACCTAATTCACATAAAATTTTAGTACTAAAGTATGTATAAGTTATTGCTAACCTCTACTGATGACTATTTGGCGTATGGAAGACGGTGAAGAGGAGGGGGGCGGGGGTGGGAGGAGGAGAGGTGTTAGTGTTTGTAAGGGGAGTCGCCTTCCATTATAACATCAGATAGTGATGACTTGTGGGTACTCTCTCTGGCACATTTTGCCTGCATACCACTAGGACCTGCTTGTGGCTCATTGCTTGTTTTTCTCACTAAAAACCTGTCTAGTGACACTTGTTTTTCCCTATGTTGTGACGTTTGTCTGAAGTGAGACATCACATTGTCATTAAAAAGGTTAACACAATGGCCTAATACGGCTTGCTCTGGGTGAATTAATAAAAAAATTTCAACATCCTCAAGTGTTTGTGTTCTTTGTTGCGTGATTGTTAATACAGTACGCCTTTTGCCACTTTAGCACTCATGATGTTCTTTTTCTTAGCAATTACAGTGCATATCGTTGACATAGATTTGTTGTACTGCCTAGCTAGTTCAACAACCTGTGTACAGTACCATTTTCATGTTTACAAACGATCACCACCTTCCTCGTCGCTTCCAGCTTGCCCTTGCCTCCCTGAAATCAAACAACTCTATTCTTATCCTTCCTTCCGACAAAGGCAATTCGGTGGTTGTCCTTGACCGTGAGGACTACCTCCAGAAAGTAGATGTCTTGCTCTCTGACTCCCGCACTTATGCCCCTCTCACTTCTAATCCTTTGGATTGCCTTAAAACTTCCTTTAACCGCAAACTAAGACAGCTCTCTAGTCTTTGTCCTCCTGACATCAATCTCATAAAATGTTTACATGTCATCTTCCCTTCTCTTCCTTATTTCTATGGTCTACCTAAGACTAATAAAACTGGTGTTTCTCTTCGTCCTACCATTTCTTCACGGGGCTCTGTCAGCAATCCTCTTGCCTCCTGGCTCGCTAAAACTCTAATGCCTTACCTTGGCACTTTTTCACCTGCCCACCTTTGTCATTCTCAGGACTTCATAGAAAGACTGTGCCTGCAGCCCTCTTGTAAGTTGCTTAGTCTTGATGTCGACTGTTCACTAATGTTCCCCTCGATGACGTTCTCTCTTTCATTAGACAATAGGCGACTGAGGGCCTTCTTCCTCTCCCGCTTCCCACTGATGTTTTCTTTGAACTCATTACACTCTGTGTTAACTCTAAGTCTTTCTCTTTCAATGGTAATTATTACACTCAAACTTTCGGTGTCGCTATGAGTTCCACTCTCTCCCCTGTTCTTGCCAATTTCTACATGGAATACTTAGAAACTGTTCTTCTTCCTTCTACTGATACTCGTCCCTCTCTCTGGCTTCGCGATGTTTATGACATTTTTGCTTTATGGCTTCATGACCTTAGTCTTTCCCAGCCTTCCTCTCCTCTCTTTACAATCTGGCTCCTTCCATTCATTTCAAAGTTGAATGGGAATCTACTTCCCTTCTTCTTTTTCTTGACGTTCATATTCTCAGCTCTGTGTCCAGGTTCTCTTTCTCTGTCTGCTGCAATCCCATGCATAGTGGCATGTACATTCACTTCTTTTCCTACTATCCTCCTTCTGTTAAGAAAGGTGTCCTCGTCTCTCTCTTCCTCTGCACTCTACGCATCAGCGACCCTGAGTAATTTGATTTTGAAGGTGCCTTTATCTACAAATCATTCTCTCGCCTTGGTTACCCCTTTGCATTTTATCAACTGTGCCTACTCTCAAGCTAAACGAAATTTCTTTCATCCTAAACAGGCTTCCAACACTAGTAGCATTGTGCTCTGCCTTCCCTTCATATCTGAACTGAAAACTTTTACTAATACCTTTCTTCCTCTTGACATAAAGCTCACCTTTCGACAAACTAACACACTTCGTAGCAATCTAGTTCACACTGCTCCTCCTGCTTCTAATGCCGCTGGTGTCTACTCTATTTTCTGTTCGTCTTGTCCTCTCCAATACTTTGGTAAACTGGCCGTACACTTTATTACAGACTTAAGGAACACAAAAGAAGTGTTAAGTCTGCAGACACAAACAATGCTCTCTTCTGTCATGTGAGGGATTCTAATCGTCCTATTGATTGGTTTTCCTCCAAAATAATCTTTCCTGCCTCTACTCTTCACAAATGCTGTCTTGTTGAATCGGCTCTGATACAGAACGTACCCAACATGAACTTGAGTCCTGGCTTTGTTGCTGTTGACTCTTCCCCCCCTTCACAGTATATACTCAAATGCTCTAAACTTTCTAACAAACGTGACCTAACATAAGCCTACCCTTCCATTTATCTTTCTCTTTTTCTTTCCCTTGTTTTTCTCTTATGATCCCTTTCTTATTCCTATTACTATCCCCTTTATTACATCTTACCTCTTGTACCTTTTGCCTTGCTTTTTCTTCCTCTAAGATTTCCTTCTCCTCACCTCTCTTGCCTATTTATTGCCTTCACCTCCTTCCCTCGGTCGGTCGGAGTTGAGCCGATCGGCCGAGCGGACAGCACGCTGGACTTGTGATCCTGTGGTCCTGGGTCGATCCCAGGCGCCGGCGAGAAACAATGAGCAGAGTTTCTTTCACCCTATGCCCCTGTTACCTAGCAGTAAAATAGGTACCTGGGTGTTAGTCAGCTGTCACAGGCTGCTTCCGCGGGGTGGAGGCCTGGTCGAAGACCGGGCCGCGGGGACACTAAAGCCCCGAAATCATCTCAAGATAACCTCAAGATAACCTCATCACAATCAACCTGAGAATGGTCCAGGACGGACCGAAATGTTGTCGTCCCTTCATTTTCTAGTTTGTGGTGCGGTCAACTTACGAAGAATCTCTTGTTTTTCCTCTATGGTCATTCTCATGTGTGTTTTTTGGCTTGAACCTTACTACTGGCTTTCTTGGGGCCCCATGGCGAGATATATAATAACAAATTTTATGTTCCAATAGCCAAAAATCCAAAACAAACTGTAAATCTTTGCAAAGAATTCAGGCGCGATAGTGACTAGGCGAGAGGCACTGGTAAACTGAGGCGCGTTCGCCGTGCCACCACGCGCAAGGTCAGCCCATTCGTGTATCAACAAACTCATTTCCTGAGGCAAAGTTCGTAACCTGATTCAAATTCTCCAAAGAAATTGAGCTCATAACCCGAAAAGTTCATAAAGAGGGGCATTCATAAGCCGAGGTACCGCTGTATTTAATTTGCCAATAGCTGTTTCCTTCTGCCTAGAAGGTCTGTCCATTGTTTAAGTACCCAAGTAGCCAGTACTTGTGTGTATGGGTGTTAGCCAGGGGTTGATCAGGATACCTGATCAACCCTGGCTGTGATTTATACATCAGGCTGCGAGCAGCTGCGTCCAACAGACTGGTTGACCTGTCCAGCAATGAGGAGGTCTGGACGAGGACCGGGTTGCGGGGACATTGAGCCACATAATCATCACATGGTATGGGAGGCTTGTTTTCTTAGTTTTCTCAATTGGTTGCATTGTGATGAGGCTCCAGCCAATTTAGAGTGGGACTTTGCTAATTGCTGTTATTCTTATTGTGTATCGATATGTTTTTGCTGCCGGGAGTATTACCCACTGTTTTTTTGGTTCCGAGGTTCTTCACCCGTGAATGTGCGATGTTCTCATCACTCTGCCTCTATGGTGCTGTCTCGCCTCTTCGGGTTGCTACCTGTTTCTGGCGAGAAGCAGATTTGTGGCCAACTTTTAAGCCTCGTGTTGTTGTGATGACAGCTGTAGGCTTTTAACTGTGTGGTGGCAACTCTTGCACTTTTCTTTGTTAGGCCACCACCTTCTTTACCCTTGTAGCAGGTGCTATGGCCTGTGACCTGATGGCAACAGCTTGGGCCTCTACCCTTATGTGTGCCTGCCTTTTCATACAACATTTATTTGTGCCGTTGCTGGTGGTTTATGCTGTACTGTAGTTGCATTCTGGGGGTTTGTTCCACTGTTGCCTACTCCAGGAGCATTTGTTCAGTGAGGTTTGCCTGTAGTTTATATTGTTGTACCACAAGTAAAAATGTAACAGTGATATTAATTAATCTTATTTTTTACCAAAACAGAATAGTGTACGCATGATTTCCATAAGGAGTAAACAGATTGGAAGAGTCGTAGGACGCAAAGGGGCTGTCATTCAAGAGATACGAAGACGTTCGGGGGCAACTGTGCAAATTATCACTAGCTATCATGGTCCCAAGGTGTGTATGTTGTTTTTCTTGAAGGAACAATGAGTTGCATGTACTAGTAAATACCCAACTCTATTCTGACAAGCTTTAGGAGTGTTTAAAATATAATATTTTAAAAGCTGAAATATACATTGTGATGACCTAACCACCCATCAGGAAAGTGAAGAAATGATGCTATTTCTTTACTTACACATTACAGAATTCTTCTTTTTCTTCACTGAAATATACGTTAGCTATATACACAAAGTGCAAGATTGCTCAACATAGGCTTGTAAAGGTATTGATCCTGCTCTATTATTTTAGTTATACAGTAGTATAACTACAGTATCGGTACTAAACAAAGTAAGACTTTGCTAGTTAATATTGTATGATCAACATTGTGTGAGAATGACTAGAAATATAGGCATTTGAAAAAACTGGAAAGGATTTAGAAAGCTGTTCATTATTGCAATATGTGTGTTCACCTAGTTGTGTTTTGCGGGGGTTGAGCTCTGCTCTTTCGGCCCGCCTCTCAACTGTCAATCAACTGTTTACTAACTACTTTTTTTTCCCACACCACACACACACCCCCTAAGCAGCCCGTGACAGCTGACTAACTCCCAGGTACCTATTTACTGCTAGGTAACAGGGGCATTCAGGGTGAAAGAAACTTTGCCCATTTGTTTCTGCCTCGTGCGGGAATCGAACCCGCGCCACAGAATTACGAGTCCTGCGCGCTATCCACCAGGCTACGAGGACCCAGATCTACACACCTCTGATGAGGTGTGTAGAGCTGAGAAAAGTCGAGTAGCATTGGGAAATTATATTTTCTGGGCGGAGCCCCTACGGCTCCCTGAAGCTATCCAGGCTGATAGGGATAGTCCTAACTTTTGGTATCAGTCAATATGGGTGAAGTTCTTGGCCTACCGGGGACCAAGTCCAGAACCTGGCCCCCTCAGAGAGGCACAAGGAGTAATGGCCTATAGAAATGCACATGTGATTTTGGAGCATTCTGTATCTGTCATCATCCGGGACAGGCGCCCAGAAAGGTAAGCACCTCAAAACAATCCCCTATTTTGGTGAAACCAAAGAAAATAACAAAACAAGTGGACAGAACTTCCCCAAGGGAAAACGAGCAAACAACCATGAAGGTACACGAGCTGCACCGTATGTCTATGCAGCTCCCCCCCCCCCCCGGGAGGGGAAAGGGAAGCCCCAGACCCCCGGTGCGGGTGATCCACACCTCCAGTTCCTCGGCTGATGGGATTGGGCTTAATCATTGTGACTCCAGTTCCAGATTCTCTTTGTGCTGAGTCTGGGTTCAGTACTTATCTTCGGGGGTGTGCGAGCTGGGAGTAATATTCACAGGTACTCGGGCTGCATGCGCTTAGGGCTCCCTTCCCTAAGTTCCCTGTAAGTACTGCTCTAGGGGCTTGGGGTTACCTTCCACAAGTCACAATTGTAGAAGGTAATTAGTGTATGACCACCCCGAGTGTTTTGGGGGGGGGGGTGTTGGTCGCTTCGGCCTTGGTTCTGTCCGCGGCCCCCCTCGTTCTTTCCCTGCTGTGGTTCATTCGGCTCCCCCGCCCTGCTTCCGGCTCCTAAGCGTCTGAGGGCTTCGGGGTCGGGATAGGGTTTAGAGGTTTCTGAGACTCGGGCAGTTTCAGGGGTTGTCCCTTCCGGGGTAGCTGTGAAGGCATTCAAATCAGTTCCTCCAGCCATAGCTCCGGGGTCTGAACAATGGGCCCATCCTCTTCCTGCTATTCCAGCTGCCCCGGCTTTTTCTTGTGAGGCCGGGACTTTGGAGGACGACTCTGCCCCGTACCATGATGTGGAGATTCCCGGGGTTGGAAAGGTGCTGACTTGGGGGACCTTGGGCCTGGGTTTTCCAACCCTCTGAGCGGGCCTTGCTGTTACAAGAAGCGGGGTTTTTCTTTCCCCCTCCTCTGCGTACGACTTGGATTTGGGTTCGGCTCCTCCCCGGGTTTGGTTCCGTGTCCCTGTGGGTCCTTTGGTTCCATCGTTCCGGAGGTTTTCGGCTTCCTGCATTTCTCCGGTTGATGTGCGAGCGGTCATTGCAGCTTACCTCCTGCGCAACCTGGATTATGCCTTTATAATGGATCCGTCTTTCTTCAGGTTTGGGTCTTCGTCTCCATACTGGGTTCGTTATGAGGTTCTGGAGTCGTCCTTGCTAGCGGACTGCCCTTTGTTTTCGCAGGCCTCTTCTCCTGCGCGCTGTCCGGTCGTCATGGATTGGGTGCACTTGGGCGTGGACGAAACGATGACGTCTGTCAGGTGGGTTTCCCTCCTCTTTCCAGTCCCAAAACGGGACTGTGAGGACCTGCAGCTCATTCTTGACTTGTCCTGTCTGAACCCCTTGGTTTTTTGCCCCTCCTTTCGGATGACCACTTTGTCCCAGGTCTGGCTTTTTCTGGGGGGAGCCCCGTTGGCTCCCCGGAGCTATCCCAGGCTGATATGCTAATGTCAGACTTTGGCATCAGTCAGGTGTATGGAGTTCTTAGGCCTACCGGGAACCACGGCCAGAACCGGGCCCCCTCAGAGAGGCAAGGGGAGCAATGGCCTATAGAAGCCCCCGTGTGGTTGGAAGCATTCTATGTCTGCCATCGACCGGGACAGGCACCCAGAAAGGTAAGCGCCCCAAAACAAACCCCTATTCTGGTTAAAATTGCTACCAAAAGCCGAACTAGTGGATAGAACTCCCCAAAGAAAAACGAGCAAACTAGTGTGACGTCACACGCTGCCGCGCCGCTGTCTGCGCAGCTCCCCCCTCCCCGGGAGGGGGAAGGGGGAGCCCCAGACCCTCCACGCCGGCTACCCACACCTCAGTTCTTGAGGCTGATGCTATAGGCGAAGGTCGTGTGCTCTGGCTCCGGTGTTCGCTACAACACTGTGCTTGCGTGTGGTGTTTGTTTTTCTGGGTGCGAGAGCCAGGAGTAATTTTTGGTACTCGGGCTGCATGCGCCTAGGGTTTCCTTCCCTAGGTGCCCTGTAAGTACTACCCTTGGGGCTTGGGGCCACCTTCCACAGGCTCCTTGGGATCTGCCTCTGCTGGTCCGTTTTACCTTTTTCGGCCGCCTGTTGGGCTCTTGGGTGTTCTGTTCTCCCTTGTTACTGGCAGGTAAGAGGCAGTTTGCACTGGTAGGGGCGCAGGGTGCTGCACAGCTTGTATTCCCGACATAGCGGCCGGCTCTGTTCCCTGGGGCTCGCTGTCCTCTTGCGGGGTTTTGTTTTTCTTTTTGTTTTTGCCTGGTGGGGGGTTCTCTCATATTCATTCCTTAGTTCTAACCCTTTCACGGTTATACTCGATGGCGCCCCCTGCTAGGTCCCCGTGAGTGTACACGTCCCTGGGGTACAGCTATAGAAGTTCGATTGGTAGTTTTGGGCGCCGGTTAGCAGCTCCCTGCCTGGGACTACCTGAGCGCGAGTCCTCTTAAAGTAAACGCTCAGGACCCTGGGAATCCCCTAGGGGGCGCGTGGGTCCGATGGATGTGACCCCGGAGTCCCCACTCGCTGTGTGCGAGTTTGAGGGTTGCTCGGTCCCTTTGTCTCAGGGTGACCCTCATTGTTTTTGCCTCTGCCATGCTGCCTGTTGGGTCGGTGATACTTTCGACCCTGAGTCCTGTGAGTGTTGCTGCTTGCTTGTGACTCAATTTACCCAATCCTCTGATGATTCTCTTCGGGTACAGGCGGCGCGTGCGTTGCAGTCTAGGTTTCGTCTGTTGCAACGCGCTAGGTTGGTTGCTCACCCGGATGCCCCGGGGCTGCCCCGCTTTGCTTTTCGTGACCCGGACTTGGGGGTGGGGGTCGCTTCGATCCTGGTTCAGTCCGCGCCTCCTCGTCCTTCCCCTACTGCTCGTTCTGGTCCCCCCCCCCTTGCTTCCAGCCCCGAAACGTCTGAGGGTTTCGGGGTCGGAGCAGGGGTTACTTGATCTTGAGACTCGGGCAGCTTCGGGGGTGCCCCTTCCGGGGGAGCGGCAGAGGCATTCGAGTCTTGTCTCCCGGCCGAAGCTTCGGGGTCTGACCAGTGGGCCCCCTTCCTTCAGCTGTTCCGGCTGCTCCGTCCTTGTCTTGTGGGGTCGGGGCTTGGGGAGAGGACTCGGCCTCGGGTCCTGTGGTGTTGGACCTCGAGGCTGGGGAGGGGCTGACTTGGGGGCCTTGGGCTCCGCTGGACCCCGCCTGGGTTTTTCTTCCCTCTGAGCGGGGCTTATTGTTACAAGGAGTGGGGTTCTCTTTTCCCCCTCTGCGTACGAGTTGGATTTGGTGTCGGCCCCTCCCCGGGTTCGGTTCCGTGTTCCCCCGGGTTCGTCGGTTCCGTCTTTCCGGAGGTTTTCGGCTTATCGCATCCAACCTGGTGAGGTGCGAGCGGCCTTTGCAGCTTACCTCCTGCGGGACCCGGATTATGCCTCGGAACTGGATCCATCTGAGTTCAGGTTTGGGACTTCGTTCCCTTTCTGGCTCCGTTACGAGGTTCCGGAGTCTTCCTGGCTAGCAGCCTGCCCCTTGCTTGTTTTGGATTCCTGGCATTCCTTCTGTCGTTCCCGCACGTTGGAGTGGCGGGAAGCTTCCACGGTGATTCAGGTTTTCCTGGGGGGCGAGCTTGAGTACCTGAATGAGTGCTTGTTTGCCCCTGCCCTCCCCCGCGATGTGGGCGTTATTCAGCTCCATGTGCAGGTTCCCGTCCTTTCGGCGGCGCTTGTTGCGGAGGACTTGCGCGCCCGGGGCCTTTTGGCTTCGGCCTTGCGGTTCTTTTCCATCCTGGAGCTGTCCTCGGATTGGCTCGTGGAGGATGTGAGGACGCTTGGGTCCGTCCCAGGGTCTGGCGCCTTGTCCTCGGCTGCGCGCTCGTTCGCTGCCTTGTTGAAGCTGTTCACGCCGATTTTGCGGGATGCGGTTTCCCTGTTTTATGCTTCTCGTCTCGCGTGTCGGCAGGCGGTACTGGGTTCCTCCGTGGAATCTGCTTGGGCTCTGGCTCTTAGGCGTTCTTCCCCCTTTTGTCCTCTTCTTTTTGCGGAGTCGGCCGTGGCGCAGTTTATTCAGGCTGCGTCGGCGGCTTGTCGTCCGATGTCGGACTTGTTGGTCTTCCGGGGGTCCCGGGGAGGGTCTTCCCAGAAGGGTCATGCCAGAGCTCGGGGTTCCTCTCGTCGTGGTAGGCCTCTGGTGTCAGGTTCGGGTTCGGCTCCTGCTGCGGACCCGCCCTCGTCTGGTCGGCGCGGTGTTCGCCCTGTGCGGGGTTCTGGGTCTCGTAAGGGTCGCCGGCCCTTTCGCGGTTTGCCCCGTTGACGGGGCGATGGGGGGGGGGGCGGCTTGCGCTGTTCGCCCGCGCCTGGTCCCACGATTCGTGGGCCTTTCAGGTCGTGTCTCGCGGTCTGCGGTGGCGTTGGGTGGCCCCTCCCCCTTTGGGGGGTTCGGGGCTGGCAGGGCAAGTTTCTTCCCCTGCGCTCCGTCGAGTCGTCTTGGAGTGGGTACGTTTGGGCGTCGTCGAACCGACGTCGTCCCTCAGATGGGTTTCCCGTCTGTTTCCGGTTCCGAAACGGGACTGCGCGGACCTGAGGTTCATTCTGGACTTGTCCCGTCTGAACCCCTGGGTTTATTGCCCCTCCTTCCGGATGACTACGCTGTCTCAGGTTCGGCTCCTTTTGGAGCCGGGCGCTTGGATGGTGTCCCTGGACCTCCGGGACGCTTATTGGCATGTCCCGATTCATCCGCTGTTCAGGGACTGGCTCGGTTTTGTGGTGGGGCGTCAGGGTTACCGCTTTCGTTGTCTTCCGTTCGGGTTGAACCTGGCACCTCGCGTGTTCACGCGCCTTACACGGGTAGTCGTGGCTCGGTTGCGTCTCCTAGGAGTTCGGGTGTTGGCCTTTTTTTTTTTCCAAAAAAAAAAAAATTTCTAAGGTCACCATAATGTCCTCTCCTGAAGTCTGGTTTTTCAACTACTTCAACCTCCTTATTTTCTTCCAGATTATAACGCATTGCATACTTTATTCCCAAAAAGACATGGTCACTTTTACCCAAGGGAGGAAGGTACTGAATGTCAAATATCTCTTCCTCCTTCCTGGTAAATATCAAATCTAGCATGGAGGGAACGTCCCCTTCCCTCATCCTCGTAGCTTCTTTAACATGTTGATACAAGAATGTTTCCAGGATGAGGTCTACAAATCTACAGGTCCAAAAATCTTCTGTTTTAGCTTCATATGCTTCCCAGTCTATGGATTTCAAGTTGAAGTCACCGACTATCAACAGTCGTGATCTATCGTTATCCGCTCTCGCTATAATCTCTCTCATTATTGTTATAAGACCTTCTCGTTTACTATCTAGCTCCTCCTTTGACCATGTGCTGCTTAGTGGTGGACTATATGCATTTATTATCATTAGTTTATCATCCTCATGGCAGATCTCTAGTGCTATTATGTCAACTTCTTGTGGATTGGCAGTTATTATTTCCTTCACCTTTAGGTGTTCTTTCACCAGCACAGCAACGCCACCGCCTTTCCTAATTTTTCTGTCCCGTCTCCAAATTGAGTAGCCCCTTGGGAATATGACCTCATTTAAAATAACATCTTCAAGTTTTGTCTCCGTGAGTGCAACAATGTCTGGTGTCTGCATCTGTATTACATCACTTAACTCCAATATCTTCGATCTTACTCCATCTATGTTGGTGTATGTAATCTTCCGGAACTTATTCCCCCTCTCCTTATTCTTCACTCCCCCTCTCTCTATTGATTTTGTTGGTTTGCCTTTATGTACCACTTTACTGGTTTGCCTACCCCTAACACTTTTTAGAAAAAAGAATCACATGTTCTACATTCATGTGATTCATTCTACAATCATGTGATTCATGTTCATGAATCACATGATTCATGTGATACACATGAATCATGTGTATCACATGTTTATCAATGGCGTGATATCATGATCTATAAATTTTAGGGCCATATGCTGCATTGTTGTACAGTACTGTATTTGGATATAGGGTAATGGGGTGCTGTTTTTATTATATACAAGAAGGTACATTGGGTTTGTGAGAATACATAGCATAGTATTTACAATCTTGTAAAGCCACTAGTACGCGCAGCATTTCGGGCAGGTAAAAATATGATATGAAGATTCTCCCTGCATTCTTTATGAAGAATGTACTGTAATTTTATAAATTGACATAGATACTTCAGTGCATGGTTGGAGAATGGACTCTCACAGGAATAAGCAGCACTTTTCTCATTAGTACAGTACAGTAAATACAAAATTATTTGAATAAAACCAGGATGAGTTGCCCCTTTAACCCTACATTAGTACCCTGGGGTGTTTAGATGCCCCCCCCACCAAATTTTTTTTTATATTATTGCTTAATGATTGTTAACATTGAAATTCATTATCATTTTAATTTTGTACCTTCCTGAATCATTGAATGGAGTAAGCACTATGGTGACTAGTTTCTTAACTGCCATCCACCAAGCAATTAAAAAATTGTCTTCAGCATGTATCAAAGACAAAATCTAAAATCTGGGATGAGAAGGAAACCAAAAAGTCAGTCTATAGTTCAATGAAAGGAGGCATTGACATATATCAGAAGAAAGTGACTCATCAAGAAAGTCCTGTTGTTGGCCCTGACAGTTTCTACACATTTCTGAATATCTCTACCATAAATTCTTGTATTTTGTATTGTCACAACATTCAGAGCAAGTGGAAGCACTGCTTATGTAAATTCTTTATTAACATTAAGCTCCTAGAGGAATTACAGAAGTGGAAATTGCAGAACAAAAAAGTACAGAAGAATCCAAACATTGAAATTGGAAGAATGTTTCCAGAAGCAGCAACCATCTCCACACACTGCCTGCAGCTAATGTCATGTCCAACACGGGTTGGACATATATATGAGTAGGATTGGGTGCTTATTAATAGGAGCTGCCTCGTATGGGACAATGGGCCTTCTACAGTTAGTTACCTTGTTCTTATGTTTTATGTTCTTAGGAGGCAAACCAATGTAGCTTTTGTGAAAGGTGCATAGATCAGAAAGTGAAAACAGTTTGAACACCTGTGGTAAGCACCATAGCAAGGTGCTTGTCAATTGACAAACTAAAAGCATTGATGAACTAAAAAACTAAAAAACCAGAGGCGTGGACATCTAAAGTCGTAAAGGAACTGTAATGTGAACTATTCATATCACAAACTTTTTCAGAAAATCTTTGGACCAAGGAATAGTTCCATTAGATTGGAAATATGCAAATGTCACCCATATTTTTAAAAAGGCAGAAAAAACTCTGCAGAAAATTATGGTCCAATCAGCTTGACCTCTCACACCTGTAAGCTTGTGGAGAGAATCCTAAGGGAAGGAGTCACTCACCATCTTTCAGTGAATGATCATGTTACAGTTTTGTACCTTCCTGAATCATTGAATGGAGTAAGCACTATGGTGACTAGTTTCACTATAGATAATCTAATGGAACTTTAGGGAATAGAAGTTTTTTTCAACTGTATAAATCTCTGGTGCTGCTTGGATTATTGTATCCAAATATGGAGACCTCGTCTTCAGAAAGACACAGCTGCTTTGGAGAAAGTTCACCACCAGACAAAAATATAATTCCAGAACAGTGATTTCTCATACTAGCAATGGGTGAGGGCCACAGGGCTAACAACACTGCAGATGAGACATGATAGGGCAGATTTCATCGAAACTTTGAAAATGCTGAACAGTTTGGAGGATATTGATCCAGACAACTTCTTCAAAAGGTCAGATGTAACACAAGGAGAAACGATTTCAGTTCATTGACAGTTGAGAGGCGGGCCGAAAGAGCAGAGCTCAATCCCCGCAAGCACAACTAGGTAAATACAATGAAGGACAGAATATAGAAGATGATTTTTCACCCATAGGGTTATAAACCCATGGAACTGTCTACCATACCTAAGTAGTAAATGCCAAAACACTGCTGAATTTTAGACTTCAGAAAAAATGGGAGGGGAGGGGTGGCCTAGACAAGACAGCCGCGTTCTGTCCTTGTCGAGGTCACTAACGTGTTAATGACCCTTGGGTAAATTCAGGTAAATTACATTAAATGCAAAAATAGTCCATCAGGTGACGTCAAAACAAGGAGTAAATATATTCACAAAGAGTGCATTGAATTGTAGGAATATTGGAGAATAAAACTTTATTTGTTAGTAACCATCCACATATATATTTTCATCTATTTAATAGCTACAAAAACTACTGCTTAATACATGCATGATGCAAAATATAATGTTACTATATCAGATTCTATATTAATCTGAAAATAGCAATACAGAGAATCATAAGATAGTGGCATATCAGTATACAGAATAACTACTGTATGTAAAATTACATGAACAACTATAAAGTGATTTTTTTTTTTGTTCTGAGGCGAGAAAACACCTCTGGGTGCTAACAATGTGTGGATGCCCAGGGGTTCTATGTAGAGTTAAAAATCCCTCCATCCACATTTCATTTGAGACAAGGTAGATGTCATTGTCTCAGTAAAGAAAGATGGATGGGGGCAGGGGACACAAAAGCACTGTTCAGATCCAGTACCATGTACAGTACTGCCAGATTAAATAAATAAATAAATGTTTTTCAGGTAAGGTACATACATACAAGTGATTTTACATAAATTGATCGANAAAATGCTCACTTACTCTTCCACAACCAGTTTTTTTCTTGGTAAGTACACCTATTTTGTCCAATTTCTTGTAGTATAACTTATTGGGAGTATTTTGATACCAGAATGAACACTGTATCCCATAAACTGCCGTAAGTAGACTCAAAACTTCATAGATTTTTTCGGGGTGTTGCGTGTCTGCAAGAGTGTCCCAAATGGGTTGCAGGTGGGTGACTTTAGCCGTTTATACTTGGCATGTTTACACCTTATCATTTATTATATGCATATGTCTGTTTAGGGAATTTTATTCTGATCCATGTACAACCAAAAATAACTGTGTGCAACAAGTATAAACTTGAAAACATAACAATAGTATAAACATTTCGTGTGTATTTGACGCTCACTGATATGTTCCAGCGTCGTTTTATATTTGGCGCTATTCTAACTTATGCTTTGTTGATCTTTTTTACCTACGTGCTTATAGAACATTCTATTGCGAACACATTGACACAAAAATGAATGACGTACATACAAAATAATGTCAGGACAGTCAAATAAGTATAAACTTTCGAAGCACTGTATCGCGCTTGTGTCGTTGCGTCACCGATACCAGGTAACAGTTCCACCACTTCCCACACTCTTGCGGGTGGGCCGCGACTATGATTCTACGTTTATATTCATATCACTGTGTTGGGAATTTCATTGCGAATCCATTGATACCAAAATTAACGCTGTAGGACAAGTGTGGAGTTGACAACAATCCCAAGAGTAGAAACATTTTGTTGCCGTTTTGCGCTCACGGCGAGTCATCTACGTAGTTCTTTATTTGGTGCTGGTCTCCCTATACTTTTAGTGACCGTTTTTACTGATGTTCTTCTAGAGAATTTTATTGCGAACACATTGGTACCAAAATGAAATACGTAGCTCGAGAACTAACGTCAGAAGAGTAAAAAGTATACACATTTTTGTTTGGCCGCTTAAGCGACAAAAATGCCGCGCGCACATACCGTTGTCTGTCCCTCGTTCGCTGGGCCGCTGAAAGTGTTAATGTGACTTAACACTTTCGCTCATTAATGACGCAGTATGGTGTAAAAAATTTAGTAGAAGAATGTGCAGTAACGACGCAGTATGGCGTCAAAAATTTAGCAGACGAATGTGCAGTAATGATGCAGTATGGCGTCAAAAATTATAAAAATTGGCCTGCTTTCGACTTGGCTGTGGGAGGGGCGCACCACAGTTTCGGACATTATATCCATATATTCTTGTAGGGGATTGAACCCGAACTCTAGGATTACGAGTCCAGAGCGCTGTCCACTCAGCCACAGGCCCCTGTGGCTGGGTACTTGTGTACCCAGTCTAGTGCCTTTCCTCTTATTCCTACTTGTCTCTCCATCTTTTGTGCAGTATTTGTCTTTAGTGAGGAGGTGCTGTTGGTAGGCAGAAAGTGCCACGGACTCTTGGTGTGTCAGTGCCATAAGTGTGAAAAGCTATTAAGCATTCCCCAAAAAGAGGCACACACACACATCCCTTGTTGACCAGACCACACACTAGAAGGTGAAGGGACGACGACGTTTCGGTCCGTACTGGACCATTCTCAATCGACTTGAGAATGGTCCAGGACGGACCGAAACGTCGTCGTCCCTTCACCTTCTAGTGTGTGGTCTGGCCAACATACTTTAGCCACGTTATTGTGACTCATCGCCTGCACACACATCCCTTTATTTTGACCAATATTTATCCGTCCTTTAGTAGAAAGTTGGGTCTCGTGTTGTGGCTGTGACAGCAGTGATACTCGAGCAAATTTTTTTTTTTTAACAGATGAAAAGTGTTTTTATTACCGTATCTCCGCTGGGAAGACTACAGCGTTTGCTACAAAATCGGAATCGTTCCACAGAAGACGAGAATTCATCCACATCGAGGTTCTTGGTGTGTATTGTTTAATATTTTTGTGTTATTTTGATTTTATGACATTAATGCATTTATGTAGAGTACTGTATTATTATATTAAGGAATAATGAGCAATTATAGCATTTTAAATGATTTGGTACATATTGACAGTATTTGTTCAGCTTTATTGTTTTACATTGATTCCTGTTTGTATACGATCGTAAAAAAGTATTTGTTTTCTTGTGTAAAAACATTTAAAATCAACATGTAAGTTTTCAGGTTAAATTCTTTGTTGCATTGTTCTCATGAATATGGATC
>WNGS01161107.1:2836220-2849421 GCA_020271785.1 Procambarus virginalis | reverse complement strand
TTTCTTCTCAGGTCATGTTTTTTATTAATGGATTTAATATTCCCTTTGTAAGCAGGGATTGTTAAGCCTTTGGTAGTGACTTGTTTTGTAAGCATAGGACAGTGGGGTGTTATAAAGGCTTAGAGTTTTTTGAAGAAAAGATTGTACTGCTAGGTTGATGTCCATATGTTACCTAACTCTGATTCCCAGTTGACATTATCAGCAGCAGTTATAAAATTGCCTATAGCAGATTCATTGTGCAGCCTAAAACTTATCTCCCTTGACTCTAGAGGTGGTTTGTTAATGGTAGTTAAGAGAAATGTGGGGTAATGGTCTGTAGTACTGTCGGTGATTATACCTGAAGTAAGCGGAGAGGTTATGTTGGTCCAGATGTGATCTAGAGTCGTGGCTGTACTATCAGTGATTCTGGTAGGTCTAGTGATTAAGGGTATGAGGAAGCAGGAATTCATACAGTTGAGGAAGCTAACAGTAGTAGGGTGCTCAGGCTCGCAGAGGTCAATATTAAAGTCCCCTGCGATAATTAGATGGTTTTTGTTAAGTCTGTTATCGAGTATTAGATTTCTAAGGTTTGAATTGAATTCGGGCACATCAGTGTTAGGAATCCTATAGACTGCTCCCACAGACAGGATAGACTCGGTACCCTTTACTCTGAAACTGGCGAAGATATACTCCCCACAGCAGTCTCTAGTTCTAATTACTTTTAAGCATGTTAGTTCATGATGGTAGTAAAGAGCAGTACCACCACCTCTCTGAGTTTGACGACAGTTGTGAATTGCCAAGTAGTTAGGCATGTTAAAGAGTTGAGTAGTATCCTCTTTCAACCATGTTTCAGTAAGTACAATAAAAGTGAATTTGTTGTCAATAGTTTCAATTAAGGCACTAACATCATCGAAGTGTTTACCTAGGGATCTAACATTTAAGTTGATTACAGAGATATTGTGATTATGTGATAATACATTGTTTACATCATTTGCTGTAAAATATCTGCAGTTCAGATCATTAAAGTGATGATTGTCATAGATAGTGGATAAGAGGTTTAGTTCTGGGTCTATACTTGTCTGCATAAAAAGGCTGGTTATTAACCAGAAATAGTATGAACTTATTTAAGAGAACAAAATGTGATCAATAATTACTTTTCAATAGAAAAGTTAATTATAGCAAAACACAACAATACAATAATATAACAATACAATAAAAGCTTACAAAGTACTAAGACTACTAAAATTAAAGAATAATTATAGCAAAACACAACAATAAATGCAAATAAACAAAAGAAAATAAACAAATAGAAGTAGGAGAAGGACACTAGATAGCCATGGAGGAAACACAAGTTTGGTGGAGAGAACAAAAAATCGGTAGAGACAGTCAAGATGATTATATAAAAAAAAAAAAATTTGTCAAATGATAAATGTAAAGTAAAATAATCTTAAAGATAATAAGTTTTAATTAGCTTAGTTATTAATATAGAATTAGTATGAACTTAATTAAGAGAACAAAGTGAGATCAATAATTACTTTACAATAGAGGACATAAATCAATACAATTAAATTTAAATTTTAAAAATAGGGTAAGATTAGATTTAAGAGCAAAATTTTACAATGATAATGAGGTAGATGCTTGGATAAGTGCATGGAGACTTGACGGATTATTTAGAAGATCATATGAATGAGAGAACATTTGGTAAATGGTAATGCAGAGACAGCACCTTGGACAAAGTTAGATTAAGTTAGGTTAGGCTCAGGCACTGAATGAGTTATTTTAAGTACTGGCATTGGTCGGGTTCAGGTTTTCCGATATACCACAATCACTAAAGAAGGCCAGTAGTTGTTGGTCACACTTTATTTCATATCTTTTCCCTGCACTTTCCTTCTTAGCAATGATCGTTCCATTCCTAGTGTAACACTGCTTGATAAGACCAGGGTTCCGTTTGCGAAATTGACGCAGCCTGAAGAGGAGGGATCCACGCTGCTTTGTAAGACACTCATTTATATAGAGGTTGGTTTTTTGCTTAGCAGCTGATTGTATAAGGTCAGACTTAACAGAGGGATCTGCAAGTTTGATGAGCAATCTCCTATTGCTACGGGGACTGTTTTTATCTATCCTGATAGCTGATTTGATAGCAACACTTACTTTGATCTTTGAATTAATTAGGGTGTGGGCTATGTTACAACAATTCTCACCTTGTTGTTCCTCAGGTAGATCAGTAGAGCTAATTATCAGGGAGTCATGAAGTTGTTGTTGCTCTAGGTCATCTTCGGAAGCCGCCTGGTGAATGTGAAGGAGATTGATCTGTTTTTCCAGCTTTTGAAGGAGGTCACTTTGAGCTGAGAGGGTTTCCTCTGCCTGAACCTTCCGTATTTGATCCATTGCATCATTTGCAACAGTTTGTAGGTTGAGAATTTCTTGGTTGTTGTTCGTCGATGATTCAAGGAGGCGATCTATGGTATGTTGTTGTTGGGTGACTGTGGCTTGGAGGGCCGAAATAGCTTCAGATTGCCTTAGTACAAGGTTGTGAAGTTTCTGTAGCCATGGGTTACTTCTGAGAGGTTTAAAGTTTGGACAGGGAACCATAGATTGGATGAATTCTAAAGCTAGAGATTTAAGTTGAGTTGAAGGGGGTGAGTGAGGAGGGGGAGCGGATGCTGTGTTTACCAACAACGGCGAGGATTGCAGCGTTGCCAGTGTTCCATTCAGATCTCTAGGAGTTAAGGATGGAGAGCGAGAGGCACCCCTGCCTTGCTTGTTGCTATGTTTGGGCATATTTTCGGCGATAGATTCTTGGTAGTGTTCCTAGAGATAGATACTTGGAGAATTATAGTGGGGATAGGCGTATGGTGAGCGCTTGGCAACAGGGTCGTGGATAGGCAGGCGAAAATTGGGTAATTTTGGTTGATTAATTTTGGTTACAGCTACTTGATCATTACGACAAAGTCACTGAGGCATTGCAAGAAAAACAGAATGCTGATGTGGTATACACGGACTTCGCAAAGGCTTTCGATAAATGTGACCATGGAGTGATAACACTCAAAATGAGGTCAATGGGAATAACCGGTAAAGTAGGATGCTGGATACTCAGTTTTCTGTCAAACAGGACTCAACGAGTAACAGTCAATCATATAAAATCGAGTCTAAGCGCAGTTAAAAGCTCTGTACCTCAGGGTACAGTCCTTGCACCGCTGCTTTTCCTTATTCTCATATCAGATATAGACAAAAATACAAGTCACAGCTCCGTATCATCCTTTGCAGATGACACAAAAATCAGCATGAATATTATCTCGGCTGAAGACATTGAAAAACTTCAAGCCGATATTAATAAAGTTTTCGACTGGGCAACAAAAAATAACATGATGTTTAACAGTGATAAATTCCAGGTACTCAGGTATGGTAAAAATGAGGACCTTAAACATAATACAGGGTACAAAACACAATCAAATGTGCCCATAGTAGGAAAACAGCATGTAAAGGATTTGGGAATAAAGATGTCTGACGACCTAACGTTTAGGGAGCATAACCAAGCAAATATTGCATCAGCCAGAAAAATAAATAAATAAATAAATAAATGTTTATTTTGGTAAGGTACATACATACAAGAGATTTTACAAAGAATGATGGATTTATAGATAGAGCTAGTACATACAATGCCTAAAGCCACTATTACGCAAAGCGTTTCGGGCATGAAAAACATTAATGACTAAAGCTTAATACTAATTGAGTATAAAGAATAAAATGTGTTGAGAACAAATAAAAATAGAGATAAAAAAAGGGGGGAACATGGCTGAAAAAGCAGCACAAATACAATTAGGTCGACAAACAGCGTTGATTAAAAAAACAGACATGGATTGACAATAGAGGGGTAAGGTAGGTTACAGGGAATTTGTTAGGTAGTGCTTCGTTTTTATCTTAAACTGGTTGAGAGAGGTACAGTCTTTAACATGGTTGGGAAGGTCATTCCACATTCTGGGTCCCTTGATTTGTAGAGCATTTCTAGTTTGATTAAGTCGTACTCTTGGAATATTAAAACTATATTTATTTCTAGTGTGGTGCTCATGGGTTCTGTTATAACCTTCAATGAAGCTTTTGAGGTCAGGATTGGCATTACAGTTCAGCATTTTATATATGTATAATGCACATAAGAGAATGTGCAGTGACTTAATATCTAACATATTCAGAGATTTGAGTATGGGTACCGAGTGATGTCTGGGGCCAGAGTTGGATATTGTCCTAATAGCAGCTTTGTGTTGAGTAATTAGAGGACGTAAATGATTTTGTGTAGTAGAACCCCAAGCACAAATACCATAGTTGAGATATGGATAGATGAGGGAGTAATAGAGAGTCACCAGGGCAGGGGGGGGGGGAGGTACATAATATCTGATCTTAGAAAGAAAGCCAACAGTTTTTGAATTTTTTTTTTTTATATATTTAGAATGTGTCGGATGGATTATTATCGGATGGATGAAACTTTTTTTTATATATTTAGAATATGTCGGATGGAAATTATCGGATGGATTACGAGAACTTTCAAATCCTGGGATCCCATCACAATGGTTGTATTTTTCAAGTCACTTGTGTTGTCCCGTCTTGAGTACTGCTCAGTACTCACTTCCCCCTTCAGAGCAGTAGAGATTGCTGAAATAGAGGAAATACAGAGAACATATACAGCACGCATAGACGCGATAAAGCACCTAAATTATTGCGATCGTCTCAAAGGTTGTTCGACACCCTCTCAGCGAGCACAAGAAATATTGCCGGAACAACTGTGGACATCTTCAAGAGGAAACTAGATTGTTTCCTCCAAGGAAAGGAGTGCCAGACTAACCAGGCTGTGGTGGATATGTGGGTCCCGCGGGCCGCTCCAAGCAACAGCCTAGTGGACCAAACTCTCACAACTCAAGCCTGGTCTCGGGCCGGACTTGGGGAGTAGAAGAACTCCCAGAACCCAAATCAACCAGGTATGTACAACACTTGGTGATGTACCATGGGAGAGAAAGCCTGTAAGGCACATGGTGGTGATGTACCATGGGAGAGTGTGCTCGTAAGATATATGGTGATGACCGATGTACCATGGGAGGTAGGCATCCTTCAGTCTCTGGAGACTATGGAGTTGTGCTCTGGTTGCTCTCCAGGGTGCAAAGCCTGGGTAGGTCGATATGGAGGAGAAGCTGTTACCCATGCAGCAGGTCCCCCCTCTCCACGTCGCTGAAATTATCCAATGGAAAGGCAAATACCAATACACCTGGTTCCAGCACCGTCGCAGGAGCTGCCAGAGCACGGTCGAAATTGACAACGAACTGCCTTGGAGGCTCCAACTCCGGATTTTTCCTCGATGTTGACTTGTGAAGCCTTTCCCAAAAGAGGGGTATGGCTGCAAGGCAACAGATGTTTAGAATCAGGGTTTTCCTTCCCCTAGATGAGCTGCCATCCCAGGCTATCGAGTCCCATCTACCCGGAACAGCTGGTTTTAAGGCGCCAGAGGCACGCCCTCGCCCCTTTTCGTGTCCGTAAAAGCAGTTCGTACGGACTTAAAGATTAAGTCACCCGTGCAGGCCAAAAGTTGGACTTGGTTGTCAGAGGCTATTTTGAGACACGCCGTACGGGAGCTTTTTATAGGTCGTGGGAGCTCATACCCCATTACCACACCCTGGCTATGACAACCCATTGGAACCATGGGGTTGAGTACCATGGGAGAGTGTGCCTATAACACGCACGGTGGTGATGTAACATGGGAGTGTCTGCCTGCTAGACAAATGCTGGTGATGTACTATGGGAGAGTATGCCTGTAAGACACATGGTAGTGATGTACCATGGGAGAGTATGCCTGTAAGACACATATGGTGGTGATGTATCATGGGAGAGAAAGCCTGTAAGACACATAGACGGACATACACCCGCACTATTGGCTGTACAAGAATGTAAGAACTCTTGTATTCAAAAATAAAAAATAAAATAAAAAAATAAATACAGTAATATATCATAATATATTACTGTATTATATCATAATTATGTAAAATATCATAATTACTATTGTTTAGCTTTCTAAGTTTTCTCAACCAATACCGGGGTTACAGTGTGCATGTGTTTAACACATTAAGGCCTTACAGGGGTTACAGTGTGCAGGTGTTTAACATTAGGGCCATTACAGGGGTTACAGTGTGCATGTGTTTAACATTAGGGCCATTACCCCTTAAACCACGCAAATCACATATATATTTATATGATATCAGTGACAAAACCGAAACTGCGCACATCATTTATACATGATTTCGTGTCTAGCGCTATAACTTAAACACCCTGCGTGGGACAGGGGTAGTCATCGGCGAGCATCAACTGACCATAAACAAACCCCTCCTGGGAAAAAAATCCAGCGTGGGTCCCCTTTGTGTACAGACCTTAGTTACCCGGAGGACACCATGGCGAGTGCATCAAGTTCCAACAACCAACCCCCTTCAACGAGGCCTTCCTCGCGAGCTCTGACCGAGGACGATATTAATAAGAATTTGTTCCCGGATGATGATGAGTCTGATATTCACGACTCTGACTTTGATCATGACTACACCAGCCCACAGAGGTGGATACGACCAACGACGAGTGTGAACATGCTGGCTCCACCAGGGCTAGGCTTAGCATCTCGCCCTCACTCGATCTCAATTTGTGCCAGACCACACAGTTCATGTGCAACCTTGCAAGATATTCATGTTTTGGTCGACGAGTCTGAAGGTGAATCATTTTCCGGCTTTAGTGACTTAGAATCGGAAAATAGTTTGTGTCGCTAGTGGAAGTGGAGTGTGTGGTGTTGCCAAGTGACAACTTGCAACTTGCAAACCACCTCAAGTCCATCATCACCCAGCAAAAAAACTGCTATCAGAATAATAACAAATTCTTCTCTCAGACAACACTCAGCCCCCTTGTTTAACTCCCTAAACATGCTAAACATAATCTCACTCCACAAATTCTCTTGTGTCAACTACATTTACAAAACCCTGTTCTTAAATGCAAATCCTGCTCTGAAACTCTCCCTGGACAGATGTAACAGGACCCATTATCATAACACCAGAAATAAATATCTCTTTGATATCCCCAGAGTCAAACTTAATCTGTGTAAACACTCTATGCAAATAAAGGGACCCAGTCTATGGAACTCACTCCCTATTGAATTGAAAAGCTGTCCAACTTTTGCGCCATTCAAAAACAATACTAAAAAGTACCTAATTTCATCTTCATAGTTTTTTACCTTTTGTTTAAAATTGCACTGTATATCTATTACTACCCAATCTCCAATCTTTATGTACCCAATCCGAACATCTTTATCATTGTGATCATTACTGTCTTTTTTTTTTTGAGATACATACAAGAGTTGTTACATTCTTGTACAGCCACTAGTACGCGTAGCGTTTCGGGCAGGTCCATGGAATACGATCCCCGCCGCGAAGAATCGTTTTTTCATCCAAGTACACATTTTACTGTTGGTTAAACACAGCTGGCTACAGTTAAGGAATTGCGCCCAGTAAATCCTCCCCGGCCAGGATACGAACCCATGACATAGCGCTCGCGGAACACCAGGCGAGTGTCTTACTACTACACCACGGAGACTGCTAATAGTTTTCTTATATATGCTGTCAATCTGCTGTATGGTATCTATTAATCTTGTTTAAATTACCAATCAAGCTGTCAATGTTATCAATCAGAACTTTAATATACCAAAGTGCTTTAATATACTTACTAATCTCTCTCATCTCATTTTTTTTCTTGCAATGTATTTAATTGTTATAATTTTATTAATTCTGCTAGAATTTACCTACTTAAAATTATCTGTTAGATTAAGGACCAGCCCGAAACGCTGTGCGTACTAGTGGCTTTACAAGATTGTAAATACTATGCTATATGTATTCTCACAAACCCAATGTACCTTCTTGTATATAAATAAATAAATAAATAAATAAATAAATAAAACTTGTCGCGTCAGCAGCATCTGGCCAAGTCATGCGGCACCGCATGGCACCACATGAACAAAGACCCTCAACATCGAGTAATTTTCCGTCACCGTCCCTTCCCGCCCCTACTGTTCCTAGACCTGCTTCAGTTCCTGGTCCACAGTTTTCTCGCCGTGGTGCTGCTATTGGCTCTCGAAAGACACCAGGTGTTTTTGTGTGGAGTGATGGGACAGATTTTGTTCCACAAATTCCTGTTTTTGATAATTCGGATGTTGGAATTACAAACATTTTCCCTGATAAAGGTGCAGATACCTGTGAAATGGTCTATTTTACTGCATATTTTGATGAGCCGCTAATGGAATATATTGTTCATGAAACGAACAAATATGCGACTGATCTCATTGATAAGGAGGAGTTATCCGATTATTCACGTGTGCAACGATGGAACGATACGACTATCAGTGAAATGTATGTATTTTTGGCTCTGTGCATGTTCATGAAACATTGTGTCAAACACGTAATCGACCATTATTGGAGCAAAAACCATACTGTTCCAACACCGATGTTCGGCAAATATTTGTCTCGAGACCGATTTGTGATAATCCTCAGGTGTCCTCACTTTGCAAATGATAAAGACCGGAATGATGATGATAGTCTTTGGAAGGTAAGGCACGTCCTGAATGAACTTATCGGAAAGTACAGGGATTTCTACATACCAGCTCAGAAGGTGGTGATTGACCCATGTGCTTTTCAAAGGACGTACTGCCTTCAAGCAGTATATTCCCTCCAAACGCCACCGATTTGGATTGAAATTCTTTGTACTATGTGACTGTGAAACTGGAATAGTGTTACACATGATAATGTATACGGGTACACATGTAGACATTCCTGCTAATGACCAACATGGCTTCTCGGGTAGTGTTGTGAAAGCATTGCTTTGCACCATATCTGAACAAGGGCCACATATTATACATAGATAACTATTATACCAGTCCCTTGCTAACTAGGTTCTTGCTTGATAATAGAACTGGAGTGTGTGGCACAGTGAAGGCAAAATGAAGGGAAATGCCAGTGTTTCCAGGTGCTATGCAGGTTGGTGATTGCGAGCTCAGAAAAACAGGTGGAATACTTTCAGTGCAGTGGAACGACAGGCGTGAAGTGAACATGTTGACCACCATTCATGCTGGGACAATGCTGGACAGTGGCAAGGTGAACAGAACCACAAGAGAAATAATCTATAAGCCAGATTGTGTCTTGGACTATAACATCAACATGCGTTTGGTGGATAAATGTGATATGATGATGGGGGCAGTGGAGCGTGTACGCAAAACAGTCAAGTGGACCAAGAAAATGTTTTTCCACCTTGTTGATGTAACAATGCTGAACAGTTACAATATGTATCTTGTCAAAACAGATGGTAAACGTAATTTCCATGCATTAAATTTTACTGTAGTAACACAATTACTACAGAAGTTTGGCAAAGTAATTTCAGGCATACAGAGGCCCATTCTGAACTCTGTATTGCACCATGCTCCAGCACCCAGGCTCGCTTTCAGGGATACCTTTATGACACACTATCTAAGGTTTTTACCACCAAGTGGAAAACGTGCAGTAGGCCAGCATGCATGTGTTTTATGCTGGTCAACAACCCAGAGGGAACAGAAACATCATTATGGAGTCAGAGGACACTCCCTGCAATACCTCAAATCCTACCTTACTGACAGGCTCCAGTATGTTTCTGTGAATAATTCAATTTCTCCCACCCTACCCATCAACATTGGTGTTCCTCAGGGCAGCATACTTGGCCCTTTCTTTCTCATCCACATTAATGACCTTCCAAATGCCTCCCAACACCTCAAACCAATTCTGTTTGCTGACGACACAACCTTCATTTACTCCAGTCCTGACCCCCTTGCTCTAAATGCCACAGTGAATACTGAGCTAGAGAAAGTCCATCTTTGGCTAACTGCTAACAAACTCACCCTTAACATTGACAAAACTTTTTATATTCTGTTTGGTAATAAATCCTCTAATCATATAAATCTCAAAATAAACAATACCCAAATTTGTAACAAATTAGATGGCAAATTCCTTGGCATTCTCATTGACCACAAGCTGAATTTCCGGGGACACATTCTAAATATATCTAAAAAAGTTTCAAAAACTGTTGGCATTCTTTCTAAGATCAGATATTATGTACCCCGCCCTGCCCTGGTGACTCTCTATTACTCCCTCATCTATCCATATCTCAACAATGGTATTTGTGCTTGGGGTTCTACTACCCAAAATCATTTGCGTCCTCTAATCACTCAACACAAAGCTGCTATTAGGACAATATCCAACTCTGGCCCCAGACATCATTCGGTACCCCTACTCAAATCTCTGAATATGTTAGACATTAAGTCACTGCACATTCTCTCATGTGTATTTTACATATATAAAACGCTGAACTGTAATGCCAATCCTGACCTCAAAAGCTTCATAGAAGGTTGTAACAGAACCCATAAGCACCACACCAGAAATAAATACAGTCTTGATATTCCTAGAGTACGACTTAATCAAGCTAGAAATGCTTTACAAATCAAGGGACCCAGAATGTGGAATGACCTTCCCAACCATGTTAAAGACTGTGCCTCTCTCAACCAGTTTAAGAGAAAAACGAAGCAATACCTAATAAATTCCCTGTAACCTGCCTTACCCCTCTATTGTCAACCAATGTCTGTTTTTGTTTAATGACGCTGTTTTGTCGACCGAATTGCATTTGTGCTGCTTTTTCAGCCATGTTCCCCCCTTCTTAACTGTTTTTTTTTTCTCAACTCATTTTATTCCTTATGCTCAATTAGTCTTAAGCCTTAGTCATTTAAGTTTTTCATGCCCGAAACGCTTTGCGTAATAGTGGCTTTAGGCATTGTATGTACTAGCCCTATCTATTAACTCCATCACTCTGTACAATCACTTTTATGTATGTACCTTACCTAAATAAACATTTTGATTTTGATTTTTTTTTAAACGAAAAATGGTGACTTGGTGCACAGCGTGTCAGGTCCCTCTGTGCCATGTTCAATGTTTTAACGAGTATCACAGTCATGATGACTTCTAAATGTCCAAGACTGGTGCAAAAACATATAAATACGGAATAAGTGGGTGTATATAGTGAAAATAAATCATAAGAAATTATATATTTTATTGAGAAATAAGACATTTTTGTGCAAATACTTGTGACACTAATATGTGATACAATATACATTGACAACAGTTTTATGATAATAATATTCACATGAGAACATATTGAACCACACCAGTGAAAAATATGGGTGAAAAATATGCCATAGATACTGTAAATAATAACAAAAAATTAATTCGCGGCAACTCTGGCTCATCCTCCGTCACGCCTGACTCATTCCGGGCGCACAGCGGTCCAGCGAAGATGGAGCGTGACATCATCACCCATCTCCTCGGCTCATTTACGTCACTGGTAAGTCCAATTATTTTTTTCATTATTTTTCCCGTGCTCAGGGAAAACAAATATAGAGATTAAAAGAAAAAAAAATGGATTTTTTTGTTGTTGCGCCTATGGCTGTTAATATCATTTGGATCCCTAGCGGTTTGACGGTTACAGGGGTTACAGTGTGCAGGTGTTTAACATTAGAGGGGAGGGGCAGGGTCCATGTAGGATTCAAATACAGCTGTAATTAGGCCAGTTTCAGTCTCATCTGTCCTGCACCTCGCAGTGTTCTACAATGTTAAATATTTTTCTTTTAAACCATTTCATATATTAATGGGCCCCAGAGACATCATCTATAACTTTTGTTACTACTCTGCATGAACCTTTTTTTCTAATTTCACCAAAAAAATCATAAAACTTTTTCCTTAACCCTTAAATTGCGCATCGCATCATATGATGCTTTGACCGACTTGCAGTAAATTGCGCATCGCATCATGTGATGCTTTGGAGTACTACGTAAGATTTAAACGGCCCGCGGATACACGGGGTTCACCACACCTTCATCAGGGTTCTTGTAAACAGACGCCATTTTTTTTTTAAATCGTGGGCCAAATTCCCGGGTGTTTGGGGCCTCAGTATTGAGTGAGCTACCAAGCCTGACGCATGCAGCATGAGTTCAGAGCACTGCTGTTCAGCTTGTGACCACAGCATCACCTAAAAATGCCATAATATACTTGTTCATGCTATTATGTAGCGATGATATTATTACAGAAGACCCCTGACTGTGATAAAACTGACCAGGGTTCTGATAATAGCAGGATTGTGGTGATATTTAGCGCTGTGCTCCATGGAGGGAGGAGTAATGCTGTGGGAGGGGAAGGTAGTGGCGTTGTCTTCTGACTGTGTGTGGCCACCTTTATTGACTGCACACACCATACCAGCTTAGTGGTTCGCTATGGTGAACACAAATGTAGATACTTATATATATATGTGGTATAGAGGGTATAAACAGCAAGAGGAGTAGGTTGGGAGCCGCCATTTTGGTGAGGGCAGTGGCGTCGTCTGCACGATTTATCCGTCCGTCTAATTACCACAGGCTACACAGGCTTCAGAAAGCTTCCTCGTAATACATTAATAATGAATAAAGATGATATATTTACTCATTATAATGTGGTGCTGAATGTACAACACGAAAAACATAATTTTAATCTGAAAAAGCATCTTTTTATAAAGAAATTAGACAAAAATAAAAAACTGGTAACCCCAAATCAAGTCGACGATCCAGCATCGGTTAGGTTAGGTTAGGTTTTGTTTGGTTAAGTTAGGTTAGGTTAGGTTAGGTTTGGATAGGTTAGGTTAGGTTAGGATAGGTTAGGTTAGGTTAGGTTACGTCAGCCTAACCTACTATCATATATATCATTACTAACGTATTGCCAGGAAGCTTTCTGAAGCCTGTGTAGCCTGTGGTAGCTTGTGGTAATTAGACGGACCGGATTTATCATGTTTACTGGTGACCACGATGGTCTTTGGGCACCATACCATTTACTTGTACAAGTATGGTGAATAAAACAGGTAGATGTTTATATATAATGTGTGTATATAGTGTATAACACCACAAAAACTATTGTTGGAGAAGAAATATTAGTGTGTCTGGCTTTGAGGGCGGCAGCCAGCTGACTGTGTGAGGTCCTGTCTTTGTGCCTTTACTCACCAAACAAGCTTAGATGTACATTATGGTGAACAAAACATGTAATACTTCTATATAACATCTGTCTATAAAAGCAAAAACAGTATGGTGGGTGGATAATGGTGGCAAGTCAGGTAAGGT
>WNGS01161107.1:2796686-2832002 GCA_020271785.1 Procambarus virginalis | reverse complement strand
TCCCAGGATTCAGCGGCCCATCATAACCCACTGTTGCAGCATGCTGGTACTCCACGCCTCGCTCACACTGAAGGCTTCCTAGCTCACAGACTCGAGTATTTGCCACCAGCTAAGACGCGTGCAATAGGCCAACGTGATTGCTTGGTGTGTAAAACAACGACACGTAGAGACAAGAAACGAAGATTGTACAAACATGGTGTGAAACGTGTGGTATCCCATTATGTGCTGTCAAGTGCTTCAATGACTACCACAGTCTAGAAAACTTCTAAGTGTGCTGCAAAGTGTGTACAGCGTGTGCGAGTGTGTAAATATGTAAACATATAAGCAGTTAGCGTGTGCGTGTGTGTAAATATATACAAATATAAGCAGAACATACAATATAATAGACTGTAATGACATATTATATTGCCGTAATTGAAAACAGATGAGTGCGCCTGTGTATACTCAAATATGCAACAATTATTGATACAAAATATGTTCAAACATTATTTGAAACAAATTTAGTGCAAAATAAATGGATAAAATGCGCCTAGACATTGTAAATAAATAGCGCGAAAATATATTTGTGGCAACTCTGGCTGTTGCGGGACGCCGCGCAACGCCTCGGGGCGTGTACTGCATGAGCGAACATGCAGAGTGTGACGTCACAGCTCAACTTCCCGGCGCTATTGCAACAAAAGTAAGTACAATAGAATTTTTTTTTTATTTTCCCGTGATCAGTGGACGAAACTTAACAGATTAGCAAAAAAAAAAAATTTTTTTTTTTTCAAAATGACATGCGCTTGTGCGGATAGCAGTATATTAGACCCCGAGCATGTTAAGGGTTAATGGACAACTGCATAATTATTACAATAATTATAGAAATTATTAGTAGATGAAATTGTTGAACAATAATTACTAAGTTTTAATTTTAAATTGCTTAATGAACATTATGAAACATGGTAGCCAACTCACCAAGACACGAGTAGATGATGTTCCCTGATCAACAGCCCCTACAAGAGGGCCGTGCTTGCCACTCACAGGGCCATTTGATGTTGGCCACATTTTGGTAGTAATTTCTTCCCAAAAGTTTTAAGTCTGAAGACAACTGAATTCCACTGAGATATTGTTTAAAGCCCTTGCAAATCCTTACTGCTTATTTTCTTTGGCAACTTTGTTTTAATAGTTTAGTACCCAACGAAATTCCTGTTCAAATATTACAAATATAAAACTGTGTTCAACCAGGTAAATACAACATTATACATACTAAATACAGTACTGTACTGTATAAGAAATGCATCTCGACTCAAAATCAAGGAAAATCCTTTGTTTAATCTAAGTGAAAACTTGACGAAATATCACAGCAGAGTAACTTGAGATTCTAAGCCATATGCCTTTTTAAGTACAAGGCAATCCCAGAGGCTGGATTATTTATTTACACATCAGCTCCTGCACTTGTAAGGCTCCACCTCTCGCTGAAGTGTCTGTAAAACAGAATATGTAATTATAAAGAATGAAGTGTTTATGATCTATGCTAAAAATATAAGAATAGTCCTAAATAATAAAAATAATGATAATCTTTATTTGCAAAAACACTTAATATAGATAAATTTATATTTAACCATCAACCCATTAACTGCAAAAATGGGACTCACATCTGCTTCCTCAGGCCTCCAGTAAACAGATGCCATCTTGGAAAAAAACAAATTGTGGGCACCGTGTCAGTACTGAGGCCCCTCACACCATGGTGTGAGGGGCCTCATTACTAACACATCAGCACCTCATAGCACCACCCTGCAGTTAATGCCCACACCATCACTAAATGATGATGAAATAAACAAGATGTGAGAAACCCAGAAAAGATAGACAAAACAGTGTGAAAAAACATAGCACAAAGGATCAAATTAAATATGCTTAGCGATATAATATAAAAGAGAATGAGGACATTGAAACAGTTGATAATCTCGAGTTCAAGAGAGGACACAATAGAGAACAGAAAATTCTTTCATGAATTTAATTGGACAGACTTGTTGCTAGGAAAGCCCTGGCCTCGGGCCGGGCTTGGGGAGTAGAAGAACTCCCAGAACCCCATCAAGCAGGAAAGGAAGTAAACGAGTTGTATGCCAAATTTGGTGAAATATATGATGAAGGCGCAAAAACATTCATATAAAAACAGAGATGCAGAACCAGAAAACAGCATTGGTTAAAGAGAAATTGTGAGTGGGTCAGAGAGGAAAAGACAAGAAAATGGGTTCAATATTGGCAGAAGCCTAACCCACAAACATACTAGCACTACAAGGAAGCAAGAAACATATACACAGTAGTGAGGAGAGAGGCCAAAAGGAACTTTGAGAAAGGGATAATGAACAAATGCAAAACAGATCCAGGACTTTTCTTTAAATTCATTAAAAGTAAGCTGCATGTAAAGGATAAAATGTAAGGATTGAAAACAGGGAACAGGATTACCGTGAATGAAGAAGAAATCTGTAAAACACTTAATGAACAGTTCCAAAGTGTGTGTACAAAATGAGGATTTCAGAGAGCCAGACCCAATGTTAATACCAGAGCACACCACAGAATACACAGAGGTACAATATCTCAAGACAGTGAAAACAATTACTCAGGAGAAATAAAGCAGTTGGACCTGATGGAGGGGACCAGATTCTTGCAGCACCTTTGGTGCTGCAAGAATGTGCAACCGAGCTGAGTATTCCACTCCAATTATTATTCCAGACATGTGAACAGGAATCTTCGCAGACATATGAAAAAGGTGAACATAGTTCCAATCTATAAATATGGTAACCGAGAAGAACCTCTAAATTATAGACCCGTGTCATTAACAAGTGTGGTAGTCAAAACACATGAAAAAATAGTTAAAGTAAAATAGGTAGAACACCTGGAGAGCAATTTTTTTTTTATTATTTTCTACCACAGACATGGCCACACATTTACAATGCTAACCAGCATATATACATTTTCTTCTGTCCTCCATGGACAGGGTTAGAGATGTGTTAAACATATAGTTCAAGGGTTTATTGAACAATCAACCACAGAAGGTGATTCGGTGCTTTTAAAATGCTAAACTACCTGAAGAGTAATGACATAATAACGGACAGGCAGTACGGTTTTTGAACAGGAAGATCCTGTGTAACAAATCTACTTAATTTTTATGATAAGAGCCACAGAGATTCTATAGGAAAGAGATGGTTGGGTTGACTGTGTCACTCTGGACCTAAATAACCACCATTGAATGTAATGAAATGCCAGTTTGTGGGTGAGGCCTGGATGCTCCCTGAAGCTATCCAAACTGATATGTGCTATATTAGTTTGGGCTTATCAGTCACAGAGTCCTTATGCCTACCAAGAACCACGAGCCAGAACCTGGTCCCCTCAGAGAGGTGCAGGGCCTAGGAGCACTTTAAATTTAAAGTATGTCATAATTGCCATCAACAGGGGAAGGCACCCAGAAAAATAGGCGAAACAAAACAGACCACAGTCTGGTGAAAATTGTATTCTACGTCCTTAAAATAGCAAAAGAACTCCCCCAGAAAGAAGACAAACAAGCAACACTTCATGCAACTAGCTTTCCTGCTCGTTAGTGTTAACCTCCCCCTCCCCACACATGAAAAGGGAAGGGGGGAGGGGGAGCCGTCAGCCAACCACTCCCCATTATTGAATTAGGAAACCACCGACAGGAGGAAGGGAGGGTGTCAGGAAGCCTCTAGGACTCACCCAGAAACTTGCATTTCATTACATTCAACATTGATTGTCTGTGGGAAGCCCCATTGGCTCCCCGAAGCTAACCACCCAAAGAGAAGGAAAAATGGGGACATACCCAGGAGGTGGCAGCACTGCAGGTCTCAAGGCGAGGAAGAGACAGACAGCCACAACAGGCCCCCCTAAAGCAACACAAGGCCATAGAGGGGCCCAGGATGTTCACCAGATACCTGGCAGACAGGACCCTTTTTGACCTCCAAAATCCCCGCACCCAAATGTCGACCCTGGACATACTGCCAGGGACAGCCACTAGAGCAGCATACTTTCTCACACCATGGGCATGAGGGTAGACTGCAGGCTGGCTAGACTTAATGACACAGCGGACAACCTGAGACACAAGCCCTGGATCCAAAGCCCTGGAAACTGGATTCACCCAGAGGGTGTCCACTGTCACAGAACCGGTGGCCTGCAGGTAGCGGCATAAATCCGCCACCGGACACAGCACATGATGCATCCTCGACCTAACCAACCAAGCATCCACCACCAAAGGACCCCCTCTGAAAGCCAGCCATCTCATTCTTCACCAGAAAAGAGGAAGGAGGCTGCAAACGAACAAAGCAAAACCTAGGACCAAACTAACAGAACCCCCGACGCCAGAGAAGAGCATGAAGCTCACCAACCTAACCCCCATACGCCAAAGCCAACAAAAAAAAAGTGTTGAATGTACTTAAAAGCCATTTTCTGGGTGAGACCTGGAGGCTCACTGGAGCTATACTGAGCTGATGTGTATATATTAAACCATGGCAACATTCAATCAATGGCATTCTAGCCTACCGGGAACCACAAGCCAGAACCTGGCCCCTCCCTCAGAGAGGCACAAGCATAAATGGCCTGTAGACACCCCCCCATGTAGTTGCAGTCTATGACTGCAACTGGGTGGACAGCACTTCGGATTCGTAGTCCTGAGGTTCCAGGTTTGATCCCCGGTGGAGGTGGAGACAAATGGGCAAAATGTTTCTTTCACCCTGATGCCCCTGTTACCTAGCAGTAAATAGGTACCTGGGAGTTAGACAGCTGCTACGGGCTGCTTCCGGGGGTGTGTGTAACAAAAAGGAGGCCTGGTCGAGGACTGGGCCACGGGGTCGCTAAGCCCTAAAATCATCTCAAGTAAACCTCAAGATATACCAGGTCAAGGAAGCAGTCCGAGTGTCCCACACAAGACCCAGCGAAATCCGAACCGAGCAGACACATGGACCGGCTGGAAGCCCAGACCAGCCCATCGTCGAGGTAAGCCAGAACCTGAACCCCCCAACAGAAGCAAATGGGTCACCATGACCCAGGTAAGGCGTGCAAAAACATAAGGCGCCAAATTCAAGCCGAATGGAAGGCAACGAAAACGGTAAGCTTGCCGCCTCATGACAAAACCGAGCCAGTTCCTGAACCCCAGATGAATTGGGACGTGCCAATATGCGGTACCTGGGTACCGCGTATTGGCACATCTAACACCCAGGTCCCAGTAAATAGGTACCTGGGTGTTAGTCAGCTGTCACGGGCTGCTTCCTGGGGTTGGAGGCCTGGTCGAGGACCGGGCCGCGGGGACACTAAAGCCCCGAAATCATCTCAAGATAACCTCAAGATAGGTTAGGTTAGGTTAGGTTAGGTTAAGTTAGGTTAGGTCAGCCTAACCTATCATATTTATTCATTACTACCTATCATATTTATTCATTACTAACGTATTGCCAGGAAGCTTTGTGAAGCTTGTGTAGCTTGTGGTAATTAGACGGACCCGTTTAACCATGTAAAAGTACATACAGTACATTCAAAATGAGTTACAGACAGACATTTGGATTTCTAGACCTGTGAGCTTCCAGCCACGAGTGGTGGTCCCTGTAGCTAGCTCCACACACCTGTTATTATTACTGATTAATATAACTGACACATGATAAGGCATCGTTAAGCCAATATCTGCCATCAATGAAGTGGAGTAAACATACCCTTGAGCGGGTGTGGGAGTCCTCACAAACACCACCTTGAGTGGCACTCCTCTACACCCCCTAGAGTGGCACTACTGTACACTGTACACCTGGGCAGAGGTGTAGAGGGAGGAGGGCGTCACACACAGGTAGAGGAGAGGTGTGTGAGGGTGCAGGAGGAGCAGCAGGAGGCGCGACAGGAGCAGCAGCAGGAGGAGCGGCAGGGGACACAGCTCACAACAACAACAACACCAGCCACACAGCTGACCCGTCCTGGCACACTCTGGGGCTACTTGCCTACGATTTATTTATATTTATATTTATTCAAGAAGGTACATTGGGTTTATGAGAGTACATAGCATTGATGTTTTTACATTCTTGTAAAGCCACAGTTTCTAAATTAAGCAACTGACCTATGTGGAGAACTAGTGTCACAATTGATATGTTCGTCCTGCACACGGCCCCCTAGGATCGGCCAGATTCACGAAAGCGCTTACGCAGACACTTACGAACCTGTACATCTTTTCTCAATTTTTGGCGGCTTTGTTTACAATTATTAAACAGTTAATGAGCTCCGAAGCACCAGGAGGCTGTTTATAACAATAACAACAGTTGAATGGGAAGTTTTCATGCTTGTAAACTGTTTAATAAATGTAACCAAAGCCGTCAAAGATTGAGTAAAGATGTACACGTTCGTAAGTGCTTGCGTAAGTGCTTTCGTGAATCTGGCCCGTACTTGTGGTCGATCTCGAACCCGTTTATCTCTCAGAATGTTTGGTAATATGTTTTTTGTTTGTGATGTGTGTCTATGTATGTATTAACACCATGTACTGAACGGGGTAAGGATAGCTTGAGCTACCTCATCCCTTTGTGTGTATTTTACATCAATAAACTCATTTCAATTTCAATCTCGAACCCATTCATAATGTGACGACTTATATTGAATTTTGTAACTAGCTCATCAAGATTGTAACTTGCTTAGCTAAATGAATTGTGGGGTTCAGTCCCTGAGCCCATTATGTGCCTCTGTAACCCTTTCCACTACCGCCCACAAGATGGGGGTAAGGGGTTACCTTGAGGTTACCTTGAGGTGCTTCCGGGGCTTAGCGTCCCCGTGGTCCGGTCGTCGACCAGGCCTCCTGGTTGCTGGACTGATCAACCAGGCTGTTGGACGCGGCTACTCTCAGCCTAACATACGAATCACAGCCTGGTTGATCAGGTATCCTTTGGAGGTGTTTATCCAGTTCTCTCTTGAACACTGTGAGGGATCGGCCAACTCAAATTCAAAAATTCAAATGTTTATTTAGGTAAAGTACATACATACAAGGGGTGATACAGATATTGATGAATTTATAGATAGAACTAGTACATACAATGCAGTTATGTCCCTTATGTGTAGTGGAAGCGTGTTGAACAATCTGATGTTGAGAGTTCTCTCTCAGAGTACCTGTTGCACCTCTGCTCTTCAGGGGGGTATTCTGCACATCCTGCCATGTCTTCTGGTCTCATGTGATGTTATTTCTGTGTGCAGGTTTGGGACCAGCCCCTCTAATTTTTCCGTGTAAATTATTATGTATCTCTCCCGCCTGCGCTCAAGAGAATACAGATTTAGGCTCTTTAGTCGGTCCCAGCTAGTAGTTTAGATGTTTTACTGAGTGGATTCTAGCAGTACCTGCACCCCAGGTATGCACCCCATACCTGGGGTGCATAATAAATGAACAAAACTAACTTGTAAATCCACTAATATGCACAGCGTTTCGGGCAGACCCTTAATCTAACAGATAATTTTAAGTAGGTAATTTCTAGCAAAATTGAAGAAATGTTAACAGGTACACTGTAAGAAAATTTGACAGAGATTAGTAGGTACATTAAAGAATAATTTGAGGGTTATTTTAGGTACATTGTAGCAGGGCTTGATTGTAAATTAAGCCCTGCCATTGTATTGTTAGGGCTTGATTTACTTGATGAATAATCCTTCAAAGAAAGTCTGGGCAAACAAGTACATCAACTTGCGCGAGCTGCTGGCTTACGAACGCGATGCCAGGCCCTCGGAGACACGCCACACCACTCCCTCTGAGGCCCAGTTATCCACTAAAAACTTGCCGCCTCTGACGCCGGAGCAGTGGGGGCACGGCTTCGACATCTTTGCTTCAATCTACCTGGAGCGACATCCCGCCGAGGGTCGGGCGCTTTTCACTTATGTTCGCTACGTGAAGTCCATGAAGGGCAACCTCCGCGGCGACTGGATGTGGTACGACGAGGCATTCAGGTGGGACAAGGAGAGGTCGGGCTGCCCTTGGACCGCGCTAAGACTCGACCTGGAGATTCGGTCGGTACAACGTGCAGCGCAGGAGCGGATTCAGGTGGCACCTTGTGCCGGCGCCTCCCCAGCCGAACGTTCGCTCTCTACTGCACGGGCCTACGGACTACCACCGGGATACTGCTACGCTTTCCATGCAACCAGGGCAGGCTGCTTCGTCCCCTCCTGCACCTTCAACCACTACTGCCCGCGCTGCCACAAGCGACATCCTGCCTACTGCCCGTGCCCCCAGGCCAAGCCTCGAGTCGCCATCGCCAAGGAGAATCGTTCCCGCCGCCCCACTCAGGACAAGAGCAGGAAGAAAGACACACGTCACAACGCCAGTGGACGCAGACGCACTTGATGCTCTCCTGGTGGGTTACCCCCTCCGGGAGTATGTCGTCGGAGGCTTCCGGGGGGTTTCCTACTCGGTTACGAAGGGGTTCGGACTCCCCTCTCCTCTCGTAACCCCCCAGCAACTACAGCCCTGCCACATATAGTGGGGCCTATGCTCGACAAGGAACTGAGCCTGGAGTGCATAGCGGGCCTCTTCGAGGTCCCCCCATTCGAGAATTTCAAGTGTTCTCCTATAGCCCTGAGAGAGAAGTCTACGCCGGGTAAATACAGGCTCCTGCACAACCTCAGCTACCCCTATACCTCCGAGAGCGTGAACGCCAACATCCCGCGGGAGACGACAACTGTGACCTACCAGTCCATCAACGACGCGGTGGTCTTGGTGGTCAGATGCTCGCCGGGGGCACACCTGGCGAAATGCGACATAGCAGAGGCTTTCCGGATCGTCCCGGTCAACCCCCGCGACTACCACCTACTCGGCTTTGCCTACGGAGGGCGGTACTACTACGAAAAAATGCTCAGTATGGGGGCGGCACATTCCTGCAGGATCTTCGAGACGTTCTCCGACGCCCTGCAATGGATCCTCGCGGAGAAGTTCGGCGTGCGGGATGTCGTGAAGGTGCTGGACGACTTCCTCTTCGCGAGTTCTACCTACAACGAGTGCTTGCGGAGCTTGCGGGTGTTCATTGCTCTCTGCGAGCGCCTAGGCGTTCCCCTGGCCCCCCACAAGACTGAGGGCCCCCGCCCCTGCCTCACCTTCCTTGGACTTGAAATCGACGTCCGAGGTATGGAGACAAGGCTGCCGGACGACAAGAGGACGAAGTACATGACCGCAGTGGAAGACGCTCTGCGGGCCGAGAGCCTTCCCCTGCGGGACCTGCAGGGGATTATCGGCAAACTGCAATTCGCCACGTCAGTCATACCGGGGGGGACGGGCCTTCCTCCGATGACTTCACCCGCTCATACGAGGCGTACAACGTCCCTCACGCCTCTGCTGGCTGGACGCGGAGGCGAAGCTCGACTTGCGAGCCTGGCACACTTTCCTCGGCGCATTCAATGGAGTAACGGTTTTTCCACCAGACGGTGGATAGGGGAGCGCAATGGCCCTCGCGATGTGTGCGGACGCCTCATCCAAGGGTTACGGACTCACACTAGGAGCAACCTGGTTCAGGGGTACCTGGCCTATGGACTGGAGCCAGCTGAACATTGCGCTCCTCGAACTTTACCCTTTCTACATGGGGATATCCATCTTTGCACCAGTGTTGGCAAACAAGAGGCTTGTGTGTAGGTCCGACAACGCCGCTGTGGTAAACGTGCTACAATCCCTGACCACCAGGTGCCTCCTCCTCATGCAATTGGTCCGGCCACTGGCAATCCTCCTCCTCACACATAATATTACGCTTCTTCCATCACACCTCCCGGGCAAGTTAAACGGGGTTTGTGACGCTCTTTCCCGGTTGCAGGTACTGCTGCCCTCGTTCCTGCAAGACGCAGGACTCACCGAGAAGCCAATCGCAATCCCGCAGCACCTCCTGCCCTGCAACTTCACCCTGAAACTGTAAGGACGCTGCTCGACTCCCTGCAGCCCGCGACACGGCAAACGTATCAACATAAGTGGGCTGAGTACGTGGAGTATGTATCGAATGGCAGGAGACGGGAGTGTCCCTTCGAGGCTACGTCCACGACACTGGCGAACTTCCTGCAGTCGCTGCTGTCCCGAGGTTTGGCTTTCTGCTCTCTTAGCGCTTACCTTGCGGCAATCGCCTTCATGTTCAAGCTGCATGGTAGGGAGGATCCTACTCGCCAGTTCCTAGTCACACAACTACTTAAGGGAGCGCACAACAAGGCCCAACGGCCCCCCGCACGACGATTGCCCGTGACCAGACGACTACTGCATCGACTACTGGGGGCCCTGCGAGGTGTCTGCCGCTCGACTTACGAAAAAACCTGCTACCGAGCGCTTTTCTCCCTCGCCTTCTATGCCTGCCTCCGGCCAGGGGAGGTGACCTATACGGGGAAGGGACAACACACACTACGCTTGGACCAGTTAACTTTATCGCGGACGGGGATCGACATCGTGTTTGCCTCCTACAAGCACAGTGCAGAACGTACCCCCACTTTAACCCTGAGTGCAGACCCCAACAAGGAAGTACTGCCCGGTCCGTGCCATGGCGAACTACTTATGACGACGGGGCTTGGAACCAGGACCTATCTTCCTGGGCGAATCGGGCTCCCCGGTCACCAGACAAGATTTCACATGGGTGCTCCATGCCGCCGTTCGAGCACTAGGCCTGCCTCCAAACGATTATGCTCCGCACTCCTTCAGAATCGGCAGGGCCACGCAGATGTCCAAGGATGGCCTGGCGCCGGCAGCAATCAGAACAGTCGGCAGGTGGAAAAGCGATGCGTTCCACACCTACGTCAGGCAAGACGTCATTCCATTACCTAGATAAGTTTCTTCTGCGGCCAGCGGGCACCTCGCCCTTCGGGGGGTGGGGGACCGGCTTTGCTGGCCTGTGGAGTGGGGGTGCTGCGCCGGATCCCCAAGTCTAGGGCTGCCCGCAGCTACTTACCATATGTCAAGTGCTCATTTGTAGTGCAAGTTGGGGGTTGCAGACTTTACATATACTAGGCACTAGCATATCATTACCTCTGGAAATTATTAACTATTCTTTTCTATGCCCTCGGTGTATACAGAATATATTTTATACATACTGTACTGGCTGTGCCACTCAATTATCTCTGGCATTGTTTTTAATTATAATTTAAGCTGATTGCGAGTACTGCAACATTGCTTCGGCTAGCTGGCTCTAGGCACGGTTAATGTCCTATGACTTATTCCCTTAGTTGCATCTTTGCAGTACTGGCATTCTACTCCGTTATGTTACACGACTTTTTTTATATTGTGGTACAGCAGTTGCTCTGTAAACTTTAGTTAATAAATTAAGGTCCCCCCATTACCGATTTGTTTTTCTCTCCGATCAGAATAATCCTTCGCGGATCTCCAGTCTTCTGTTGTCGCTGTATCTCTTGATTATTTTGGTGATGTTTGTGAGGAGATCTCTGGTGACGGTCTGGCTATGTATGAAGACTACATGTGCCTTAATAGGGCCTTGCTGCTTCTGCATTGTTAGGCGTCTGGAAAGGGTTGGCTTGCCTATATATTGAATCTTATGAAAACTGATGAAGCAATAAAAAAACAAGAGGAAGCTCTCAACAAAATGACCGAATGTATCAGTACATTATCCGCTCAACGTTCCGTCTCCCAGGAAGAACAAGATCAGCAAAAGCTGCTGGACTCTGTTATTATGTCATCCCAAGATATACCTGTGGAGCGTGAAGGTGAAAAATGTGTTGAAATAGCTCAGGCTCTCATAAAAACGAATTGCAGGTCATTATAAATAAAACTGACATTATTGCTGCCTACAGAGTAGGCAAAAAGAATCCATCAGGTCAAAACCAGCGGAAAATTCGCCTGGAGCTGACTTCCCAGCCCTTGAAATCGCATCTTGTTCGGTCAGCTGCATCCCAACGGAAGGGAATATACATCAACGAGTGCTTGACTAGGAAAAGACAGCAACTCCTCTACCGCCTGCGTCAAATCCGTCATCAAAACCCAGAGGCGATTCATCAGTGCTTTGTAAGAGATGGATTGATTAAAGTGAGAAAGACTGCTGAGGGGAAAATGTTTACAATTACTAATGAAGAGAACCTCAACACTTTCCTCTCCCTAAGTGGTTTGCCTCACCTTATTGTCACTCTCAATGAATCAACTTAATTAACCCCCTTGTCACCTAGTGCGGGCTAGGTAACTTAAGCCTCCTTGTTTCACTTTTAGCTGAATTTCTAAATTACTCTTTACTAGTCTGTTACTGGACTTAATTAATTGTCTTAATTATTCCTTTAGGTCTTAATAGTTGTACAGTCATAACTGAACTAGTTATATTATATAATCATTTGCTTAAATTTGTCCTATACTTATTTTTCAACTTTTTCTCTGATTTCTTCTTTTACCTAGTTTGCCTAGCCTCGCCATACTCCTTTACTCCAGTGTACCCCTGGCTTTGCCTGTGTCTCAAATAGCATATTGTTACTTTCAGTGTACCTGAGAATACTTGTAAGCAATCTACCTCAATTTTCTTTTTTGTTCATTTTGTTTTTGTATTGTATAGTTTTGTTTATATCTTTTTTTGTATATCTATACCTTTTGTATTGTATAGTCTATGTTTATATGTTTTTTCTCTGAGTTCATTTACTACCTAGGTTGCCTAGCCTCACCATACTCCCTTACTCCATTGTACCCTTGTAAGACCCTTGTTAGCTACCTCATTTTTTCTTTGTTGTTCATTTTGTGTTTGTTTTGTATAGTCTTGTTTATATATTTTTCCCCACTTATAGCTTAATTCGACTTTGTATTTGCCACAACTGCCTTGTTTTCCTGCAACCAGCCTCTTTATGCAGTCAAGTATAGACCCTGAACTAAACCTCTTATCCACTATCTATGACAATCATCATTTTAATGATCTAAATTGCAGTTATTTTGCAGCACAAGATGTTAACAATGTATTAACTCATAATCACAATATCTCTGTAATCAACCTGAACGTTAGATCCCTAGGTAAACATTTCGATGATGTTAGTGCCTTGATTGAAACTGTTGCCAACAAATTCTCTTTTATTATACTTACTGAAACGTGGTTGAAAGAGGACACTACTCAACTCTTAACATGCCTAACTACTCGGCAATTCACAACTGTCGTCAAATTCAGAGAGGTGGTGGTATTGCTCTTTACTACCACCATGAACTTACATGCTTAAAAGAAATTAGAACTAGAGACTCCTGTGGGGAGTATATCTTCGCCAGTTTCAGAGTCAAGGGTGCCGAGTCTGTCCTGTCTGTGGGTGCAGTCTATAGAATCCCTAACACTGATGTATCCGAATTCAACTCAAACCTCAGAAACTAATACTCGATAACAGACTGAACAAAAACCATCTAATTATCGCAGGGGACTTTAATATTGACCTCTGCGAGCCTGAACACCCTACTACTGTTAGCTTCCTTAACTGTATGAATTCCTGCTTCCTCATACCCTTAATCACTAGACCTACTAGAATCACTGATAGTACTGCCACGTCTCTAGATCACATCTGGACAAACTTAACCTCTCCACTTACTTCAGGTATAATCACCGATAGCACTACAGACCATTACCCCACATTTCTCTTAACTAACATTAGCAAACCACCTCTAGAATCAAGGAAGCTAAGTTTTAGGCTGCAATNCAGTTTTCTATTTAGAACCCCCCTAGATCCTTTCTTGTCAGAATTCTTTAAAGATTTTCTCACATAATTTATAGGTTGTGTGGGTCTATGTTCTCCAATTCCACATTCCATAACATGGCATTTATTCACATTAAATTCCATTTGCCAAGTGTTGCTCCATATACTTATTTTGTCCAGGTCTTCTTGAAGGGCATGCTCTTCTTACCTTCTTTTTCATGTGTTTTGACTACCACACTTGTTAATGACACGGGTCTATAATTTACAGGTTCTTCTCGGTTACCATTTTATAGATTGGAACTGTTTATATATTACCATGTGGGATTTGTTTTGTTATGCCTACCTTTCTGGGTGCCTAATCCCGCTTGATGGCAGATAAGGAAAACCCCAACCACAAGGGGGTTTTCCAGGGCCATTGCTCCCTGAAACCTCTCTGAAGGGGCCAGGTTCTGGCACTGGTCCCTGGTAGGTCTGAACTCCTTAGCTAATGTCCTGGTCTAATATAACATCCATTAGTCCGATAAGCTCCAGGGAGCCATAAGGGCTCCCCACAGAAAAACACAAAAACAATATACTGTATGCAGTGTTGCTTTTCTCCAAGGAACACAGAAAAATGCTGAACAATTCACTTTATATGATTAAATAAATCTTCCAAAACTTTTATAAGCTGAATGAAGTTTACTATTAACCCTTAAAGTGCGCGTCACTTCATATGAAGTGCTAGGCGTTTTACCAGTCGACTGCACTTCACTTCTTACGAAGTGTATGGGTACCGCGCACGATTTGAATGTCCCGCCGGGTATCTGGGGTTCCCATACGCTGCCCACGGGCTATAGTAAACAGCGGCCATTTTGAAAAAAATTCCCGCTCACGAACCGAAGGCGTGGGAGGCCTCAGTTTAGCGAGAGTCACCATGGCGAGCACACGGTCAAACGCCTCACGGGGACGCACCACTCAATCCCTCACGAATTATTTTCTGAAGGTGAGGAAAGTGTGTTTGATGATTCAGACAACGACGAGGATTATACACAGTTGTCGGGTGATAGTAGCAGCAGCAGTGAGAGTGAGAATTCTCGCCATGCCAAGGCGAGGCCTCTACGCTCACCCATGCCTCCTCGCCCAGTTTCTACCCCAATTCTACCACGACCTCACAGTTCCTGTGGATATTATCTGTTTGAAGGTGACGAGTCAGAGGGAGGTGACTCCTTTTCTGGGTTTAGTGACTCGGGATCACAGTTTTATTGAGCCTGTGGCTGGTACCAGTGGTGTAACTGGGCGAGAAATTGTCGCGTCAGCAGCATCCCGCCCAGCCAAGCGCTACCGCATGGCGCCACATGAAGGACCAAGACCCTCGTGTTCACGTGCATCCACCTCACGTGCATCCACCTCACGTGCATCCACCTCACGTGCATGCACCTCAGGTGCACCCACCTCACGTGCACCCACCTCACGTGCACCCACCTCACCTGCATCCACCTCACGTGCATCCACCTCACCAGAACCCACCTTACGTGCACCCACCTCACGTGCACGTAGCCGCCGTGCTTCTCGCAGACGGTATTCAGCTCCTGGTCGCCGGTATGCATCGCTTCCTCGCCGTCTTTCATCTGCATCTCGCAGGACGCCTGGTGTACTTGAGTGGAGTGATGGTGAAGATTTTATTCCAAATATTCCTCACTTTGACGATACAGATGTAGGGATTACAAACCTTTTCCCTAATCAAGGTGAGGACATGGCTGAGATGGAATATTTTACAGCATTCTATGATGAACCACTCATGGAATACATTGTACACCAAACGAACCTGCATGCTGCTTACCTGATTGAGAGGGAAATCTCGAATTTTCCCGACTGCAGCGTTGGAAAAATACCACAGTTGCGGAAATGTACGTGTTTTTGGCACTCTGTTTGTTGATGAAGCACTGTCACAAACATGCAATAAGTGACTATTGGAGCAAGGACCATACAGTGCCAACACCTTTATTCGGTAAATATATGTCACGAGACAGGTTTCAGATACTCCTCAGGTGTCTACATTTTGGAAGTGTTCAGGACCGAACACCTGATGATAGACTGTGGCGAGTGAGGCACTACATGAACGATGTTATTGGAAAATTCAGAGATTTTTACGTACCAGCACAGAAGCTGGTGGTTGATGAATCTCTCGTACTTTTCAAGGGACGTGTTCCATTCAAACAGTACATTCCCTCAAAACGAAACCGATTTGGCCTGAAATTTTTTGTTCTTTGTGATTGTGAGACAGGATACGTGTTACACATGATTTTGTACTCGGCTAGTGATGTAGACATTCCCGGTAACGACGAACATGGATTCTCGGGGAGTGTAGTGAAGACCATCATGGCTCCGTGGATGAACAAGGGACACATTTTATACACGGATAATTTCTATACAAGTCCCTTGCTAGCTCGGTTCTTGCTAGAAAATAGAACCGATTGGTTGGTACAGTAAAGCCACAACGAAGGGAAATGCCTGTGTTTGACACCGACATTGCAGTTGGTGAGTGTCAGAGAAGGAAATGTGATAACATTCTGTCCGTTCGGTGGAAAGACAAACGAGAGGTGAACTTGTTGACAACAATTCATGATGGAACAATGGTGAACAGTGGGAAAGTGAGCCATAAAACAAACGCACCACTATATAAGCCAGACTGTGTTTTAGACTATAATATCAACATGCGGTTGATTGATAAATCAGACATGATGATTGGCACTGCAGAGTGTGTGCGGAAGACATGTAGGTGGACGAAAAAAGTGTTCTTCCATCTTGTGGACATGAGCATGCTGAACTGTTTCAACATGTACCTTGTGAGGACTGGACGTAAGCCCACTTTCCGTGACTTTGTATTTGATGCTGCAATACAGTTATTAGGAAAGTTTGGAAAAGATGTCCCAGGGATTCAGCGGCCCATCATAAACCCACTGTTGCAGCATGCTGGTACTCCACGCCTCGCTCACACTGAAGGCTTCCTAGCTCACAGACTCGAGTATTTGCCACCAGCTAAGAAGCGTGCAATAGGCCAACGTGATTGCTTGGTGTGTAAAACAACGACACGTAGAGACAGAAACGGAAGCTTGTACAAACATGGTGTGAAACGTGTGGTATCCCATTATGTGCTGTCAAGTGCTTCAATGACTACCACAGTCTAGAAAACTTCTAAGTGTGCTGCAAAGTGTGTACAGCGTGTGCGAGTGTGTAAATATGTAAACATATAAGCAGTTAGCGTGTGCGTGTGTGTAAATATATACAAATATAAGCAGAACATACAATATAATAGACTGTAATGACATATATATTGCCGTAATTGAAAACAGATGTGTGCGCCTGTGTATACTCAAATATGCAACAATTATTGATACAAAATATGTTCAAACATTATTTGAAACAATTTAGTGCAAATAAATGGATAAAATGCGCCTAGACATTGTAAATAAATAGCGCGAAAATATATTTGTGGCAACTCTGGCTGTTGCGGGACGCCGCGCAACGCCTCGGGGCGTGTACTGCATGAGCGAACATGCAGAGTGTGACGTCACAGCGCAACTTCCCGGCTCTATTGCAACAAAAGTAAGTACAATAGAATTTTTTTTTTTTTTCCCGTGATCAGTGAACGAAACTTAACAGATTAGCAAAAAAAAAAAATTTTTTTTTTCAAAATGATATGCACCTGTGCGGATGGCAGTATATTAGGACCCCGAGCATGTTAGGGTTAAGAAACCCCCACATACAAGGAGGGTTAGAGGATAACACTGAAAACCCCTGGGTAAGGGTACCACTGCAACGGGTGTGTACTATCACAGGGGCCTAGCAGAGGGCTGCCAAACACTACTAGTGGAACTATAGCCACACTATGCAGACCCCCACCAGGCAAGAAATAAAAAACAAAAGAAAAACCCGCAAAAGTACACCGTCCCCAGAGGCAACAGGAACCGGCCGCCGCGTAGGTGGCAGGCAGTGCAACACCTTGGCGCCCTAACCAGCACAACACCAACTCCCTACCCAAGGCCAAACAAGGGCCCCAAGCCCAGCTGGCCCCAAGGGCGAGGCAAATGCCGAGCAGCAAGAACCCCTACGGGAGCGGTTCCCGAACGCCCAGAGAAGATAACCCTGACACGCAAGGGCAGTACTCACAGGGCGCCTAGGGAAGGGAACCCCTAGACTCATGCAGCCCGGCACTGATGAAATACTCCTGGCCACCGCAAACCACAAAAACAGCAGAGAACGCCACACGAGGCAAACACCGCCAAGGAATTTGAGGCCAGAGAAGCGTGTATCCCGGTTGACACTAGCTTACGAACTGACGGCAGCCGGCGCGGTGAGGTCCGGGGCCCCCCCTCCCCCTCCCGGGGAGGGGAGGGCTGCGCGGACAACCGGCGCGGCAGTAAAGTGATTGTTTGATTGTTTTCCTTGTGATTGTAGGGAGTTTTTCTACCTCTCTGTTCGGTTTGTTGTAGTTTTCTACCATGTGGGGTTTGTTTTGTTACGCCTACCTTTCTGGGTGCCTAACCCCGGTCGATGGCAGATAAGGAAAACCCCCAACCATATGGGGTTTTCCAGGGCCATTGCTCCCTGAAACCTCTCTGAAGGGGCCAGGTTCTGGCGCTGGTCCCTGGTAGGTCTGAACTCCATAGCTAGTGTCCCGGTCTAACATAACATACATTAGCCCGATAAGCTCCAGGGAGCCGTAGGGGCTCCCCACAGAAAAGGCTTTCGACAGAGTTCCCCATAAGAGGTTGTTCTGGAAACTGGAACATATTGGAGGGGTGACGGGTAAGCTACTAACATGGATGAAAATTTCCGACAGAAAAATGAGGGCCGTAATCAGAGGCAAGGTATCGGATTGGAGGAATGTCACGAGTGGAGTACCACAGGGTTCAGTTCTTGCACCGGTAATGTTCATTGTCTACATAAACGATCTACCAGAGGGATTACAGAATTACATGAACATGTTTGCTGATGATGCTAAGATAATAGGGAAGATAAGAAACCTAGATGATTGTCATGCCCTTCAAGAAGACCTGGACAAAATAAGTATTTGGAGCAACACTTGGCAAATGGAATTTAATGTGAATAAATGCCATGTTATGGAATGTGGAATTGGTGAACATAGACCCCACACAACCTATAAATTATGTGAGAAATCTTTAAAGAATTCTGATAAAGAAAGGGATCTAGGGGTGGTTTTAGATAGAAAACTGTCACCTGAGGACCACATCAAGAACATTGTGCGAGGAGCCTATGCTACACTTTCTAACCTAAGAATTGCTTTTAAATACATGGATGGAGAAATACTAAAGAAATTGTTCACGACTTTTATTAGACCAAAGCTGGAATATGCAGCGGTTGTATGGTGCCCTTATCTTAAGAAGCACATCAACAAACTGGAAAAGGTGCAACGACATGCCACTAAGTGGCTCCCAGAAATGAAGGACAAGAGCTATGAGGAGAGGTTAGAGGCATTAAATATGCAAAAACTAGAAGATAGAAGAAAAAGAGGCGATATGATCACTACGTACAAATAGTAACAGGAATTGATAAAATCGACAGGAAGATTTCCTGAGACCTGGAACTTCAAGAACAAGAGGTCATAGATTTAAACTAGCTAAACACAGATGCCGAAGAAACGTAAGAAAATTCACCTTCGCAAATAGAGTGGTAGACGGTTGGAACAAGTTAAGTGAGAAGGTGGTGGAGGCCAAAACCGTCAGTAGTTTCAAAGCGTTATATGACAAAGAGTGCTGGGAAGACGGGACACCACGAGCGTAGCTCTCATCCTGTAACTACACTTAGGTAATTACACTTAGGTAATACCACAAGGGGGTTTCTATAGGGCCATTGCTTCCCTTGCCTCTCTGAGGGGGCCAGGTTTCCGGCCGTTGGTCCCTGGTAGGCCCAAGGACACTTCATACACGACTGATGCTAAAGTCTGACATTAGCATATCAGCCTGGATAGCTCGGGGAGCCGAAGACTAAGAGAAAGTGTTGCATGATGATGTACAAAGGAAAATACTGTATTATAAAAGTGGAATGAATATACATGCAAAAGCTACAGACTGAAATGAATATACTTCACATGAATTAAGAGCTGAATGACTTGCAAATTCTGAAAATTGGCAATGTAATACAGTACTGAACAGTTTACACATTCAAGAACATTGCTACTTTGTGGAATATTACTGTTATTATAATTTTAAAAGACAAAAAAAGCTATAGACACATTGTTTATGCCACTTTAAGAAAATTCAGCCAAATCGACCCAAATTTAGGCTAACTCACCCACAAGAGCCAAGTATCAACAGTGCCAAAAAGAAGGTTGCCTTTTTTTCCACTTCTTGAACCTCCTTCACATTATCCAAAAGCCAACGCAATTTTAGTGCTGAGAAGTAAGTGGTAATAGGAAGGCCACAAAGATCTTTAACATAATCTTGTTTTGTCCAGGAGTCTCCTTCAATAGCTCTTCTACTGTGCTTGCAGTACGTGCATCTAACCACACTGCAAAAAAAAATTATTTTTAGAAGTACGAACATATGTCAAGGGTGGGCATTTGTTCGTACAAATGCTCGGTTGCTGCTCGGTGATTGCCCTCCAAGGGGGGCAATCACCGAGCAGCAAACAGAACCACCCAGAAGTAGTGTCCCGAACAATACAAAGAAAGGTAACTCCCACTTCCCCCTCCCAGCGAGGGGGGGAAATTGCACAGAGAGCGGCGCGGTGGCTGGGGCACAATCCCCGAAGCTGCCCGGGGAGAAGCAGCTTCTGGAGAAAAGAGACCGTGGTATCTGGGTGACCCCCATCCATCACCCAGATTCCACATCAACCCCCCTTCCCCCTTCCAGGGAGGGGGGCGTTGCGCAGACATCAGCGTGGCAGCTGTGGTGACATCATGCTTGTTTGCTTATTTTCGATTTGGGAGTTCTGTTTGCTAGTTCAGCTTTCGGTTTGCATTTTTTACTAACTGTAGCTTGTTTTGGAATTCCTACCTTTCTGGGTGCCTGATCTGGTGGATGACAGATATAGGCTGCTTCCAATTACTTGAGGGGTGTCTATGGGCCATCGCTCTTCATGCCTCATCTGAGGGGGGCCAGGTTCTAGTGCTGGTTCCTGGTAGGCCTAAACCTTCATCGACTGACTGTTGCCACGGTTTAATATATACACATCAGCCCGGTATAGCTCCAGGAAGCCAAAGGGGCTCTCCACAGAAACGCTCCTAGAATTACTGAATTTCAAGTTCCGCCAGCAGCTGCCTTGGCAATGCCAGACGAAATTATTTCACAGGCCTTATATGGCTTTTGGACCAGACATTCCCCACTCCTGATTCACAGGGGAAATGACTCATGTATAAACATATACAATGTTTTTAAATCACAAGTGTTTTATCAGGAAAAATTATATAATGATCCACTAAGCAAATGGTGTTAATGAATATGAATTATTCCAAGCACAGATATATGAAAAAAACCAAGTTTTAGAAAACTAACCAACAGCATTATATAGAGGATCCCCTGTTGTCTTGTCCCAAACAATTGTTGTCTCCCTCTGGTTGGTGATTCCAAGGGCTTTGATATCTGCAGGATCAATCTCTAAGGTCCTGAAATGAAAAAAATTGTACAAATTTTGTTTATAACTAATAAACCACCCAAAGCTATTTTATTAAATATGCAGTATTGTAAAATCCAGCGTTTAATGTAATGAAACACCATTTTCTGGGCGAGTCCCGGATATACTGTATCTGGTCCCGGATATACTGTATCTGGTCCCGGATATACTGTATCTGGTCCGGATATACTGTATCTGGTCCCGGATATACTGTATATACTGTCCCCCGGTAGGCAAGAGTTCTTGCCTACCGGATACCACAAGCCAGAACCTGGCCTATAACCCCCCCCCCCCCCAAGGTTGGGAGCATTCTGTACTCACCTAATTGTGCTTGCGGGGGTTGAGCTTTGGCTCTTTGGTCCCGCCTCTCAACTGTCAATCAACAGGTGTACAGATTCCTGAGCCTACTGGGCTCTATCATATCTACACTTGAAACTGTGTATGGAGTCAGCCTCCACCACATCACTGCCTAATGCATTCCATTTATTAACTACTCTGACACTGAAAAAATTCTTTCTAACGTCTCTGTGGCTCATCTGGGTACTAAGTTTCCACCTGTGTCCCCTTGTTCGTGTCCCACCCGTGGTGAAGAGTTTGTCTTTGTCCGCCCTGTCAATTCCCCTGAGAATTTTGTAGGTGGTTATCATGTCTCCCCTTACTCTTCTGTTTTCCAGGGATGTGAGGTTCAGCTCCTTTAGCCTTTCCTCGTAGCTCAATCCTCTCAGTTCCGGGACGAGCCTGGTGGCATACCGCTGAATCTTCTCTAACTTTGTCTTGTGTTTAACTAGGTATGGACTCCAGGCTGGAGCTGCATACTCCAGGATTGGTCTTACATAAGTGGTATACAGGGTTCTGAAAGATTCCTTACACAAATTTCTAAAGGCAGTTCTTATGTTGGCCAGTCTAGCATATGCCGCTGATGATATTCTTTTGATGTGGGCTTCTGGGGACAGGTTCGGTGTGATATCAACCCCCAGATCTTTCTCTCTATTTGACTCTTGTAGGATTTCCCCTCCCAAATGATACCTTGTGTTCAGCCTCCTGCTCCCTTCTCCTAATTTCATCACCTTACACTTTCCCGAGTTGAACTTTAGCAGCCATTTTCTAGACCATTCCTCCAGTTTATCCAGGTCATCCTGTAGTCTCTGTCTATCTTCATCCGTCTTGATTCTTCTCATAATTTTTGCATCATCAGCAAACATTGAGAGGAATGAGTCTATACCCTCCGGAAGATCGTTCACATATATTAGAAACAGGATGGGTCCAAGTACTGAGCCCTGTGGGACTCCGCTGGTGACATCTCGCCACTCTGATGTCTCCCCCCTCACCGTTACTCGCTGTTTCCTGTTGCTTAAGTACTCCCTTATCCACTGGAGCACCTTCCCTTTTACTCCTGCCTGTTGCTCCAACTTTTTTAACAGCCTTTTGTGCGGTACTGTGTCAAAGGCTTTTTGGCAATCCAGGAAAATGCAGTCGGCCCACCCTTCTCTTTCCTGCCTAATTTTTGTTGCTTGGTCATAAAATTCTATTAAACCTGTGAGGCACGATTTACCATCCCTGAACCCATGTTGGTGGTGCGTTACAAAGTTATTTCCCTCTAGATGCTCTACGAGCCTTTTCCTCACGATCTTCTCCATTACCTTGCATGGTATACAAGTTAAGGAAACTGGCCTGTAATTCAGTGCCTCTTGCCTGTCACCCTTTTTGTATATTGGGACCACGTTAGCTGTCTTCCAACTTTCTGGTAAGTCTCCTGTTTCCAGTGACCTGTTATACACCATAGAGAGTGGCACACTTAGTGCTTCTGCACCTTCCTTTAGTATCCATGGTGAGATTCTGTCAGGCCCAACAGCCTTTGTCACATCCAGCTCCAGCAGACACCTTTTGACCTCATCACTGGTGAGGTCAAATTCCTCCAAGGTTGCTTGGTTTGCCACCTCCTCATTTAGTGCAGGGGCTTCTCCTTGTTCTATTGTGAAGACCTCCTGGAATCTCTTGTTGAGTTCTTCACACACCTCCTTGTCATTCTCTGTGTATCTGTTCTCCGCTTTTCGCAGCTTCATCACTTGTTCTTTCACTGCTGTTTTCCTCCTGATGTGGCTGTGGAGCAGCTTTGGTTGGGTCTTGGCTTTACTCGCAATGTCATTTTCAAACTGTCTCTCTGCTTCTCTCCTCACTCTGAGGTACTCATTTCTGGCCCTCTGGTATCTCTCCCTGCTCTCTGGTGTTCTGTTATTTCTGTAATTTCTCCATGTTCTTTTACTCAGTTGCTTCGCTACCTTGCATTCCTGGTTGAACCATGGGTTTTTCTGTTGTTTTTCGTTTTTCTCCTTTTGGACAGGGATAAACCTGTCTGCAGCTTCCTGGCACTTCTGGGTGACAAAATCTGTGTCTGTCATCGACCGGGATAAGCACCCAGAAATGTAGGCACCCCAAAACAAACCCCTATTCTGGTGAAAATATTGCTACCGAAAGCCGAAAGAGTGGACAGAACTCCCCAAACAAAATTAGCAAACTAGCATGATGTCATCACGTCGCCACTCCGCCATCTGTGCAACCCCCCCTTCCCAGGGAGGGGGAAGGGGAAGCCCCAGACCCTCCACGCTGGCGATCCAACCAGCAGTTCTTAGGCTGGATGTCAAAATACGCGAAAAACACAGCCGACTGGGAGGGAGGGGAGGGAGGGATGCCGGGAAGCCTCTGGGACTCACCCATAAAATGGCATTTCATTACATTTAACGCTGGTTTTATGGGGACGCCCCATCGGGTCCCAGGAGCTACCTCACCACAGATAAGGAAAAAGAGGAAAGGAACTGGGAGGAGGATGCCACGCGCCCAACCCAAAAACAAAACCACAGGTCAAATCAAAGGACCCCACAGATGACCCAGGAGACCCTAACCCCAGAATAGGAGGCTGCAGCAAACGAACAACCTACCACCAGGACCAAACGAGCAGAAAAAATACACCAGAACCGAAGGGGACACGACAAACCGAGAAGAAAGAAAGAAGATAGACCACCCGGGCCATCGACCAGGATGGCACCGGTAGCGCATGAGCAGGCCGGAGGTGAAATGAACTAGACAGCCAGCAGAATGGAGCAGAAGGAACAGCAACACCGAACGCAAGCTGGAGCGGCCCCTCCAGCGCTGCCCGATACGAGGCGACAGTACCCGGCACCAACAATGGTCCTGGAACAACCCCCGAAAGGAAGGACAAGACAACCCTATCAGAGACCGTAGTACACCTGCACAGTGATAGGAAACAGGAAGGACCGCCAGAAAACTACACACTACCGCCGAGACGAAGCACGCAGGTGGGAGACCAACAACGAAGCCACCAGCGCCCACACATGTGACAAGAACATGAGACAAAAACCCTGAGATGCGAAGATTCGAGGGGAAGATCAAACCAGCCGTGTACTGTACTTTGAATACATCTTGATCAATTCCTGAGGGTGGGATGTGTGGAAACTTTTTCTTGGTCAATGCATCCACTGTTGCTTGCAGAGTTGGATCCTCTAGGGTCGTAGTACAGATTTCATCAAGAGTGAGAGCCTTAGGGACTGCATCACAGGTTACAGAGTGTACATATTCCTCAGCAACTTGCTGATGCTTGGTGATGGTGAAACTGTTGGCAGGATGTCGACTGATGTAATCAGCGGGATTGCCTGCACCCGGCTTGTATTTCACAGTGAAGTTGTATGGTTGCAGATGAAGAGTCCATCTCTCAATGCGAGCTGGTGGTTTGGACTTTGGATTATTGAAGATGGTCTCCAACGTCTTGTGGTCAGTGACTATCGTGGTGAAGGGTGCACCAAGCAGAAACACATTGAAGTGTTCACAGCCCCATACAAGAGCAAGAGCTTCCTTTTCTGTCTGACTGTATCATTGTTCAACATCTGTGAGAGAATGGCTGGCGTAGGCAATTACTACTCTGGAATCTGGTTGACCAGGTTTGTGTTGGGCTAAAACAGCACCTAAACCAACAGGACTAGCATCCACCGTTAACTCAGTGTCCATTGATGGGTCAAAGTACGCAGCAGTCGCATTCTCTACTAGTGCATCTTTCACAGCATCAAATGCATTTTGCTCAATATCACTCCAGTACCATGATGCATTTTTCTTCAGGAGCTCATGTAGCAACCCGTCCTCTTAAAAAGAACGTCACTTTTGGCTCGTATGCGCGATATGGCCAAATTTCGACGTAATTCGAAATGAAATCGACTCACAAAAGTGACGTTCTGTTCCGTTTTCTATTTGAGTCGTCCGGCATTCGTGCAGAGGTTATCAGAGGACACTTTAAATTAACGTTTTTCATAACGTTTTGAAACTTTATGAGAATTTCCTGCCCACCTAACCTATCAGAGGACCCTTAACTTACTGTTGTTGAAAAAAAAATCCTAAATTTATTTTCATATTTTTTCATTTTCAAATTACGTCGAAATTCGGCCATACGGGCAAACGGCCAAATGCGACGTTCTTTTTAAGAGGACAGGTTGCATGTAGAGGCTTGGTAACGGTAACAAAATCTGGAATGAAGCGAGAACAGTAATTTGCCATTCCCAGAGAACTATGTACTGCAGTGGACATTGAAGGAGGTTATCTTGAGGTTATCTTGAGATGATTTCGGGGCTTTTTTAGTGTCCCAGCGGCCCGGTCCTCGACCAGGCCTCCACCCCCAGGAAGCAGCCCGTGACAGCTGACTAACACCCAGGTACCTATTTTACTGCTAGGTAACAGGGGCATAGGGTGAAAGAAACTCTGCCCAATGTTTCTCGCCGGCGCCTGGGATCGAACCCAGGACCACAGGATCACAAGTCCAGTGTGCTGTCCGCTTGGCCGACCGGCTACCGAGGTGCAGCATTCTTGATATCTGCAACTTTCTTAGGATCTGGAGATAAACCTTTGTCACTAAGTACATGTCCAAAGAATTCAATTTTATGTTGATTAAACTTACACTTTGCTCGGCTTAGCATCGGATTCTTTTTTCGTATGCGTTACAATGTTGCACGAAGAGCTTTGTCGTGTTCAGCTTGGGTACGGCCATAAACAATGATGTCATTACATGTTGTCAGCATTAGGCATATCTTACAATACCTGACTGATGATATGCTGGAATACCTCAGTAGCACTATATAGTACAAGCGCCAAAATTCAGGCGCTTGTACCTATACAGACCTTGATGTGTCGTAAACATTGTGATGAAGTGACTCTCATCGTCAAGTTCAAGCAGATGATAGCCCTTGTTTAAATCTAACTTACTGAATACAGTTGCACCATTCAGACGGTAGATCATATCACCTACAGTGGGTGTAGGATGGCGGTCACACATTATTGCCTTGTTGGGAACACGCATGTCTACAAAGATGCATATCTCATCTGGACTCTTCGGCTCTGGTGGAGTGACAATTGGGCTTACCCATGGTGTTGGGCCTGTTACTGGTTCACTGATATCTAGTTCCATCAGCCTATCCAGTTCGGCATCGACTTTCTTGCGAGTATGGAATGGCTGTTGGCGATGTGGTTGGGCAACTGGAATTTTATCTGGGGTGATGTGCAGATGTACTTTGCTATCAGTATAGCAACCTATGGATTCAAATCGATCAGAAAATTCGGCAACAATAGCATCAACATTGTTTGTAGATTCCACTGCTACAGCATTAGAAAGCTGAAGTAGCCCCAATTTGGTTGATATCTTGTAACTGAGCAGAGACTCCTTTGCATTCCTAACAACATGGACTGTAGTAATAAGCATTGCACTCTTTGACTTAATCTCTGCATTGAAAGTTCCAATCACTGGCAAGAATTGAAGTGATTGGAACCTTTGAAGCATTGGCAGTGGCTTTACCATTGTAGTTCTCAAGGTTTAGGAACTGTTTTTTTTTAATTTCTCAGTGGCATTCAGCAATGGTGTCAATGAGAATTTTGAGACAAATACCAATAGTGTATAATATAGTCTCTGGGTTGTTTGGAAGATCATTCCATTCTGTGATTGCGTGTACTCCATAAATGTAATCACATTCACTGTCATCTGAGATTGGTTGTAATGACATGTTGTCTTGTACATTAACAACATTCTGGATACGAGGTGCAATATTGTGTTTCACTGTGTTGTGACTCGGTCGTGTCTCCGCTCTGCAGGTGAGATTGTACAGTCTGGCGACTCTGTCGGCCAGCCGTTGGTTCTCGAATTTTGGTGGGGTGTTGGTGGTGTTGTGTGCTTTGCTTGGCCACTTTGTGTGAGTCTTACCAGTGGCCTTCCTTGGGCAGTGTATCTTGTTCTTAGTTATATTGTGGGACGCAACCCAGGTATTTGGTGCTTTTTGTTTAGTCTTTAGGCGCCTGACATTTTTCTCGATATCTAGACACTCCTTCGTTGCCTCAGTCCTTGCTGTCTGTTCACTCTTTCCTTGCCTCGGTCTATGCTCTCTGGACTCTCTTTCCTTGCATGTCTTTCGGTGCCTGGCTGCACCCTTCTATACATTGGTGTCTCGCTGTATATGTGGTTGGTCGTATACCTTACGTTACCGGCTGCTACTTAGATCTAGATCTTGGATCGTCACTAAGCGGGCAGCTGTAGTAAACAGAGGCAGGTCGGCCTCATGACTGGAAACCACGCGCCCGGTCGACCCGAACGTGTACCAATAAATATCCTAAGTCGACGACACCATCGGATGTCGAGTCGCATTTTTCGATGAAATTTAAATAGTAACTCAAAATTATCGTAAGTAGGGGCAATCGTAAGTCGAGGTGCCACTGTACATTATTATTATTAAATATTAATAATAAAAAATTATTATTATTATTATTTTATTAAATATTAAAATATTAAATATTAAAATAAAATAAAAAACACAAGCAAATGGACCCTGCAACACGACCAATGTCCAAGGATAACCTGCACTTAGCTTGAAGCATAAGGGCTTGTTTCCCCATGACTAGCCAATCATAGCACTACAGGTAGAACATTTCATCATAAGATCAGCAACAGACTGGTCAGGGGAGCAGGCTGTGGGCTGGGGCTGGACCACCTGGTTATGGCTAATGGAACTAATGAGTTTCAAGCTACTTCGAGCAAATTTCTTGTTCTACATGAATTGTTTGCAGAGTTTTCTGGAAATTTTGAGGCTTCATTTTCTCTAAACTCTCAGTTTTTTTTTTTTTTGCAAAGCTTTGTTGACTTTTTTGGATGGATTCCCGGTGGGTGTGATGAATTACCACTTGCTTTCTGTGCCTGGTTGATACCTGGTTGATACCTGGTTGATGGGGTTCTGGGAGTTCTTTTACTGCCCAAGCCCAGCCCGAGGCCAGGCTTGACTTGTGAGAGTTTGATCCACCAGGCTGTTGCTTGGAGCGGCCCGCAGGCCCACATACCCACCACAGCCCGGTTGGTCCGGCACTCCTTGCAGGAATAAATCTAGTTTCCTCTTGAAGATGTCCACGGTTGTTCTGGCAATATTTGCCTCTGTGTTGGGCCAGCTTCTGACTCTGATCCCCAGAAGACCAAACAGATTCTCCATGACTGATGTGACCATTGAGCAGGAAGCAATCTCAGCCAGATAGCTTCAGGTTTCAGGGAGCCTCTGGTTGCCCCATCTCCCCCCCCCCATAGAAAAGTAGTCATACTGGCCCTCTTTGTTCCCTTCTTTTGTACTTCCTGTTTCAAAAGTCCAGCACACATCACTAAAATGATAGTCACATACAGCACAAGCACCATGATTAAAAAGCATGGTGTAAAGGTTAAAATGGCTACGTTAAATCTTATAATGCATGCATACCTCAAGTTCGCAACTGTTTTTTCAATACATGTTAAAACAGACTTGAGGAGTGCAGCGGGGTCTTGCTCCACCCATCCTTCCTTAGGGTAAATCTGAGACACTTCTTCCTGGTGGAATGTCAGCACCTCTCCTGTCCCAGCAGAAAATACCTGAAAGAAATGGACCGATAATTCACCCTGGCCAAAAATCACTACTGAACAAGGAAATAAGATACTCCCATTTTTGTGTCAGAACACTGTAAATGGTTTATAATACAGAGTGTCCTCACTTGAACGAATTATATGGGGCGAAGCCGATTCGTTCCATCCGTCTGGCCCCAAAAAAAAACTCCGACCCCCCCCCCAATTTTTGTTTAAGCTTACAAACTTATGTAATTACCTTAAGTAATCTTTCTAAATCTAAAATCTAGTTTCTAAATCTAGCAATAAATTATTATTATGTTTTAGTGTACTTACCTTACCAGTTGAGTTGTGTAGTGCAGACTTTTAGCCTCAATACCCTGAGAGTGCCAGATATATGAATATAAATTCATTAAAGAACAGTAACATTCCTAACAAATGTACATTATACACTACAGTCTGTACATAAAGTACAGACCACTAGAATCACACTACTGAAGTAAACGTATACTGACTGTATGACTTGAACTACACTTTTTACACTTTGTACATTTATGTCATTAGAACTGTGTTGTACAGCTCAATTGGCACTCCCGGGTAAGTTATGGGCTAGTGCTGGGTGCTGGTCCAATTGCCTGGGCATCCTCAGGTAATTACCTAAGTGTAATTACCTAAGTGTAGTTACAGGATGAGAGCTACGCTCGTGGTGTCCCGTCTTCCCAGCACTCTTTGTCATATAACGCTTTGAAACTACTGACGGTCTTGGCCTCCACCACCTTCTCCCTAACTTGTTCCAACCGTCTACCACTCTGTTTGCGAAAGTGAATTTTTTTATATTTCTTCGGCATCTGTGTTTAGCTAGTTTATATCTATAACCTCTTGTTCTTAAAGTTCCAGGTCTCAGGAAATCTTCCCTATCGATTTTATCAATTCCTGTTACTATTTTTTATGTAGTGATCATATTACCTCTTTTTCTTCTGTCTTCTAGTTTTGGCATATTTAATGCCTCTAACCTCTCCTCGTAGCTCTTGCCCTTCAGTTCTGGGTGCACCAGCAAGGTGAGTCCTTGCTGGTGCTGGGTGCTGGTCCAGTTGCCTGGGCATCCTCAGGTACTCACCTAGTTGTGCTTGCGGGGGTTGAGCTCTGGCTCTTTGGTCCCGCCTCTCAACCGTCAATCAACAGGTGTACAGTTTCCTGAGCCTAATGGGCTCTATCATATCTACACTTGAAACTGTGTATGGAGTCAGCCTCCACCACATGCTTCCTAATGCATTCCATTTGTCAACCACTCTGACATTAAAAAAGTTCTTTCTAATATCTCTGTGGCTCATTTGGGCACTCAGTTTCCACCTGTGTCCCCTAGTGCGTGTGCCCCTTGTGTTAAACAGCCTGTCTTTATCAACCCTGTCGATTCCCCTGAGAATCTTGAATGTGGTGATCATGTCCCCCCTAACTCTTCTGTCTTCCAACGAAGTGAGGTTTAATTCCTGCAGTCGCTCCTCGTAGCTCATACCTCTCAGCTCGGGTACTAGTCTGGTGGCAAACCTTTGAACCTTTTCCAGTTTAGTCTTATGCTTGACTAGATAGGGACTCCATGCTGGAGCCGCATACTCCAGGATTGGTCTGACATATGTGGTATATAATGTTCTGAAAGATTCCTTACACAAGTTTCTAAAGGCCGTTCTTATGTTAGCCAACCTGGCATATGCTGCTGATGTTATCCTCTTGATATGAGCTTCAGGGGACAGGTCTGGCGTGATATCAACCCCCAGGTCTTTCTCTCTCTCTGACTCTTGAAGTATTTCATCTCCCAAATGATACCTTGTATCTGGTCTCCTGCTTCCTACCCCTATCTTCATTACATTACATTTGCTTGGGTTAAACTCTAACAGCCATTTGTTCGACCATTCCTGCAGCTTGTCCAGGTCTTCTTGAAGTCTCAAGCTGTCCTCCTCTGTCTTAATCCTTCTCATAATTTTGGCGTCGTCAGCAAACATTGAGAGGAATGAGTCTATACCCTCTGGGAGATCATTTACGTATATCAGAAACAGGATAGGTCCAAGTACAGAGCCCTGTGGGACTCCACTGGTGACTTCACGCCAGTCTGAGGTCTCACCCCTCACTGTAACTCTCTGCTTCCTATTGCTTAGGTACTCCCTTATCCACTGGAGCGCCCTACCTGTTACTCCTGCCTGTTTCTCCAGCTTATGCATCAACCTTTTATGGGGTACTGTGTCAAAGGCTTTCCGACAGTCCAAAAAAATGCAGTCCGCCCACCCTTCTCTTTCTTGCTTAATTCTTGTCACCTGATCGTAGAATTCTATCAAGCCTGTAAGGCAAGATTTACCCTCCCTGAACCCATGTTGATGGGTTGTCACGAAGTCTCTTCTCTCCAGATGTGTTACTAGGTTTTTTCTCACAATCTTCTCCATCACCTTGCATGGTATACAAGTTAAGGACACTGGCCTGTAGTTCAGTGCCTCTTGTCTGTCACCCTTTTTGTATATTGGTACTACATTAGCAGTCTTCCATATTTCTGGTAGGTCCCCCGTTTCCAGTGACTTACTATACACTATGGAGAGTGGTAAGCAAAGTGCTCCTGCACACTCTTTCAATACCCATGGCGAGATTCCATCCGGCCCAACAGCTTTTCTCACATCCAGCTCCAATAGGTGCTTTTTGACCTCATCTCTTGTAATTTCGAACCTATCCAAGGTCACCTGGTTTGCTGCCACCTCTCCCAGCGCCGTGATATCTCCCTGTTCTATTGTAAAGACCTCCTGGAACCTTTTGTTGAGTTCTTCACACACCTCTTTGTCATTCTCTGTGTACCTGTCCTCGCCCACCCTAAGTTTAATCACCTGTTCCTTCACTGTTGTCTTCCTCCTGATGTGACTGTGTAGTAGCTTTGGTTCAGTCTTGGCTTTGTTAGCTATATCATTTTCATACCTTTTCTCAGCTGCTCTTCTCACACTGACATACTCGTTCCTGGTTCTCTGGTATCTCTCTCTACTTTCTGGTGTTCTGTTATTACGGAAGTTCCTCCATGCCCTTTTGTTCAGCTCCTTTGCTTTCATACATTCCCTATTAAACCACGGATTCTTCCTTTGCTTCTCTGTTTTTTCCTGTTGGGCTGGGACAAACCTGCTTACAGCCTCCTGACATTTTTGGGTGACATAGTCCTTCATGTCTTGTACGGACTTGGTTCCGAGTTCTGTGTCCCAATGTATATCCCATAGGAATTTATTCATCTCCTCATAGTTTCCCTTTCGGTACGCCAGCCCTTTGGTTCCCAGTTCTTTTTTGGGGGTGATAATTCCTAGCTCAACCAGGTACTCAAAGCTCAATACACTATGATCACTCATTCCCAAGGGGGCTTCCAACTTAACTTCCCTTATATCCGACTCATTTAGGGTAAATATCAAATCAAGCAAGGGCTGGTTCATCCCCTCCTCTCATCTTGTCGGTCCCGGCACTAGCAAGGTGAGTCCTTGCTAGTGCTGGGTGCTGGTCCAGTTGCCTGAGCATCCTCAGGTGAGTCCTTGCTGGTGCGGGGTGCTGGTCCAGTTGCCTGGGCATCCTCAGGTGAGTCCTTGCTGGTGCTGGGTGCTGGTCCAGTTGCCTGGGCATCCTCAGGTGAGTCCTTGCTGGTGCTGGGTGCTGGTCCAGTTGCCTGGGCATCCTCAGGTGAGTCCTTGCTGGTGCTGGGTGCTGGCCAGTTGCCTGGGCATCCTCAGGTGAGTCCTTGCTAGTGCTGGGTGCTGGTCCAGTTGCCTGGGCATCCTCAGGTGAGTCCTTGCGGTGGTGCTAGAGTGGCTGGGGTCCAGTATCCTGGGCATCCTCAGGTGAGTCCTTGCTGGTGCTGGGTGCTGGTCCATATCCTGGGCATCCTCAGGTGAGTCCTTGCTGGTGCTGGTGCTGGCCAGGTGCCTGGGCATCCTCAGGTGAGTCCTTGCTGGTGCTGGGTGCTGGTCCAGTATCCTGGGCATCCTCAGGTGAGTCCTTGCTGGGTGCTGGGTGCTGGTTCAGTTGCCTGGGCATCCTCAGGTGAGTCCTTGCTAGTGCTGGGTGTTGGTCCAGTTGCCTGGGCATCCTCAGGTGAGTCCTTGCTGGTGCTGGTCCAGTTGCCTGGGCATCCTCAGGTGAGTCCTTGGCTGGTGCTGGGTGCTGGTCCAGTGGCCTGGGCATCCTCAGCTAATTACCTAAGTGTAATTACCTAAGTGTAGTTACAGGATGAGAGCTATGCTCGTGGTGTCCCGTCTTCCCAGCACTCTTTGTCATATAACGCTTTGAAACTACTGACGGTCTTGGCCTCCACCACCTTCTCCCCTAACTTGTTCCAACCGTCTACCACTCTGTTCGCGAAAGTGAATTTTCTTATATTTCTTCGGCATCTGTGTTTAGCTAGTTATATCTATGACCTCTTGTTCTTGAAGTTCCGGGTCTCAGGAATTCTTCCCTTCAATTTTATCGATTCCTGTTACTATTTTGAACGTAGTGATCATATCGCCTCTTTTTCTTCTATCTTCTAGTTTTGCATATTTAATGCCTCTAACCTCTCCTCGTAGCTCTTCCCCTTCAGTTCTGGGAGCCACTTATGGCATGTCGTTGCCTGTTGCACCTTTTCCAGTTTGTTGATGCTTCTTAAGATATGGGCACCATACAACTGCTGCATATTCCAGCTTTGGTCTAATAAAAGTCGTGAACAATATCTTTAGCATTTCTCCATCCATGTATTTAAAAGCAATTCTGAAGTTAGAAAGTGTAGCATAGGCTCCTCGCACAATGTTCTTAATGTGGTCCTCAGGTGATAGTTTTCTATCTAGAACCACCCCTAGATCCCTTTCTTTGTCAGAATTCTTTAAAGATTTCTCACATAATTTATAGGTTTGGTGGGGTCTATGTTCTCCAATTCCACATTCCATAACATGACATTTATTCACATTACATTCCATTTGCCAAGTGTTGCTCCATATACTTATTTTGTCCAGGTCTTCTTGAAGGGCATGCTCTTCTTACCTTCTTTTTTCATGTGTTTTGACTACCACACTTGTTAATGACACGGGTCTATAATTTACAGGTTCTTCTCGGTTACCATTTTTATAGATTGGAACTGTTTATATATTACCATGTGGGATTTGTTTTGTTTATGCCTACCTTTCTGGGTGCCTAATCCCGCTTGATGGCAGATAAGGAAAACCCCAACCACAAGGGGGTTTTCCAGGGCATTGCTCCCTGAAACCTCTCTGAAGGGGCCAGGTTCTGGCACTGGTCCCTGGTAGGTCTGAACTCCTTAGCTAATGTCCTGGTCTAATATAACATACATTAGTCCGATAAGCTCCAGGGAGCCATAAGGGCTCCCCACAGAAAAACACAAAAAAACAATATACTGTATGCAGTGTTGCTTTTCTCCAAGGAACACAGAAAAATGCTGAACAATCACTTTATATGATTAATAAATCTTCCAAACTTTTATAAGCTGAATGAAGTTACTATTAACCCTTAAAGTGCGCGTCACTTCATATGAAGTGCTAGGCGTTTTACCAGTCGACTGCACTTCACTTCTTACGAAGTGTATGGGTACCGCGCACGATTTGAATGTCCCGCCGGGTATCTGGGGTTCCCATACGCTGCCCACGGGCTATAGTAAACAGCGCCTTTTGAAAAAAATTCCCGCTCACGAACCGAAGGCGTGGGAGCCTCAGTTTAGCGAGAGTCACCATGGCGAGCACACGGTCAAACGCCTCACGGGACGCACCACTCAATCCCTCACGAATTATTTTCTGAAGGTGAGGAAAGTGTGTTTGATGATTCAGACAACGACGAGGATTATACACAGTTTGTCGGGTGATAATAGCAGCAGCAGTGAGAGTGAGAATTCTCTCGCCATGCCAAGGCGAGGCCTCTACGCTCACCCATGCCTCCTCGCCCAGTTTCTTCTACCCCAATTCTACCACGACCGCACAGTTCCTGTGGATATTATCTGTTTGAAGGTGACGAGTCAGAGTGAGGGACTCCTTTCTGGGTTAGTGACTCGGATCACAGTTTTATTTGAGCCTGTGGCTGGTACCCGTGGTGTAACTGGGCGAGAAAATGTCGCGTCAGCAGCATCTCTCCCAGCCAAGCCAGCGCTCCCCGCATGTCGCCACAGAAGGACCAAGACCCTCGTTTTCACGTGCATCCACCTCACGTGCATCCATCCT
>WNGS01161107.1:2778242-2796268 GCA_020271785.1 Procambarus virginalis | reverse complement strand
CAAGGTATCGGATTGGGGAAGTCACGAGTGGAGTACCACAGGGTTCAGTTCTTGCACGGTAATGGTCATTGTCTACATAAACGATCTACCAGAGGGATTACAAGATTACATGAACATGTTTTCTGATGATGCTAAGTTAATAGGAAGATAAGAAACCTAGATGATTGTCATGCCCTTCAAGAAGACCTGGACAAATAAGTATTTGGAGCAAACACTTGGCAAATGGAATTTAATGTGAATAATGCCATGTTATGGAATGTGGATTGGTGAACATAGACCCCACACAACCTATAAATTATGTGTGAGAAATCTTTAAAGAATTCTGATAAAGAAAGGGATCTAGGGGTGGTTTTAGATAGAAAACTGTCACCTGAGGACACATCAAGAACATTGTGCGAGGAGCCTATGCTACACTTTCTACCTAAGAATTGCTTTAAATACATGGATGAGAAATACTAAAGAAATTGTTCACGATTTTATTAGACCAAAGCTGGAATATGCAGCGGTGTATGGTGCCCTTATCTAAGAAGCACATCAACAAACTGGAAAGGTGCAACGACATGCCACTAAGTGGCTCCCAGAAATGAAGGACAAGAGCTATGAGGAGAGGTTAGAGGCATTAAATATGCAAAAAACTAGAAGATAGAAGAAAAAGAGGCGATATGATCATACGTACAAAAATAGTAACAGGAATTGATAAAATCGACAGGGAAGATTCCTGAGACCTGGAACTTCAAGAACAAGAGGTCATAGATTTAAACTAGCTAAACACAGATGCCGAAGAAACGTAAGAAAATTCACCTTCGCAAATAGAGTGGTAGACGGTTGGAACAAGTTAAGTGAGAGGTGGTGGAGGCCAAAACCGTCAGTAGTTCAAAGCGTTAGATGACAAAGAGGCTGGGAAGACGGGACACCACGAGCGTAGCTCTCATCCTGTAACTACACTTAGGTAATTACACTTAGGTAATTACAGGAGAGACTGTGTTCATCACTGACCTTACTGCTACAACTCCTTATCCCCTTGCAAGAATTTACCTAGATTGTCCCTTCGTGACCGGTGAAGTCCAAGTCGCCATCAGGGAAAAGCCTTTTCCCATGCCTGGAGTGCAACTTCTCCTGGGCAACGACTTGGCAGAAGACCAACAACCAAACAACCTGATCGTCAAGGACATATGCGAGGTAAGCAACTCTGTGCTGGATAACCCGATTTTTTAACATTTCCAGCAAAGGTTCAAGAGAGTGATGAAGGTTCTCCTCCTGTTATGGTGACCACCGTGCTCAAGCTGCACGTCCACAGCCAGCCGACTCTACTGCTACCGCTGTCCCTCAGGACCCTTCGAAACTACCCCCTAACCTGACCGCGGTGGAGTTCCGTAAGTTACAGAGAGATGATCTTACCTTGACACCATTATTCTTTCAGGCTGAAACCCAATCCGACAGTGTTCCTGGGTTCTTTATGGAGAACGAAATACTCTATCGCAGTATAGACCCAGTAAACTGAAGGACGAGGACGATTGGGCAGACGTTGAACAACTAGTGATTCTACCAGCCTGCGGCCCACGATTCTACACCTGGCCCACGGCGCTTTGTCACACTATGGGTTCAACAAGACTTACCATGGAATTCGACAAGACTACTACTGGCCAGGTATGGTAAACGACGTCAAAACTCATGTCAAATTATGCCACGTGTGTCAGTTAGCCGGGAAACCGAACGTTTCCATTCCCAGAGCACCACTGATACCCATCCAGGTGCCTGAGGAACCGTTCCACAAGCTCATTATCGACTGCGTTGGTCCTTTGCCTCGGACCAGTGCAGGCAATGCATATATCTTAACCATCCTGTGTCCTACCACCAGATTTCCGATAGCAGTTCCAGTGAAAAATATTACAACTGCTACAGTGGTGAAGAATCTACTGAAAATCTTCACCCAGTATGGATTTCCGAGGGAGATTCAGAGCGACTGTGGCACCAACTTCACCAGTGATCTCTTCAAACGGACTCTGGAGGAGTTCAACATCAAACAGGTACTGTCCAGCCCCTATCATCCTGCTTCACAGGGTTCTCTCGAGCGTAGTCATCAAACCATCAAGGCACTCTTAAAAAAGTTCTGTAATGAGACCTCAAAGGATTGGGATAGGCAAATTGATCTCATCATGTGTATTTTCAGAAGTCTTCCCAACGAGTCACTAGGAGTATCTCCTTATGAGATGCTCTACGGACGTAAGTGCCGTACACCTCTCAAGGCTTTCAAGGATTCTCTACGTGATGCCACCTTCAGTGAGCATCAGAATGTGCCCCAGTATCTTCAAAATCTCCGACACATTCTAGAGAGGGTCCATTCCTTTGCCAGCAACAACCTACAGAAAGCCCAGGAGAGGATGAAGACTCGTTACGACCAGCACTGTAAAGTAAGGAAGTTTACACCAGGAGACTTAGTGCTTGCCTATTTCCCTATCCCAGGTTCTCCTTTACAGAACAGGTTCTCAGGACCCTACCGTGTTAAGGAGTGCCGGAACAACTTCAACTACGTTCTCGAGACCCCCGATAGGCGGCGGAAGACCCAGCTGTGCCACATCAATTTACTCAAGCCCTACCATGGGGTTCCTCCCACTGTGTTAACCAATTTCACCTCATTTACAGGTCCATACAGCCACAGTGAGACCTTCCCTGCTTCTCCTTCCGAAAGCACTGACACTGAGACAGCGCTCTCTAACTCAGAAATCCTTACTAACCTTCACCATCATTTTCAGGACGATAATAGTGCTCCACTAATCAAACTCATCAGAGAACATCAAGAGTTGTTTCGAGATGATCCCCAAGAGTGTACTGTGACTCAGCACGACATTCAACTGCTACCTGACACCCAGCCGATTCGCCAACCGTTCTACCGAATCAGCCCGAGCAAAACGGAAGTCATGCGGGCTGAGGTACAGTATCTCTTGGACCATGGACTGGCTACCCCCTGTGAGTCCCCCTGGGCCTCACCATGCATCCTGGTACCCAAACCTCACGGCAAAATCCGTCTGTGTACGGATTATAGGAAGTTGAACCAGGTCACAGTGAAGGACGCCTACCCAATACCCAGGATAGACGACATTTTGGATGCCATTGGTAATGCCCGCTACCTGTCTCAGGTAGACTTACTAAAGGGTTACTACCAGGTGAGTTTAACGGAGCGAGCTAAGGTACTGTCCGCCTTTATAACCCCGTTTGGTCTCTACAGGTACAACCGCCTTCCCTTTGGACTCTGCAATGCCCCAGCCACCTTTCAGAGAGCTGTCAACCGCGTCATCCAGGGCTTGGACAACACCTACGCCTATTTGGATGACATCGTGGTAGCATCCAACACCTGGAGCGAACACCTGCTCCAGCTACAACGATTGTTCTACAAGCTCCTGAAAGCCGGCCTCACCATCAATCTGGGCAAGTCCACCTTCGCGAAAGGTAAAGTGCGGTACCTGGGTCATGTTATAGGGAGTGGCAGCCTGGCTCCGTTAAACATTCACATTCAAGCAATCCAACAGTATCCACAGCCTACTACCAGGAAGCAGCTCCTGCGCTTCCTTGGTCTTGCTTCCTATTACCGTAGGTTTGTGAAGAATTTTAGCACTGTTGCAACCCCATTAATCACCTTAACCAGTCCCAAGCAACGGTATAATTGGACCAGAGAGCAAACCGTTGCATTCGAACAACTCAAATTCCTCCTCTGTTCTAATCCCATTCTCGCCTCACCAGATATCAAGAAGCCTTTCATCCTCCATGTCGACGCCAGTGGTACCGGCATCGGAAGTGTCTTAATGCAGCAGCGAGGCGAGGAGGTTCTACCTGTCAGCTACTACAGTTGCAAGTTGAAGCCTCATCAGAAGAACTACAGTACTATAGAGAAGGAACTCCTGTCCATCATCCTGAGCTTACAACACTTTGCACCATATCTGCACGGTGCTAGGTCCACTACCATCTATTCGAACCACAACCCTCTGAGATTCTTACATCAAGCCCAATTTAATAACCAACGTCTGCTGCGATGGGCTTTATATCTTCAAGGCTTCAATTTAAAGATCTGCTACATCAAGGGGCCTGATAACATCATCGCTGACGCCCTCTCCAGAGTGCATGAGGTAGAGGCAGCTCCACCTCCCACTCTACCTCCAGTGAACATGACTCACCCGAAACAGCAGGCTTCGGGGGAGAGTTGTGACGATAATCTCTTATCAGAGATTTAGCCTGCTATTTTCGTATTTCATCACGTCCTCAACAATATGCAAGATACGTTTTGTAGTGGCTAAACGTATATATCAAGACAGCCACACGCACCTCAACTCCCTCCTCCCCCCTCTCCAGCACCTGCTGCACACCTGGTCGACGCGCCGAACCCTTCAACTGCCTAACTAGCGACTTGCGGCCATCCAGCTTTCTCATTGGCCGCCAACCAACACACCACTCCCGTTCCTCGCCAATCACAAGTCATCGCCAGTTATTGTTGGAGTCCCTTGCGTTTCTGCCAGCCAGAATATCTTGTGCTCTCATACTATGAACACCTAAGTGACTCACCTTGTGTGGTCAAATAGAGGTTTATAGATAGTGCATATATTCCAGCATTCATATTTTATTTACCTTTGTATGTCAATTCTCCTCCCCCATTATTATTTTCATGTTTATTTATTTTTCCACTTGACATTTTTTACCATTAAGCCAAGATTTTGCATTTATTTCAATTTGTTTTTTTATTGTTATTAAAATACATTGTTTATTATTGTGTTTTATGTTTCTTACCTTACCACAGATTACCAACCACGCAGTCATTCTTTTTTTTTTTTTTTTTTTCTTTTCTTTTTTTTAATATTTATTATGTGGCCCAGCACTGACACCTGCTAGTTGGAAGACTGCCGACCACCATTTCCAACTCGTTACCGTCACAATATATATTGTTGAATATGACCGAAAGGGTAAGATTAATGATTCTAACACGCATCTTCTCAATATTTCTTGTTTTTCTTCACTGTCGGGGGTAACTGAAAAATTAACTCTCCAAAGTTCATTTTCTCATTTTTATTTATAGTCTGACGCCTAAAAGCATTTCGCAAGGACTTCTCACATTTGCAAAGACAGGTTTTTACACACATAATTTCATGCTTATATTCATTTTTGGGTGAGGTGATTTGGCAAATGTCTTTGGATGAGGTGACAAAAGACAAAACACGAAACAATGGGTATATTGCATATTTGCTGCTTCTATGTTGGTTCGGGGTCTTGAAGTGGGTAGGTTATCTTGAGGTTATCTTGAGATGATTTCGGGGTTTTTAGTGTCCCCGCGGCCCGGTCCTCGACCAGGCCTCCACCCCCAGGAAGCAGCCCGTGACAGCTGACTAACACCCAGGTACCTAATTTACTGCTAGGTAACAGGGGCATAGGGTGAAAGAAACTCTGCCCATTGCTTCTCGCCGGCGCCTGGGATCGAACCCAGGACCACAGGATCACAAGTCCCGCGTGCTGTCCGCTCGGCCGACTGGCTCCCTGTAGTAGAATGTAGGGTAGGGTAGAATATAGTCCCTGTAGGGTAGAATATAGTTGTGTGTTAATTGGCTATTGATTGCTGGTATTGACTTTTTGATGTGAAGGACCTCGCTGATGTAGAGTCTCCTGCTATCGCTCTATCTATCGATGATTTCTGTGTTGCTTGTTACGATTTCTCTGGTGATGGTCTGGTTGTGAGAGGAGATTATATGTACCTTTATGCGGCCCTGTTGTTTGTGCGTTGTTAATCGCCTAGAAAGAGACATTGTTGTCTTGCCTATATACTGAGATCTTTGGGGCTGACAGTCCCCAAGTGGGACATGTGAAGGCATAGACAATGTTGGTTTCTTTCAAGGCATTCTGTTTAGTGTCTGAAGAGTTTTTCATGAGTAGGTTGGCCAACCTACACACACACACACACACACACACAAACACACACGATAATGAGAGAGATCGTAGCGAGAGTGGATAACGATAGTTCACAACTGTTGATAGTCGGCGACTTCAACTTGAAATCCATAGACTGGGAAGCATATGAAGCTAAAACAGAAGATTTCTGGACCTGTAAATTTGTAGACCTCATCCTGGAAACATTCTTGTATCAACATGTTAAACAAGCTACGAGGATGAGGGAAGGGGACGTTCCTTCCATGCTAGATTTGATATTTACCAGGAAGGAGGAAGAAATATTTGACATTCAGTACCTTCCTCCCTTAGGTAAAAGTGACCATGTCTTTTTGGGAATAAAGTATGCAATGCGTTATAATCTGGAAGAAAATATGACGATCGATGCAATTGAAAAACTTGACTTTAGGAGAGGACAATATGGCAACCTTAGAAAAATTTTTACCGAGTATAATTGGACAGCCTTGTTGCTAGGCAAGGAAGTGAATGAGATGTATGTCAAGTTTTGTGAAATATATGATAAAGGCACAAAAAAATTTATACCAAAACAGAGAAGCAGAACTAGGAAACAGGATTGGTTCAACAGAAAGTGCAAGAGGGCCAGAGACCAAAAAATGGCCAAAGACACAAAAATGGAATCAATACAGGAAGAGGCCAAACCCCCAAACATACCAGCGATACAAAGATGCGAGAACCAACTGCACGGCAGTGAGGAGAGAGGCAGAAAGAAATTTTGAAAAGGGATTGCAGACAAATGTAAAACAGAACCAGGTCTATTCTATAAATTCATAAAACAACAAATTGCAGGTAAAAGATAATATTCAGAGGTTGAAAATGGGAAATAGATTCACGGAAAATGAAAAGGAAATGTGTGAAACATTAAACGAAAAGTTCCAAAGTGTGTTTGTACAAAATGAAATCTTCAGGGAACCAGATACAATAAGAATTCCAGAGAACAACATAGAGCACATAGAGGTGTCTAGAGACAAAGTGGAAAAAATGCTCAAGGAGCTAAATAAGAACAAAGCAGTTGGTTCAGATGGAGTTTCACCATGGGTTCTGAGAGAGTGTGCACCCGAGCTCAGCATTCCTCTTCAACTGATTTTTCAGGTATCCCTGTTTACAGGAGTTGTAGCTGATGTGTGGAAAAAGGCTAACATAGTTCCAATCTACAAAAGTGGAAGCAGGGAAGACCCCCTTAATTATAGACCGGTATCATTGACAAGTGTAATAGTGAAAATATTGGAAAAAATAATTAAATCTAAATGGGTAGAACACCTGGACAGAAATGATATAATATCAGACAGACAGTACGGTTTTCGATCTGGAAGATCCTGTGTATCGAATTTACTCAGTTTCTATGATCGAGCAACAGAGATATTACAGGAAAGAGATGGTTGGGTTGACTGCATCTATCTGGACCTAAAAAAGGCTTTTGACAGAGTTCCACATAAGAGGTTGTTCTGGAAACTGGAAAATATTGGAGGAGTGACAAAGGTACACTTCTAACATGGTTGAAAAATTTTCTGACTGATAGAAAAATGAGGGCTGTGATCAGAGGCAATGTATCGGACTGGAGAAATATCACAAGTGGAGTACCACAGGGTTCAGTTCTTGCACCAATGATGTTTATTGTCTACATAAATGATCTACCAGTTGGTATACAGAATTATATGAACATGTTTGCTGATGATGCTAAGATAATAGGAAGGATAAGAAACTTTGATGATTGTCATGCCCTTCAAGAAGACCTGTACAAAATAAGTACATGGAGTTCCACTTGGCAAATGGAATTTAATGTTAATAAATGCCATGTTATGGAATGTGGAATAGGAGAACATAGACCCCATGCAACCTATATATTATGTGAGAAATCTTTAAAGAATTCTGATAAAGAAAGAGATCTAGGGGTGGTTCTAGATAGAAAACTATCACCTGAGGACCACATAAAGAACGTTGTACGAGGAGCCTATGCCACGCTTTCTAACTTCAGAATTGCTTTTAAATACATGGATGGCGATATACTAAAGAAATTGTTCACAACTTTTGTTAGGCCAAAGCTAGAAACGGCAGCAGTTGTATGGTGCCCATATCTTAAGAAGCACATCAACAAACTGGAAAAGGTGCAAAGACATGCTACTAAGTGGCTCCCAGAACTGAAGGGCAAGAGCTATGAGGAGAGGTTAGAGGCATTAAATATGCCAAAACTAGAAGACAGAAGAAAAAGAGGCGATATGATCACTACGTACAAAATAGTAACAAGAATTGATAAAATCGATAGGGAAGATTTCCTGAGACCTGGAACTTCAAGAACAAGAGGTCATAGATTTAACCTAGCTAAACACAGATGCCGAAGAAATATAAGAAAATTCCCTTTCGCAAATAGAGTGGTAGACGGTTGGAACAAGTTAGGGGAGAAGGTGGTGGAGGCCAAGACCGTCAGTAGTTTCAAAGCGTTATATGACAAAGAGTGCTGGGAAGACGGGACACCACGAGCGTAGCTCTCATCCTGTAACTACACTTAGGTAATTACACCTAGGTAGTAAAGTAGGACGCTGGATACTCAGTTTTCTGTCAAACAGGACTCAACTAGTAACAGTCAATCATATAAAATCGAGTCCAAGCGCAGTTAAAAGCTCTGTACCTCAAGGTACAGTCCTTGCACCACTGCTTTTCCTTATTCTCCTATCAGATATAGACAAAAATACAAGTCACAGCTTTGTATAATCCTTTGCAGATGACACAAAAGAAAGCATGAATATTAGCTCAGTTGAAGACATTGAAAAACTCCAAGCAGATATTAATAAAGTTTTCGACTGGGCAACAAAATAACATGATTTTAACAATGATAAATTCTAGGTACTCAGGTACGGGAAAAATGAGAACAAACATAATACAGGGTACAAAACACAATCAAATTTGCCTATAGTAGGAAAGTAAAGGATTTGGGATAATGATGTCCGACGACCTAACGTTTAGGGAGCATAACCAAGCAAATATTGCGTCAGCCAGAAAAATGATCGGATGGATTACGAGAACTTTCAAATCCAGGGATCCCATCACAATGGTTGTACTCTTCAAGTCACTTGTGTTGTCCCATCTTGAGTACTGCTCAGTGCTCACTTCCCCCTTCAGAGCAGGAGAGATTATTGAAATAGAGGGAATACAGAGAACATATACGGCACGCATAGACACGATAAAGTACCTAAATTATTGGATCATCTCAAAGCCCTCCAAGTGTACTCACTAGAAAGAAGACGAGAGAGATATCAAATAATATACACGTGGATAATATACAAGTACCAAATCTACACAGTAAATTAACAACGTACTGGAGTGAACGATATGGAAGAAAATGCAGAACAGAACCAGTGAAGAGCAGAGGTGCCATAGGCACAATGAGAGAACACTGTATAAACATCAGAGGTCCAGTGAAGAGCAGAGGTGCCATAGGCACAATGAGAGAATACTGTATAAACATCAGAGGTCCGCGGTTGTTCAACGTCCTCCCAGCAAGCATAAGAAATATTGCCGGAACAACCGTGGACATCTTCAAGAGGAAACTAGATTTATTCCTCCAAGGAGTGCCGGACCAACCGGGCTTGAGTGGATATGTGGGCTTGCACACATATCAAGTGCAAGCCGCTTGCACGGGCCGCTCCAAGCAACAGCCTAGTGGATCAAACTCTTGCAAGACAAGCCTGGCCTTGGGCTAGGGAAAAAGCAGAAACCTCTGTGCTGGAGGAGAGCAAGAAGCACCCCGAACCTGACCCCCAGAGGCCAATGGCAACAGAAAAGGAGCCCTGGAGAACAATCCTGAACCGAAGGGGCCACAACCAACCGAGAAGAAAGAAAAGAGCACTGTCCAATGACCAGGACGGCTCAGGAGGCGCAAGAGCAGGCCAGAGGTGAAACAATGCACGAGACAGCTTGTGAAACGGCGCAGAAGTAACATCAATATTGAAAGCAAGCAGAAGCGGCTCTGCCAGCGCCGCACGATACTAGGCGACAGTATGGGGCAAGATGACGGCCCCAAACCCCCACAAGAGAAGGACAAGACCATGCCAACAACGCAGCTACTGAAGAAGGGACAGAAGAAAAGGAAGGACCTCCAAAAACCCCACACTGCCACCAAGAAGAAGCATGCAGGTGGGACACCACCATTGAAGCTACCCGACCACCAACAGAAGGTGACACACTCGAGGCAGAATCGAACCGGCCCCGCCCTGGGCCAATCGAGCCTAAGACGAGGCGGACCCGAGGAAAGATCTCGGGTGCGACCACACGACCAGCAGAGCCAGAAACCCAACCCGGCAAAGGAGGAGACGGAATGTCCGCCTTACAGAAAAACATCCCAACGCGGGCGAGCCTGCCAGAAGATCGGAGACGACAGTCCCGACTCGCTATTCTAGAGAAGGGAAACCGAAAGACTGTAAAAATGCCAACAGGCAGGGCAAGCCAGGAAACCAGGAACCCACATCTGGCAACAGGAGAGCCAAAAGACACAAACAAAACACACAACCATGTGTAGAATAAAATGAGAGAAAGGAACAACAGAAGAAAAAAAGCCCAGCACCGACGGCCAGAGACTAGAGCGTAGAAGGAAGACTAGGAACAAAGAAGGCAAGTAGCAAAACGGGAATGAAAGGGACACGACCAACAACACACAGAGCCACTGGTCACATCCCAACAAACCACACCAACAGCACAGTTGTGCGACATGTCCCAATACAAGACGAAAAGGAAAAAAGGAGCAAAAGTACGCCGCAAGACCAGTACCCGAACCAAGGAGTACGAGCTACGAGGACATGATCACCACATTTAAGATTCCCAAAGGAAATAGTAAGGTAGAGAAAGACTGACTACGGGACCCCGGGGGCACACGCACCAGGGGACACCGGTGGAATGAGAGCCCAAACGACCCAAAGAGAGACAGGAAAGAAGGATCGCAGTGTCAGAGTAATTACCTAAGTGTAGTTACAGGATGAGAGCTATGCTCGTGGTGTCCCGTCTTCCCAGCACTCTTTGTCATATAACGCTTTGAAACTACTGACGGTCTTGGCCTCCACCACCTTCTCCCCTAACTTGTTCCAACCGTCTACCACTCTGTTTGCGAAAGTGAATTTTCTTATATTTCTTTGGCATCTGTGTTTAGCTAGTTTATATCTATGACCTCTTGTTCCTAAAGTTCCAGGTCTCAGGAAATCTTCCCCATCGATTTTATCAATTCCTGTTACTATTTTGTATGTAGTGATCATATCACCTCTTTTCCTTCTGTCTTCTAGTTTTGGCATATTTAATGCCTCTAACCTCTTCTCGTAGCTCTTGCCCTTCAGTTCTGGGAGCCACTAAGTAGCATGTCTTTGGACCTTTTCCAGTTTGTTGATGTGCTTGTTAAGATATGGGCACCACACAACCGCTGCATATTCCAGCTTTGGCCTAACAAAAGTCAAAAGTAGTAGACAAGCGGAGTGCATGAGGAAGCGACGTGGTGGAGGATGACATCACACACAGCTTCAAGTGCAGATAAGATAAGAGCCCAGCAGGCTCATGAACCTGCACATGAACGAATGACAGGCGAGAAGCGGGACCAAAAAGCCAGAGCCCAACACCCGCAAACACAACAAGGGAAGGACAACTAGGTAAGTACTGTACAGAGAATCCAATGTACAGTATATGGAAGGGCTAAGCCAGGCACTGCAAGACATGCAAGGAATGAGCGACCCAGAGATGACCACGAAAAACGGGGCCGTGACCTCCCTTGCAACCATTAACCCAGATGAATAAGGCCCCAGGAAGAAGCACGGAAGGGCCAAACAAAATCCACAACCAATCCCCAGCATGCATCCACAGCATGAAAACTGCAGCAAAACATCACCTCAGAACATCCACACAGGAACACTTACCCCATAACACATACCTCTACCATTGTACCTCATAACCTGGTGGAGGTAGGGCCCCTATCTGGACTCGAGCATGGGCTGGACATGCATAAGAGTGGGACCGGATGGGTATAAATAGGAGCTGCCCCTGTATGGCCCAATAGACCTGCTGCAGACACCTGTGCTCTGATGTTCGTATAATCGTATCCAAAAACACCAACCAGTGCCTGGCTGAAAGAGAAGCCAGACCGCATAAACTCCCCTGCAGAATGTGTCACGACACAAAGTAGCCGAGACAATTTTGGGAGCACTGCCAGTAATTACCTAAGTGTAATTACCTAAGTGTAGTTACAGGATGAGAGCTACGCTCGTGGTGTCCCGTCTTCCCAGCACCCTTTGTCATATAACGCTTTGAAACTACTGACGGTCTTGGCCTCCACCACCTTCTCCCCTAACTTGTTCCAACCGTCTACCACTCTGTTTGCGAAAGTGAATTTTCTTATATTTCTTCAGCAGTGGAAGAAGGCAGAGTCGCACATGCAGGAGAAGAGTAGGTAGAGACGAAAGAGCAGCCTCACACCCATACACAGGGAAAACCTAGCATCCTCCCCATAGCAGCAATACAGAACACCTCCAAAAGCTACGGGGCACGGACTGGAGAATTGAGAAGAGCGAGAGGCGAAGCACCCGAGAGAAAAAAGGGATGCAAAACCTCTGCTCACGTGCACACCGCCCGTATCAAAACAAACAACCACGGCGCAAGCGCAGCAGGGATGCCAGACATGGGTCGCCAGATGTCGCGAGCTGAAGAAAGAAAACATGAATGTGACGAGAAAAAAAGACAAAACAGTTGTTAACGACCGAATCCCATATGAGAGTACACAGGACAGCCGCCAACCGTACTCAAAAAGAGCAGGAAGGAGGGAAAAGAAACATAGCACAGCTTCCCATTTGGGCTACAAAGAGCCCAACCAGGCTATAAGGAACCCAATCTAGCAACCCTATGCAGCACAGGACCTAGCACGGAGAGAAAAGAAACACGAAAGAACGAAACAGGACCAAAAACCGAGAAGCGTGGAGAAGGACCAACAAGCCCCAAAAAGCCCCGACTCACAAAATACATGTACAGAGGTTGAGGGGAGAAAAACCCAATTCAAAATAACCACAAACCCCGCTCAGAGGGTAGAAAAACCCAGGCAGGGTCAAACGTCAGCCCCTCACCAGCCCCAGAACCCACAAGACAGGTCCCGGGGCCGAGCTGTTCCCACAAAGCCCCAGCCTCATAAGAAAAGTCCAGGGAAACCGGACAAGTACTAAGGAAGGGAGCCCACTGCCAGACTCATACAACACGGCTGGAGGAAGACTCGAATGCCTCTGTCGCTACCCCGGAAGGGGGAATTCCCCAAGACCGCCCGAGTCTCAAGACCAGCGAAGCCCCGCCCCTACCCCAAACCCACAAACGATAAGGAACCAGATGCAGGGAGGAAAGGGGGGGGGGGCCAAAACGGGAAAGCCAACCAAAACGAGGCAGCCCCCGGGGCTCCCGGGAAGCAAACGACCGAGCACGTTGCACCACCGAAACTCAGCTTGCAACGCCCATGCTGCCTGCACCCGCTTAGTCAGCATAAGACCGGGTAAGCAAGCCACAAACAAGCAACAAAACTTGCAGGGCTTCGGGTCAAAGGTGCCACCGACCCCACAGGCAGCAGACGGAGGCAAAACAGTGAGAGTCACCCCTGAGACAAGGGAACAGAGCAACCCACAAACTCATACAAAGCGAGGGGGAACTTCGGGGGTCACATCCACCGGACCCGCGCATCCCCGTGGGGATTCCCAGGGTCCTGAGCGTTTACCAATAGGGATGCACGCCCAGGTAATCCCAGGCAGGGTACTGCTAACCGGCGCCCAAGTCTACTAAACAACCTTCTAAGAACTGAACCCCTGGGACGTGTATACTCACGGGGACCTAGCAGGGGGAACCACCGAAAGAAGGAAGAGTACGCAGTAAACAGGGGGGCGAGAACCAAGGCAGACCCCCCACCAGGCAGGCAGACAAAAAAACAGAAAACCCCGCAAGAGGACAGTGTACCCAGGCGGAACAGAGCCGGTCGCTATGATTGGTGGAGACAAGCTGCGCAGTACCCTGTGCCCCTACCAGTGCAAACTGCCCTTTACCCCAAGGCGAACAAGGGAGACAGAACACCCTATCACACAAAGGGCGGCTAAAAACCAAGCAGGGCAGATCAGGGGCAGAACCCAAGGAACTTGTGGAAGGTGACCCCAAGCCCCAAGGGCAGTACTTACAGGGCACCTAGGGAAGGAAACCCTAGGCGCATGCAGCCCGAATACTGGAGAATCACTCCCGGCTCACGCACCACCTAGAAGACAGACAGCACATTCTAGGTACAGTGCTGAAACAACCACCGTAGCCAGAGCACACGACCTCAGCCTATAGCATCAGCCTAACAACTGTGGGTGGATAGGCGGCATGTGGGGTCTGGGGCTCCCCCCTTTCCCCTCCAGGGGGAGAGGGGGAGCTGCGCAGATAGCGGCGCGGCGAAGTGTGACGTCATGATCGTTTGCTCGTTTCATTTAGGGGAGTTCTATCCGCTTGTTCGGCATTTGGTAGCAATATTTTCACCAGAATAGGGGCTTGTTTCGGGATGCTTACCTTTTTGGGTGCCTGACCCGGTCGATGGCATAGAATGCTTCCAACCATATCCAATCGGATTCAAAAGGTGACACCCCTAGGGTCAACACTTGCATCAGAGGAGCTCCAGCATATTTCAACAATCCTAAGTATTGTAGTACAGGTTAAGGATAGTGAGTGGTGTCCCAGAGATCATAAAGGTATAGTGCTTTTGAAAAAATAGATGAGATAATAGGAATGTGCTAAGGGAAGTGAAAAATTGGGTGAGAAAAAGTTGCCCCTAGTGTTTACAGTGCAGAGAAGAACATTCAAGATGGCCACTGACAAGAGGAAATACAAAACAGAGCTTGATTTTGTGGGATTCAATGAAGAAAGCATTGATATTAGCAGTCTACACAACAAGTTGGTAAAATTAGATACTATAGTGAACTCTCATGTAGAAATAATTAGTAAATTGAAAGAAAGTAATGATCATTTGAATAGCAAAGTTTTAGGTCTTGAGGGTTTAGTGAAAGACTTGCGCAAGGAAAAGAGTCAATTGGAAACAAATTGCAAAGCCATGGAAGAAGAAAATATACTCTTAAAAATAGCTTTGGAAGAAGTTAGAGCAAATTTAAACATAAATGATTACAATAGGCTAGGCAAGGAAATTCAAGAGGAGAAACAGCTTTTGTCAGCACAGATGGAGGAAGTTACACAGGGAATAGAACAGTGCAAGAAAGATATGCAACTCACTTATGCACAAGTGGCCAAGGAGAAGGAAAAAATGGAAGCAGCAGTAAAGGAAGCCCAAAAATGCAGCAACCAAGATAAAACAAACATTAGGCTGGAAGTGAGAAAGGAATTGGCATCTAACCCGAGGTTGGTGCAAAACACAGTTGATCGGAGTAAGTCCCTGATAATTTTTGGCTGCAAAGAAAAGGAGATAACATCTAGGTCAGAAAGAGCTGTAGAAGAAGCAAAAGTAGTAGATAAAATTGTTGGCCTCGTGGAAGGTCTTACAACCAAAGAGAATGTGTGCGACTACAGGAGAATAGGCAGATATGTAAAAGGGAAAGATCGACCTTTGAGGATCACCCTAAACGGTGCCAAGCAGATGGAAGAAGTACTAAGGAATGCTAGAAAGTTACAAAGTGATGAGGATGGGAAAATGTGGTCATTAAGACGAGATCTTTCAAGAGAAGACAGAGAGAAGCTGAAACTGAACCTCGCTGAGGCAAAACGTTTAAATGAGAGCAGGAATGAAGAAGAAATCAATTCTTTTTCTACAAAGTGTTAGGGGTAGGCAGACCAGTAAAGTGGTACATAAAGGCAAACCAACAAAATCAATAGAGAGAGGGGGAGTGAAGAATAAGGAGAGGGGGAACAAGTTCCTGAAGATTGCATACACCAACATAGATGGAGTAAGATCGAAGATATTGGAGTTAAGTGATGTAATACAGATGCAGACACCAGACATTGTTGCACTCACGGAGACAAAACTTGAAGATGATATTTTAAATGAGGTCATATTCCCAAGGGGCTACTCAATTTGGAGAAGGGACAGAAAAATTAGGAAAGGCGGTGGCGTTGCTGTGCTGGTGAAAGAACACATAAAGGTGAAGGAAATAATGACTGCCAATCCACAAGAGGTTGACATAATAGCACTAGAGATCTGCCATGAAGATGATAAACTAATGGTCATAAATGCATATAGTCCACCACCAAGCAGCACATGGTCAAAGGAGGAGCTAGATAGTAAACGAGAAGGTCTTATAACAATAATGAGAGAGATTATAGCGAGAGCGGATAACGATAGGTCACGACTGTTGATAGTTGGTGACTTCAACTTGAAATCCATAGACTGGGAAGCATATGAAGCTAAAACAGAAGATTTTTGGACCTGTAAATTTGTAGACCTCATCCTGGAAACATTCTTGTATCAACATGTTAAACAAGCTACGAGGATGAGGGAAGGGGACGTTCCCTCCATGCTAGATTTGATATTTACCAGGAAGGAGGAAGAAGTATTTGACATTCAGTACCTTCCTCCCTTGGGTAAAAGTGACCATGTCTTTTTGGGAATAAAGTATGCAATGCGTTATAATCTGGAAGAAAATAAGGAGGATGAAGCAGTTGAAAAACCTGACTTCAAGAGAGGACATTATGGCAACCTTAGAAATTTTTTAGTGAGTATAATTGGACAGACTTGTTGCTAGGCAAGGAAGTGAATGAGATGTATGTCAAGTTTTGTGAAATATATGATAAAGGCACAAACAAATTTATACCAAAACAGAGATGCAGAACTAGGAAACAGGATTGGTTCAATAGGAATTGCGAGAGGGCCAGAGACCAAAAGACACAAAATGGAATCAATACAGGAAGAGGCCAAACCCCCAAACATACAAACGATACAAAGATGCAAGAAACAACTACACAGCAGTGAGGAGAGAGGCAGAAAGAAATTTTGAAAAAGGGATTGCAGACAAATGTAAAACAGAACCAGGTCTATTCTATAAATTCATAAACAACAAATTGCAGGTAAAGGATAATATTCAGAGGTTGATAATGGGAAATAGATTCACGGAAAATGAAAAGGAAATGTGTGAAACACTAAACGAAAAGTTCCAAAGTGTGTTTGTACAAAATGAAATCTTTAGGGAACCAGACACAATAAGAATTCCAGAGAACAACATAGAGCACATAGAGGTGACTAGAGACGAAGTGGAAAAAATGCTCAAGGAGCTAAGTAAGAACAAGGCAGTTGGTCCAGATGGAGTTTCACCATGGGTTCTGAGAGAGGTGCACCTGAGCTCAGCATTCCACTTCAGCTGATTTTTCAGGCATCCCTGTTTACAGGAGTTGTAGCTGATGTGTGGAAAAAGGCTAACATAGTTCCAATCTACAAAAGTGGAAGCAGGGAAGACCCCTTAATTATAGACCTGTATCATTGACAAGTGTAATAGTCAAAATATTGGAAAAAATAATTATTAAAACTAAATGGGTAGAAACATGGAGAGAAATGATATAATATCAGACGACAGTATGGTTTTCGATCTGGAAGATCCTGTGTAACGAACTTACTCAGTTTTATGATCGAGCAACAGAGATTTACAGGAAAGAGATGGTTGGGTTGACTGCATCTATCTGGACCTAAAAAAGGCTTTCGACAGAGTTCCCCATAAGAGGTTGTTCTGGAAACTGGAACATATTGGAGGGGTGACGTAGGTAAGCTACTAACATGGATGAAAAATTTCTGACAGAAAAATGAGGGCCGTAATCAGAGGCAAGGTATCGGATTGGAGGAATGTCACGAGTGGAGTACCACAGGGTTCAGTTCTTGCACCGGTAATGTTCATTGTCTACATAAACGATCTACCAGAGGGATACAGAATTACATGAACATGTTTGCTGATGATGCTAAGATAATAGGAAGATAAGAAACCTAGATGATTGTCATGCCCTTCAAGAAGACCTGGACAAAATAAGTATTTGGAGCAACACTTGGCAAATGGAATTTATGTGAATAAATGCCATGTTATGGAATGTGGAATTGGAGAAATAGACCCCACACAACCTATAAATTATGTGAG
>WNGS01161107.1:2717846-2777242 GCA_020271785.1 Procambarus virginalis | reverse complement strand
CCATGTGGCACTGTATCGAAAGCTTTGCTAAAGTCAAGGTACACAACATCACAATCCTTACCACTATCAACTGCCTCAACTATGCTAGAATAAAAAGATAACAAATTTGTTAAACATGAACGGCCATTTAAAACCATGTTGCGACTCAATTATTAATTTATGTTTTTCAAGATGAAGACGATTTTATTTGCTATTATAGATTCGAGTAACTTTCCCACAATAGACGTTAGGCTAATTGGTCGATAGTTAGACGCAAGTGATCTATCTCCTTTCTTAAAAACTGGTATCACATTAGCAACTTTCCAAAACTCTGGCACTCTGCCTGACTCTATTGATTTATTAAATATGATTGACAGTGGGTCACAAAGCTCCTCTTTGCATTCTTTCAGCACTCTGGCAAACACTTCATCCGGCCCTGGGGATTTGTTTGGTTTGAGTTTTACTATTTGTTTAAGAACATCCTCCCTGGTAACTGCTAAACTCGTCAACCTGTCCTCGTCCCCACCCACATAGACTTGTTGGGCTGAAGGCATATTGTTAAGTTCCTCTTTAGTAAATACAGATACAAAATATTTATAAAAATACTACTCATCTCTTCATCACTATCTGTTATTTGACCTGTCTCAGTTTTTAATGGACCTATCCTTTCCCTAGTCTTAGTTCGATATAACTGAAAAAACCCTTTAGGATTTGTCTTTGCTTGCCCTGCTATACGAACTTCATAGTTTCTTTTTGCTTTCCTTATCTCTTTTTTAACATTTCTAACTAGTTGTACGAATTCCTGTTCTAAAGTGACCTCCCCATTTTAATCCTCTTGTACCAAGCTCTCTTTTTACCTATAAGATTCTTCAAATTCTTTGTTATCCACTTTGGGTCATTAGTAATCGATCTATTCAATTTGTGTGGTATACTACGTTCCTGTGCTTTTTTAGAATATTCTTAAATACGTTATAAATTGAATCTACATCGAAATCCCCATTTACATCACCTATCGCTGGGTTCATGTCTCGCTCCAAGACCGGCCCACACCCCATACCCAAGACTTTCCAATCAATTTGACCCAAAAAATTTCTTAGGCTATTAAAATCAGCTTTTCGAAAATCTGGCACTTTAACAGAATTTTCTCCTACAGGTCTATTCCATTCTATGCCAAATCTGATTTCTTTGTGATCACTGTTCCCTAGCTCACTCCCTATTTCGATGTCATTAATTTGTGTTTCCCTGTTAGTTAACACTAAATCTAAAATATTATTTTCCCGTGTTGGTTCCTTAATGTGTTGCGTAAGAAAGCAATCGTCAATTAATTCTAGAAAATCTTCTGCTTCACTATTCCCTGTTTTGTTCAACCAGTTTATTCCACTCAAATTAAAGTCACCCATGACATAAATACTGTTAGATCTAGATGCCCTAGATATTTCATCCCATAGATGCTTTGCTTCCATTCTGTCTAAATTTGGTGGCCTATATATAACTCCAATTATAATATTATTTGCTTTTTCGTTTAATTCTATCCAAATAGTTTCTGTGTGTGGCTCAGTTTTGATTCCCTCTTTGAGACTACATTTCAAATGTCCCTAACGTATATGGCTACTCCACCACCTCGTCTAATATATCTATCTGTGTGAAATAGTTTAAATCCATTTATTTGATATTCGGCTAATAGTTCTCTATTATCAACATTCATCCACGTTTCGGTAAGTGCAATAATATCTATTTTTCTGTGCAGACAAGAGCATTTAATTCGTTAATTTTATTTCTTAGACTTCTACTGTTTGTGTAATATACCCTAAGTGAAATTGTTTTGAGGCCCTTCTCTTTCCCTGATCATTTTGCCAATTCCTTTCTCCCGCAAACACATACTTTTATTACATCCTTCCTCCAAATCAATTCCCATACCTCTATCTACTAACAGTTTAAACCCAAACAAACACCTCTAACCACTTCTTCCAACGAATTTGCAACAGCAACAACCCCAGCTCTCGATAGATGCACCCCATCCGAGCATACATTTCATTTCTTCCATAGAAGTGTTCCCAGTTGTCTATATAAGATATTGCATTAGATTTGCAATATCTTTCCAGCCTGCAATTGACACCAAGTGCCCTCGACATCCATTCATTTCCCACTCCCTTTCTTGGAAGAATGCCACATATGATCGGGATTCCTCCCTTGCTCCTAACTAATTCTATTGCTGTCTTGAATTTCAGTATTAGTTCCTCACTTCTAACTCTCCCAACATCATTACCCCCTACACTAATACAAATAATGGGTTTGCTCCCATTTCCCGTCATAATATCTTTCATGTTTCCAACAATATCACAATTCCAGCTCCGGATAGCAAACTCTTAATCTGTTCCCCCTATCTCTGGCACAAAACGTTCTGTCTAAATACCTCACCTGGGAATCTCCCACAACAAAACTCGCCTCGGTACCTCCTTACTTTCTGAGCGCCTGAGGGGCCCGCGCTTCGCCGCTCCTTGCTGATTTCTTTTCGGAGTGAACCGCTGGCTCACCACAGCACTCGTCCTCCAACACGGCAAATGAATTTGCCGTCTTTAGGGCGTTGTAGGCGGCTTGTCAAGGTCTTCTTAAGACCCCTGTCCCCAACGACTCTCCACGACGAGGTCTTGTTTATCTTGGTCTTCTCCGCCTCCCCCCGACGCTTCAGCTGTCGCACCTCCTCTCGTAAGGAATCCACCTCTGCTCTCAGAGCCCAACCAAGTTCACCAATTCCTCCAGTAATCCCTCCATCACTGCTACAATAACGCCGCTACAATCGGAGCTCCAGCCAACACAACCTCTCACTGTGACAGCACCTGACAGTGAGAAAACTTGAGGAAAATATAATCTCTTCCCACAACCGACATCACCAGAGAAATCTTAGCAAACAACACAAAATCATCGATAGATACAAGCGATAGCAGGCGGCTTGACATCTGCGAGGCACTACACATCAAGAAGTCAACACCAGCAATCAACAGCCAATTAATGCACAACTATATTCTACCCACTTCAGACTCCGCTCCAATATAGAAGCATCAAGAAATATGGGCCAATAGGCCCTTTGCGGTTACTCCATCCTTACCTTCAATTTACCCAATTAATACCCATTGTTTCGTGTTGTGTCCTGTGTTGAAAGTTTTGTTCACCTCATCCAAAACTGTTTGTGTAACATATCACCTCACCCAAAATGCGGTATAAAATGAAAGCTGTTTAAATCATAGCGTAGTAGAGAATCTGTTTAGTGTTTGCAGGTCATAGTTGTGTGTGTGTAAACTAAAAGTCTTTGAAAATGTAATAAGTTATTACGAAACGCGTTCAAGTGTCGCGTCAGACTAGAAATAAAAATGAATTTTGGAGAATTGATTTTTCAATTACCATCAACAGTGAAAAGAAACATAAGAAATATTGACAAAATTCGTGTTAGAATTATTATTATTAATCTTACTTTTTCGGTCATATTCAATATATATATATATATATAATATATATATATTATATATAATATATATATATATATATATTATATATATATATATATATATATATGTGACGGTAACGAGTTGGAAATGGTGGTCGGCAGTCTTCAACTAGCAGGTGTCAGTGCTGGGCCACATATAATATATAAAAAAAAGAAAAGGAAAAAAAAGAGAAAAAAAGAATGACTGCGTGATTGGTAATCTGTGGTAAGGTCAGAATCATAAAACACAATAATAAACGATGTAGTTTAATAACAATAAAAAACACAAATTGAAACAAATGCAAAATCTTGGCTTACTGGTAAAAAATGTCAAGTGGAAAAATAAATAAACATGAAAATAGATTACGTTAATGGGGAGGAGAATTGACATACAAAGGTAAATAAAATATGAATGCTGGAATATATGCACTAACTATAAACCTCTATTTGACCACACAAGGTGAGTCACTTAGGTGTTCATAGTCTGAGAGCACACGATTTCTGGCTGGCAGAAACGCAAGGGACTCCAACAATAACTGGCGAGGAAGCCGGAGTGGCGTGTTGGTTGGCGGCCAATGAGGGAGCTGGATGGCCGCAAGTCGCTAGTTAGGCAGTTGAAGGTTCGGCGCCTCGACAGGTGTGTACAGCAGGTGCTGGAGTGGGGGGAGGAGGTAGTCGCTGGTACGTGTGGCTATCTTAATATATACGCCGATTTCAAGACGATCGATTGTAGAGCCGCTGTGTCCCGTAGGATCTTAAGTCCGAAACGTCCCTCTGAAACTGAACCGTGGGTAGAGATAGTTCCTGGATATAGATGCTTGGTAAAGAGAGAGAGATCATTAGCATGAACACCAACATTCATTACAGGCTTACCGGACTTAGGGTGAGTAGGTTTAGACTTAGGGGTTCGACGTTACCTTTAGATTGGGACTTACCACATTTGTCAATGGTGTGTCCATATAATCGACAATACCTGCAGTACAGTTGAGAGGTACCTTGATCTGGGCTCGCTTTCTCGTAACTGTACCAAGACTTCTTGCTGGTAGGTTCTGGAGTCAGCCGGTGGATGAGGCTGTAAGTGTCAGCTGACTTCGCACACTTCACTAACTCCGTCTCTTCCTTGTCTGCTAAGTATAGGCGGACAGGAGGAGGTACACGTCTCAAAATTCTTCAACCAGTATGAGGTTGACAAGTTCTGAAAAAGTAGAGACATGTGCTGCCTCCAGCCATTTCATGAAATATCTTCGTTTGGTGTTAGCAAATTCTAAGAAGGTGGTGGTACTTGCCTTGACGTAGTCACGAAACTTTCGTCGATAGCTTTCGGTGGAGAGAAGGTAGGCGTCCAACACAGCTTGTTTCAGGGTGGTGTAGTCGTTTTCCGAAGCCAAAGTGCTGAGTGTGACTGCTGCTCTACCTGTTAAATGTACTCTGAGAAGGGTAGCCCATTGGTCGTCAGGCCAATTAAGTTGAACAGCAAGGGTCTCAAAAGTGGTAAAGAACACATCAACCTCCGTTTCGAGGAACGGGGGCATTAACTTACTTGCATGGGAGATATTGAAACTGGGAGGAAGACTAGCTGCCGCTTGTTGGAGTTGAGCTTGGTGTGCAGCGTCCCTCGCGCGTTCTGGTCACGACAGTTTAGAGCTGCTTCTGCCTGTCGTTGGTCGTGTTCCCGTTGTATCTCTAGTCGCTGTTGGTATAAGGCCAACTCACGTTCTTGCTGTCCTTGAGGAGTAGGGCCTCCCTTTCACTTCTTCCTTCCGGATGGCAGCTGCTTCCTTGGCCAGGGCTGCCTCACGCTCCTTGAGGCGGATTTCTCTTTCTTGTTCTTCCTTTCTGATGGCAGCTTCACGCTCTCTGATTGTAGCTGCTTCCTTTTGTTGCTCTCGCTCGATCTTAGCAAGTTCCAACTTGAGTTTGATTGCTGTCAAGTCATGTTTATCTGAAATAGTGTATTGGTCATGAGTATCAGAATCTATCTTCCCTTCATCCAAAAGATGATCTACAATTAGATTATTTACGGTATATTTGTTGGCGCCAGGGGAACTTCCAATTGATACTCGTGTGCAAGAGTTATCAATTCGACCCTCTTGCATGACGTAAGTTCCCTATTTCACCTTCTGGATTTGCCTTGAAAGCTTGTAAGCGGAACATGGTGAAAATATAGCAAAACAAAGGAGACACGAATATAGTGAGAATATGGTGAATGTCAGAAACAGGAAACGTGGCAACTGATACCTATCCTGTGGGGAATTATTAATAATTAAAGTTAATTCAAGATGGTAAATGAATAAGGTCGCAGGAAATCTTGTACCTGGTACTCACTATGGGAGGATAAAGGCAAGAAAATCCTACTAATTAGTGAAAACTGAGTTTAAAATACAAGTGAAACACTAAATGGCTTCAAAATAAATGAGGTAGTCCAAAAAATGTAGTCATACCTTGCCAAGTCACTATAGAACATAAGCAATGGTACCCACTGAAATTGAATATGGTATTTACAGAATTAGCGAACTTTGTGCTCAAAAGAAAGAACGCCAATTCCCTACCTTTTGGTAAATACCATCAGTCTGACCGACGAGTAGGGGTGCGAGTGTCAACTGGTGACGAGAACTATCGGCGAGGTCCCAATTCGCCAATAATAGTTCGTGCTAGAGGATCTAAAGCCCTCTTTTTCCTCCTAGAGTCGGATTGCAGGACTTGGGTGCTATTGACCCGGAGACAGACCACAGTACCAGGGTACCTATGTGATAATCTGTCAAAAAGTGAGAAATATCTGGGGACAAAGATGTTAAACACGGAGGATAACACGGAAGGGGGAGACGACCAATTAAGAGTATGACTGCGGCCTACAGTCACCACGTAATCCAAAGTTGTCTCACTCTCACCATATGCTATTCCCGTAATGTACAATATACACAGCACCATATAAAATAAAAAATGATTAATGTAAATAATGGAAGCAAGGGAAATGAAAGCCAAGTATGCTTACCACAATTACCAATACCTGAGTGAAGCTCCCGGACAGGCCCCCATTTATATGTGACGGTAACGAGTTGGAAATGGTGGTCGGCAGTCTTCCAACTAGCAGGTGTCAGTGCTGGGCCACATATAATATAAAAAAAAAGAAAAGGAAAAAAAAGAGAAAAAAAAGAATGACTGCGTGATTGGTAATCTGTGGTAAGGTCAGAAACATAAAACACAATAATAAACAATGGATTTTAATAACAATAAAAAACACAAATTGAAACAAATGCAAAATCTTGGCTTAATGGTAAAAAATGTCAAGTGGAAAAATAATAAACATGAAAATAGATTACGTTAATGGGGAGGAGAATTGACATACAAAGTAAATAAAATATGAATGCTGGAATATATGCACTAACTATAAACCTCTATTTGACCACACAAGGTGAGTCACTTAGGTGTTCATAGTTGAGAGCACACGATATTCTGGCTGGCAGAAACGCAAGGGACTCCAACAATAACTGGCGAGGACTTGTGATTGGCGAGGAACCGGAGTGGAGTGTTGGTTGGCGGCCAATGAGGAAGCTGGATGGCCGCAAGTCGCTAGTTAGGCAGTTGAAGGGTTCGGCGCGTCGACCAGGTGTGCAGCAGGTGCTGGAGTGGGGGGAGGAGGGAGTTGCTGGTACGTGTGGCTATCTTATATATACGTTTAGCCACTACAAAACGTATCTTGTATATTGATGAGGACGGGATGAGATACAGAAATAGCAGGCTAAATCTCTGATAAGAGATTATCGTCACAACTCTCCCCCGAAGCCTGCTGTTTCGGGTGAATCATGTCCACTGGAGGTAGAGTGGGAGGTGGAGCTGCCTCTACCTCATGCACTCTGGAGAGGGCGTCAGCGATGATGTTATCAGGCCCCTTGATGTAGCAGATCTTTAAATTGAAGCCTTGAAGATATAAAGCCCATCGCAGCAGACGTTGGTTATTAAATTGGGCTTGATGTAAGAATCTCAGAGGGTTGTGGTCCGAATAGATGGTAGTGGACCTAGCACCGTGCAGATATGGTGCAAAGTGTTGTAAGCTCAGGACGATGGACAGGAGTTCCTTCTCTATAGTACTGTAGTTCTTCTGATGAGGCTTCAACTTGCAACTGTAGTAGCTGACAGGTAGAACCTCCTCGCCTCGCTGCTGCATTAAGACACTTCCGATGCCGGTACCACTGGCGTCGACATGGAGGATGAAAGGCTTCTTGATATCTGGTGAGGCGAGAATGGGATTAGAACAGAGGAGGAATTTGAGTTGTTCGAATGCAACGGTTTGCTCTCTGGTCCAATTATACCGTTGCTTGGGACTGGTTAAGGTGATTAATGGGGTTGCAACAGTGCTAAAATTCTTCACAAACCTACGGTAATAGGAAGCAAGACCAAGGAAGCGCAGGAGCTGCTTCCTGGTAGTAGGCTGTGGATACTGTTGGATTGCTTGAATGTGAATGTTTAACGGAGCCAGGCTGCCACTCCCTATAACATGACCCAGGTACCGCACTTTACCTTTCGCGAAGGTGGACTTGCCCAGATTGATGGTGAGGCCGGCTTTCAGGAGCTTGTAGAACAATCGTTGTAGCTGGAGCAGGTGTTCGCTCCAGGTGTTGGATGCTACCACGATGTCGTCCAAATAGGCGTAGGTGTTGTCCAAGCCCTGGATGACGCGGTTGACAGCTCTCTGAAAGGTGGCTGGGGCATTGCAGAGTCCAAAGGGAAGGCGATTGTACCTGTAGAGACCAAACGGGGTTATAAAGGCGGACAGTACCTTAGCTTGCTCCGTTAAACTCACCTGGTAGTAGCCCTTTAGTAGGTCTACCTGAGACAGGTAGCGGGCATTACCAATGGCATCCAAAATGTCGTCTATCCTGTAGGCGTCCTTCACTGTGACCTGGTTCAACTTCCTATAATCCGTACACAGACGGATTTTGCCGTGAGGTTTGGGTACCAGGATGCATGGTGAGGCCCAGGGGGACTCACAGGGGGTAGCCAGTCCATGGTCCAAGAGATACTGTACCTCAGCCCGCATGACTTCCGTTTTGCTCGGGCTGATTCGGTAGAATGGTTGGCGAATCGGCTGGGTGTCAGGTAGCAGTTGGATGTCGTGCTGAGTTACAGTACACTCTTGGGGGTCATCTCGAAACAACTCTTGATATTCTCTGACGAGTTTGATTAGTGGAGCACTATTATCGTCCTGAAAATGATGTTGAAGGTTAGTAAGGATTTCTGAGTTAGAGAGCGCTGTCTCAGTGTCAGTGCTCTCGGAAGGAGAAGCAGGGAAGGTCTCACTGTGGCTGTATGGACCTGTAAATGAGGTGAAATTGATTAACACAGTGGGAGGAACCCCATGGTAGGGCTTGAGTAAATTAATGTGGCACAGCTGGGTCTTCCGCCGCCTATCGGGGGTCTCGAGAACGTAGTTGAAGTTGTTCCGGCACTCCTTAACACAGAAGGGTCCTGAGAACCTGTTCTGTAAAGGAGAACCTGGGATAGGGAAATAGGCAAGCACTAAGTCTCTGTTACCAGATCGTTCGCTACGGCTCGTAACCCTGTACAGCATTAAAGAACTGTTTGCCTAAGGCCATAGAATTGCTGTAATTTAGAGCGGGTCTCCAGTGTAACCACATGATTGGCACAAGCATATATTTATTAAAGTATTTATTCCTTAGGACTAAGAAATATTCATATAAAATATTAATATATATATTTTAACAATATAATCAGTAGTATGAATTATAAACACAGATGGACAAAATGATATATAAAACAATCACAAGTATTGTCTCCCTTATAAAAATTATGTATGGCAAAACAAATATATATATAACAGACTTATCTTTTACAGATGTTAGCTCTCCTGCCCCAGTCGAGTTACTACCTACAAAAACTGTGGGAGTGAACAACATTACTTCTGCCCGCGGAAAATTGCCAAACTAACATTATTTAATTAAACTTACATGGAGCAAAATAATGTGACAAGAGTAATCTTAAAGTAACTTAGTAAATGGTTAGAATAACATGCATAACAAAAATGATGTAATTATTAATACATGCAGTAATTAAAATAAAATAACAAAAGGAAATATTAGGCAACGCTCCCCCAACATCAGGACTAAAAGTTTCTAACGGAATGTTGCCTCTCAATGTTCAAACACTTACAGAATTCCCATCAGTGATTCCATCTGATGATCATAGATAAAACCACTTTCCCACGAAATCAACCGTGAAAGAACAAAGAGCAATTACTCGTTCCCACGGGTGGAAAAGTTAGGCTTAAATCAACATATAAATCAGGCACACATATCTTACATATAAGTACAGAATATTTAGATGTACATATAATCAGATAAAACAAGATATGTATATATAAGTACAAATTAATGTATAAGTACAAATTAAATGTATTTAATTACGTAGCTTATAGAGGTACGTAACACTTCCACCTCCAAGAAAAAAAATGCAATGGATTGAAGATCAATGGCATTTTTTCTTAAAGAAAAATCATGTGACACTTGATTTATGGTATTAATTTCACCAAACATATAAAAGCAATAAGGATACATTCCTGGACAAAAATGAAAACACTCCAAATATATTCTTACATGAAACTTAGAAATTTCAGTCTTATGACTATTGTCTACATATGTTTCACTGGAGTATGCAAATTTATCTCTCCAGGGTACTATCTCATTTATTTCACTTTGTTTCAGTTCATATTTCACACACATATCAACAACATTATCATCATCAGCATGAATAGAATTGTCAATAAAGGTAGCTGCTTTCACACAGACATCACCGCAATTATTCTCTACATCTTTTTCTACTATTTCTCCGAGATCAGTCTCATATTTCAATATGATCCATTTTCTACATGGTGGAATTTTCCCAGACAGACTCCATTTTCCATGAGCTGAACTGCTTGATTGAAGCTGACTGGATGTAAAGTAGATGTGGGACTTCTCCTGGGAATGCTCTGACAAAAACATCTGCTCCTCATCACTCTTGATCCTCTGTGGGACACATACTCTCGCCCAATGGATACTAAAATTAGAGAAATTAGCATTAAACTTCACAATTATGTATAATATTTCCCCATTCATAGAACCTTCAGCAACACAACACCCCGACTTAGCAAACCTTTGGCCTTGAAACCAAGAAATACAACCAAAGATAAGTGCAAAGACTACCTTGCACAGGCATATGCCTAGGCACCATATCTCAATCATGACTCTGAAGACAAGTTCACAATTGCTGAGGGTGAACTTGAACACAACACACACTTTCATCAACCATCTAGTCTTCCAAAAGACTAACAAGAACATGCCGAAAACTTGACAACCCTCACCATCACTTCCCAAGTGATTTACGTCTGATGACAAACAATCAACCAAGAGGTTTAAGGGTCTTAACATCTTGAAGACGCACAGCAGATTACCTGGGAAACACCCAAGGACAATCTGTAACCCTTCACAGTTATTAACACAATCTAGGATAACCTTATCCCCCAACTTGAAATACACACCTGGAGCCTCAAACACCTGCTCCCAAGTATGATTAAATCCTTTACCACCAATATGACTCTGAAAGTCAACCCCACACTTGAGTGGAACATACACGTTGTTCACTACTCTTGCATCAAAATAAACTGGATCTGAATATAGAGACACTGCTCTAGCATAACTCACCACTTCCTCAGAACAACTGGATGCACAACCTACTTGAGTAAACTCTCTCCGCTCAACCACAAGGCTGGACAAAGATGTCCCACAGTCCATTACTTCACAAGAGAATGGCTCCTGCAGAATAAAAGTAGATTTCAACATTCTACACACACTCTGACTCAATTACACAATGAGAAATACTTACTCCACATGGAATAAAAATCACAACTCACAACTCTCTGCAACTTAGATCCGAATGATACTTTACTACTCTCAATGGTTTNGTTCATAGTTTTTTTGCTGTAATATTATTCAATAGTGTGTAGTTTTTGATATATTTATATAATAAAATGAGTGAATCATTGCTGTACTCAAAAATATGGTGTGCATATTGTTGATTCAATTATGTTCATCAATCAGTGAACAAATACTTTGTCGGTTATTACACTATAAGCACAGGTTATATATAAGTATCTGCATGTTTTGCTCACTATAACGAACCACTAAGTAGCTATTATGAGTCAAAAAGTAACGAGGAGTGACCGCCGTGTACCAGCCAGCCACTCCCGCCCTCACTCCAGTCATCTGACTCGCCCACATTCTCCTCCCACAATACTGTTTTTGCTATAATTCACTATATACAGATGGTATATATAAGTATCTACATGTTTTGTTCACCATAACTGTACATCTAAGCTTGTATGGTGAGTAAATGCACAAAGACATAGGACCTAACACAGTCAGCTGATGGCTGCCTCCCTCAAGGCCACACGCACTAATATTTCTCCTCCAACAATACTGTGTGATGTTATTACGCTATATACACACATTATAAATAAATATCTACCTGTTTTATTCACCATACTTGTACAAATAAACTGGTATGGTGCCCAAAGACGATCGTGGTATCCAGTAAACAACACCGTCGTCTGCACGGTGGCGTCGTGCAGACGACGCCACCGCCCTCACCAAATGGCGGCTCCAAACCTTCTCTTGCTGTTTATACCCTCTATACACACGTTATATATAAGTATCTACATTTGTGTTCACTATAGCGAACCACTAAGCTGGTATGCTGAGTGCAGTCAATAAAAGGTGGCCACACACAGTCAGAAAACATCGCCACCACCCTCCCTCCCACAGCATTACTCCTCCCTCCATGGCGCACAGCGCTAAATATCATCGCAATCCTGCTATTATCAGAACCCTGGTCACTTTTATCACAGTCAGGGGTCCTCTGTAATAATATCATCGCTACATAATAGCATGAACAAGTATATTTTGGCATTTGTAGGCGATGCTGTGGTCACAAGCTGAACAGCAGTGCTGTGAGCTCATGCTGCGTGCGTCAGGCTTGGTAGCTTACGCGATACTGAGGCCCCTAACACCCGGGAGTTTGGTCCACGATTTTTTTTAAAAATGGCGTCTGTTTACAAGAGCCCTGATGAAGGTGTGGTGAACCCCGTGTATCCGCGGGCCGTTTAAATCTTGCGTAGTACTCCAACACATCATATGACGTGAAGAGCAGTTGACTGGTGAAACGCCTAGCACGTCATATGATGTGATGCGCACTTTAAGGGTTAAGTGAGCCATTAAGCCTGATGCACGCAGCATAAGCTCACAGCACTGCTGTTCAGCTTGTGACCACAGCATCGCCTAAAAATGCCATAATATATATGTTCATGCTATTATATAGTGATGATAGTATTACAGAAGTCCCCTGACTGTGATAAAAATGACCAGGATTCTGATAATAGCAGGATTGTTGTGATAATTAGTGCTGTAGTGGGAGGAGTAATCTTGGTGGGGAGGGAGGTAGCATTGTCTGCTGACTGTGTGTGACCACCTTTTACTGTCTGGACTCACTATACCAGCTTAGTCGTTTGCTATGGTGAACAAAACATGCAGATACTTATATATAACATCTGTATATAGTGAATAAAAGCAAAAACAGTATGGTGGGAGGAGAATGTGGGCGAGTGAGGTGTTGAGGGAGTGAGTGGCAGCGAGTGGCTGGCTGGTCTGTGGCGGTCACTCCTCGCTGCTTTTTGACTCATAATACCAACTTAGTGGTTCATTATGGTGAACAAAACATGCAGATACTTATACACTATATTCACCGGTTATATATGACAAGAAAAATTGATGTTAGTGCAGTCTCTAGGCAGATGGAATGCAAGTCACATAAAAAAAAAAAAAAAAATTATACTGCCGTACTCGCCTAATTGTACTAACCTAATTGTGCTTGCGGGGGTTGAGCTCTGGGTCTTTGGTCCCGCCTCTCAACCGTCAATCAACTGATGTACAGATTCCTGAGCCTACTGAGCGCTATCATATCTACATTTGAAACTGTGTATGGAGTCAGCCTCCACCACATCACTTCCTAGTGCATTCCATTTACTAACTACATTACTCTGACACTGAAAAAGTTCTTTCTAATGTCTTTGTGGCTCATTTGGGTACTCAGCTTCCACCTGTGTCCCCTTGTGAGTGTGCCACCCGTGTTAAATAATCCATCCTTGTCCACCCTCATCTCAAGATAATCATCAAGATAATCATCTCAAGATAATCTCAAGAATCTCAAGAACCCTGTCAATTCCCTTCAGATATTTATATGTGGTGATCATGTCTCCCGTAGCTCTTCTATCTTCCAGCGACGTGAGGTGCAGTTCACGTAGTCTGTCCTCATAAGTCATGCCTCTTAGTTCTGAGACTAGCCTAGTGGCATACCTCTGAACTTTTTCCAGCTTCATCTTGTTCTTGACTAGATACGGGCTCCATGCTGGGGCTGCATACTCCAGGATTGGCCTTACATATGTGGTATACAAGGTTCTGAAGGATTCTTTACACAGGTTTCTGAAAGCAGTTCTGATATTAGCCAGCCTCTCATTGGCCGCTGATGTTATTCTTTTGATGTGGGCTTCGGAAGACAGATTTGGCATGATACAACTCCCAGATCTTTCTCTCTGTCCGATTCGTGAAGGACTTTATCTCCCATTCGTTATCCAGTGACTGGCCTCCTAGATTTCCTCCTAGTTTCATTACCTTACATTTACTTGGGTTGAACTTTAGTAGCCATTTGTTAAACCATTCCTTCAGTTTGTCTAGGTCATCTTGTAGCCTCATACTATCCTCCTCTGTCCTGAGCCTCCTCATAATTTTTGCATCATCAGCAAACATCGAGAGGAACGAGTCAATTCCTTCTGGGAGATCATTTACGTATATCAGAAACAGTATAGGTCGAAGGACTGGTCCCTGTGGGACTCCACTGGTGACTCCCTGCCACTCTGAGACCTCACCCCTCACGGTGACTCGTTGTGTCGTGTTGCTTAGGTACTCAATTATCCAGTGGAGTACCTTCCCTTTCACTCCTGCCTGCATCTCCAGTTTGTGCACTAGTCTCTTATGTGGTACTGTGTCAAAAGCTTTCTGGCAGTCCAGAAATATGCAGTCTGCCCAGCCCCCCTCTCACTTGCCTGATTTTTGTTGCCTGGTCATAGAACTCAATTAATCCTATTAGGCATGATTTGCCATCTCTGAACCCATGCTGATGTTGTGTTACAAAGTTCTTCTGCTCCAGATGTTCCACTAGCTTTTTTTGCACAATATTTTCCATCATCTTGCATGGAATGCAAGTTAGGGACACTGACCTGTAGTTCAGTTTTTTTTTTTTTTTTTTTTTTTTTTTTTTTTTTTTTTTTTTTTTTTTTTTTTTTTTTTTTTTATTGTTTTCTACCACAGACGTGGCCACACATTAACAATGCTAACCAGCATATATACATTTTCTTCTGTCCTCCATAGACAGGGTTAGAGATGTGTTAAACATATATTTGAAGGGTTTATTGAACAATCAACCACTGAAGGTGAGTCGGTGCTTTAAAAATGCTAAGCTAACCTATATACGTAAATACATAGATACACAGATTTATGTATGCCTTGCCTCCTGCCTGTCGCCCTTCTTGTATATTAGAACTACATTTGCCGTCTTCCAAATTTTTGGCAGTTCACCTGTTACCAGTGACTTGTTCACCATGGAGAGTGGTAGGCACAGAGCTTCTGCTCCGTCCTTTAGAATCCATGGTGATATTCCATCCGGGCCTATAGCCTTTGTCACGTCCAAATCTAGCAGAGGCTTCCTCACCTCCCCACTGGTAATCACAAACTCCTCTAGTAGTGTCTGGTTTGATGTTCCCTCCCTTATCTCTGGGACTTCTTCTTGCTCTGAGGTGAAGACTTCCTGGAATTTCTTATTGAGTTCCTTGCACACTTCCTGGTCGTTTGTAGTGAATCTTTCTGCCCCTGTCCTCAGTTTCATTACCTGTTCCTTCACTGTTGTTTTCCTCCTGATGTGGCTATGCAGCAGTTTGGGTTGAGTCTTTACTTTGCTCGCTATGTCATTTTCATATTGCCTCTACCTCTCTTCTCACCCTGAAGTATTCATTCCTGGAGCTCTGGTATCTTTCTCTGCTCTCTGGTGTTCTGTTGTTTCTATAGTTTCTCCATGCCCTTTTTACTTAGCTGCTTTGCCAGCTTGCAACTCTGATTAAACCATGGGTTTCTCATTTCTCATCTGGGGAGCCGGTCGGCCGAGCGGACAGCACACTGGACTTGTGATCCTGTGGTCCTGGGTTCGATCCCAGGTGCCGGCGAGAAACTATGGGCAGAGTTTCTTTCACCCTATGCTCCTGTTACCTAGCAGTAAAATAGGTACCTGGGTGTTAGTCAGCTGTCACAGGCTGCTTCCTGCGGGTGGAGGCCTGGTCGAGGACCGGGCCGCGGGACACTAAAGCCCCAAAATCATCTCAAGATAACCTCTCCATTTAATTTTTTCCTTTTGGACAGGGACGAATGTGTCTGCTGCCTCCTTACACTTCTGTGTGATGTAGTCCATCATGTCTTGAACCGTCTTTCCTCTGAGTTCTGTTTCCGAAGCTATTTCAGTTAGGAATTTTCTCATCCTCATAGTTTACCTTCCAGAATGCCGGCCTCCTGCTTTCTGGTCCCTTCCTTGAGTACATTAACCCTTCTTCGACCAGATATTCAAACAACAGTACACTGTGATCACTCATACCCACAGGGGCTTCAAGACCGATTTCCCTTATGTCTGAATCGTTCAGAGTGAAGACTAGGTCGAGTCTTGCTGGTTCATCATTGCCTCTCATTCTCATGGGACCTTTGACATGCTGACTTAATAAGTTTCTAGTCGTCACCTCCAGCAGTTTCGCTCTTCATGTTTCCTCACCTCCATGTGGTTCCCTGTTTTCCCAGTCTATCCTTCCATGATTAAAGTCCCCCATGATGAGTAGATGGAATCGATTTCTATAGGCAGCAGCGGCTGCTCTCTCAATGATAATGTTAACTGCCATGTTGTTTCTGTCATACTCTTACCTGGGTCTTCTTTCATTTGGTGGTAGGTTATATATCACTGTTACTACTACTCTTGGTCCTCCCATCGTCATGGTGCCTGTTAGGAAGTCTCTGAACCCTTCGCAGCCCGGAATAACCATCTCCTCGAAACTCCACTCCTTTCTCATCAGTAGTGCCAGCCACTCAGCCTCCTCCCCTTCCTTCCCTCTCTTTCCTTATTACAATGTATTCCTATGGAAACACTGCAGTCGTTATGTTTCCTGAATTTTGTTTCTGTGAGTCCAATTTCATCTGGGCTTACTTCTTGTGTTCTTTCCCTAAGTTCACTAGGCTTGTTTGTAATCCCATCTGTGTTCGAGTACATGACCTTAAAGCTGACTCTCTTCTGTCCATTCTCATTTTCTGTTGATTCCACTGGAGTTGGGGGGGCAAGGGATGTCTGGGATGGGTGAGCCTAGGAAGGAGGACCTGGGAGGGTCTGGGGTGTGAGGGGGGGCCCGGGAGGATCTGGAACAGGGGGGCTAAGGGGGTCTGACGTGATACGGCTGAGGGGGTCCGGGGTTGGGGGTTAGTGGAGGTATGGGATGGGGGAGCTGGAGAGGCATGTGGTGCGAGGTCACGAGCATGTGTTGTGTAATCTTCACTGTGTGACGACTGTAGAATAAAGCACAAAAGAGAAAATACATTTAAAATAGTTTACTTAAACAAATGACTTAAACAACATGAAAATAAAAATAATATCCAAAACTTGGCTATATTCTAAGTATACAAAATGAACAAGAGAAACAGACAATCAAATTTACGTTACGTTAATGTGCAATTAAAAATGGTGCGGGAATACTGTGAGCCAGATTGAATAACTCTGTTACCACACCGGGGTATGTCAACAGGTCTACTCAGTAGAGCACTCAGGAGTAATCTGAATCGTGGTGGTGGCCGGCTTCTATTTATATGGAATGACGGCCGTCCAGGTGGTGCTGATGACATCGGTAACTTTGAACTGGGTCACTTTAACTGCTTGTTTCAGAGGTGGCGTGATCCTGAGGTGTCACCAGGTGCGAGGAGGGTGACAGGCCATGGGGGAGGTAGACTGGTGGTACTGGCTAGACGTTTTGAGAGGTGGTGTTGTTGCTCTTGTGGCTGCAGTTCTTGTATATATAGACTTGGTATGATAAAATAGGTGATGATGAAGCAGGTTGAATCTCTCCCTAGAGAGATTACCGTGACAAGTGTAATAACTGACAAAGTATTTGTTCACTGTTTAATGAACATAATAATTGAATCAACAATATGCACACCATAATTTTGAGTACAGCGATGATTCACACATTTTATTATGTAAATATATCACACTACACACCATTGAAAATATTACAGCAAAAAACAACGAAAAATCAATCAGAGACATTGAAATAATTAGGTAATTATCTCTTTGTGGTAATTATCCACTTTGTGGGAGGCAGTCAGCCGATCGGACAGCACGCTGGACTTGTGATCCTGTGGTCCCGGGTTCGATCCCGGGCGCCGGCGAGAAACAATGGACAGAGTTTCTTTCATCCTATGCCCCTGTTACCTAGCAGTAAAATAGGTACCTGGGTGTTAGTCAGCTGTCACGGGCGACTTCCTGGGGGTGGAGGCCTGGTCGAGGACCGGGCCCCGGGGACACTAAAGCCCCGAAATCATCTCAAGATAACATCTCAAGATAACTCCTGCCTGACAGCTGGGGAGGAGCAGGCCGCCTGGGACGCACGCTGAGTCAGTGCCTGTTTTTGGCCAGAATTCCCCACCCTATAGAGGGCAATATATGCCACTTCAATTTTTTTTATTATTTTTCCCATGATAAGAGAACACAAATTAACAGGTTTAGAAGATATTTTTTTTTGTATGTGCCTATGGGTGACAAATGCTAATTAGCCCTGAGCAACACAAGGGTTAACAGTATCGCGCGTCGTTCGTGCGCACCGCAGAAATGACGTCATGCGCCGTTCGGTGTGGGCGAGTGTGCGGCGACACCGAAAAGTGTTTACTCGTTTCAATTTTCTCACCTTAATTCTCGTGCTACGTCGTTCGTTTTGGTATCATTGTGTTCGCAATAGAATTCCCTACAGGGGTATATGCATATAAGGTCTAAAATCCCGCTGTGATTCCCCCACAGCAAAGCCTAAAGTCGGCAAAGTTATCTGTGAGCACGCAAAATTTGTGAAATGTGTATACTCGTTTCAGTTTTCTCACTTTATTTCTCGTGCTATGTTGTTCGTTTTGGTATCATTGTGTTCACAATAGAATTCTCTACATGGGTATATGCATAAAGGTCTGAAAGTCCGGCGTGATTCCCCACAGCAAAGCCTAAATTCGGCCAAGTTACCCGTGAACGAGCACCAATTGGCGCACCTACAGACTAATGTATATACTCGTTCAGTTTGATAACATAAATTTTTGTGTTATGTGTTTAATTTTGGTATCAAATTGTTTGCAAAATAAAGACGCATATTTTAAAACTAGTCCCATTAATAATAGAACAATAAATGGAATTTTAACAAATATTTTAACTTTTGGACGCTCATCACCACAAAATTATTTATATATTTCCAGTGTTCTGACACCAATTTTCGTGTTACGTCTTTCATTTGGTATCAAATTGTGCTCAATCTAAAGGCGCTCATTTTGAACCCACCCAGAAGTTGATCGGATTTTGAAAATCGATCGGATTTTGAAAATTTGAAGATCGGAAAATTGAATTTATTACAAATATTTTAATACATGATGCGGGCCATATTCACTTGCACAGAATCGGGAGAAAAATTAGTGACGACGAGTGGTGGTAACAGAGTGCGGTGGTGTTAAAATTGCAACAGAAAATTGAACTATCAAGCAGAATTCCACAATCTGAAAACAAGCAAGCAAGCATAATGTCACAACTGTTACTGTGCCGCTGTCTGCGCAGCTCTCCCCTCCCTGGGAGAGGAAAGGGGGAACCCCAGACCCCTCATGTCGACTTTCCAACCCCAGTTCTGAGGCTGATGTTTTGCGTGACGGTCATTCGACTCTGGCTCCTGTCTCTGAGCAGTGCTGTACCTTTGTGGGGTTGCTGTGCTTTGTGGTGGTGTGCAAGCCAGGAGTAATTCAGAGAGTACTTGGGCTGCAAGTGCCTAGGACTTTCTTTCCTAGGTTCCCTGTGAGTATTGCCCTTGCGACTTTGGGTTCTCTTCCACAAGTTAAACAACTTGTGGAAGAGAACCCCAAGATCTCTCCCTATGCAGGTAGCCCCCTATGCAGGGGACTACCTGCATAGGGATCTTTTGCTGCTTGGTCCAAGGGTGCGACCGACCTTGGGGTCAGCTGGGGTTTTCATTGCCGCTGTTTGACCTTGAATGTCAACAGTCGCGGAGTTTGACCTTGACCTTGGTTCGGTTAGGCATTTTGTTTGGTTGCAGCCGGCTCTTTCCTTTCTGGCATAGGATGTGTCAGCTGGCTTCTGGAGGGGTTCTTTAGTTGTGGATGCTTACTTTGTTCAGCTGGGGGGGGGGGGGTTTCTAGAGCACTCTATCTGGTGGCAGTTGTCTGCCGCTACCTTCGTGCTGCCAGTTCTGCTTCAGTGGGCGCTTTGTGGGTTGTTCTGGTTTCCCTGTTCCAGGGTTCGTGTGTGTTTAGTCATCTGCAGTGTTGTTCAGTCTAGCCAGCCTGCAATCTTCCCTTGTGCTCATGGTTTCTGTGTGGATGCTGCTCTGATGGCTGTGCTTGCTCGTATCTTACGTCGATTTTTGGTCGCAAAGGTTTTGTTGGGTATTGGGGTCTTGGCTGCTTGGTATCTTGTCACCATCCCTGGTTCTCAGTTGCCCTGGGGTATCTGTCGTGATAGTTGGTCTTGCCTTCGAGTTGATATCTGAGGTGCTTCCTCCTCCCTGATCAGCCCCTTGTTTTTCCTTTCTCTATGAGTAGCTAGCTTCAGAGAGCCGATGGGGCTTCCAACAGGAAACCGGCATTGAATGTAATGAAATGTCAGTTTCTAGATGAGCCCCAGAGGCTCCTTGACATCCTCCTTCCCTCCCTGCAGTCGACGACTTTTTATAATTTAACACTTTGGCGTGCCCCCCGCGCCACCCTTCAACTGTGCGATTTGGGTCCCTGGGTTTCACGGGAGCGCGCGTTAATTCTGAAAAGTGTATACTCTCTTCAACTTTGTCACCTTAATTCTCGTCCTACAAGATTAAATTTGGTATCATTGTGTTCACAATAGAATTCTCTACAGCACTATATGCATATAAACTCCAAAAGCCCGGCTAATTACCCGCAGAAAACAGAGAAAGTGTGAACGAGTTACCCAAGAGCGCGCAAAAGCGATAAAATGTGTTCACTATTTTCACTCTGGTCACCTCAATTTTCGTCCTAGGTCTTTCATTTTGATATCATTGGGTTCACAATAGAATTCTCTAGAGGAGCATTAGCATATAAAATAAAAAACCTGGTCACGCTCCAACAGCCGACGAGTTGAAGATAGGCCACATTAGCCGCGAGTGAGCGCCCAGACGCCTTCCAGCTAAACTCCCAATTCCTTCCCACAAATGTTTAGTACTATTGTGTGTTGAACATGACATAGGCGTGTAGGGAAGACATACGCGCGCATTTTAAAACCAGTCCCCAAAAAATCGGATAAAAACCTGATTTTTGGCAATTATTTAAAGTGGATGATGCAATGCTGCGGCATGCCCGAGCGAAAGTGTTAAGAACTGACCGTTGGTGGCCCGGCTCACCCACGCCTGCTCACCACTCCCCCCAATGAGAGGGGAGGTGGAGCAAACTACTGTAAGTGCTGGTTTGACAAAGTTTTGGTTTGTTTGTTTTCTTGTTGAGGGAGTTCTTTTGACATTTTACTAGTCTTGTTTTTCAATTATGCATTCCCTACCTTTCTGGGTGCTTTCCAAGTTGATAAAATTTAAATGTAAAGTGTTTATAGGCCACTGCTCCCTGTGCCTCTCTGAAGGGGCCAGGTTCTGACTCGTGGTCCCCAGTAGGCGACAACAACTCCGTGACTGTTGACATTCAAGTAGTATTGCACTTGAGCCAACCTGTCCTCTTAAAAATAATATCACTTTTGGCTCGTATTCGCGCTATGGCCAAATTTGGACGTAATTTGAAATGAAATCGACTCACAAAAGTGACGTACTGTTCCGTTTTCTGTTTGAGTTGTCCGGCTTACGCGGTAAGGTTAAAAGAGGAAGCTTTCAATTAATGTTTTTCATGACGTTTTGAAACTTTATGAGAATTTCCTGCCCACCTAACCTATCAGAGGACCCTTAACTTACTGTTGTTGAAAAAAAAAATCCAAATTTAATTTTTTTTCATTTTCAAATTACGTCCATTTTCGGCCATACGGGCAAAAGGCCAAAAGCGACGTTATTTTTAAGAGGACAGGTTGCTTGATCAGTAAGCTAACTTCAGGGAGCTTCCAGTACTCACCCAGAACCTGGCATTGCATTACATTCAACACTGTTTTTTTTTTCCAGATTCTTCAATATTCCAATGTCTATTCTTCCTGAGATCAGAAGCAGTTCTGAAATATATGGCTATATAACAAAAGGTCCACTTCTTGGGGTTCCAATATCTGGAGTGAGTACTTAACCCCTTTTTTTTATCTCAAGACTATTCACTCATAGTATTTTTTATGTATATTTTGTAAAAAAAACTTATGTTAATGTATTGTTTATTACATTAGGTAGTTTAGAAAGTAATATGTAAATGTTTAAGCATTCTCCAATTGGCCTATTTTCATTTTATTGTGTGTTTCTAAATCTATATTTATAATTGATTTATATTTTATTATTTAGAATTTCAATGAAATGACATTCAAGGTGCAAAAATCATGGTCTCATAACCAAAAGTGTAAGACATTGTGAAAATTGATTAGGCTGATTTTGAAGTAGCCCCTTTTTTCCATCCAACCTGTTGTAATTTATATTTTACAGGTGTAAAAAGAAAGTGTTTACATGTTGTGATCTTATGCCCCATTTTGGAATGTTCACAGCTCCAACATTTCCTCATATCTAATACAAAAATAAATTTGGGAGTCATGTAAAAGTTTTTCTGGGAGGAGCCCCTTGGTGGCTTCCTAAATTTATATTGTCCTTATGGCTCCCGCGACTGTGTCACAGGAGTCCTGTTAGATGTTTCTGTGTCAAGGGTGTTATGTGGTGACGTTTTGCTGTGGTTTTGATACTGCGGTTGCATGTTGGAGTACGCTTGTATCGTTTTGTTCGGCCCTTCCACGCTTCTTCCTGAGGCCTTCCTTGTTTGGGTTCTTTGTTCCCATGCTTTCTGGGTCACTCATTCCTTGCCAGTCTTGCTGTACCTGGCTTAGCTTTTCCATGTACATTCATATTGAAATTCGAATGTTTATTCACGTAATGTACATACAATGTGAGATACAAACATTGATGGAACATTGAATTCTTTGTTCTAGTTGTCCTCCCCTAGTTGTGCTTGTTGGGGTTGAGCTTTGGCTCTTGGTCCCACCTCTCCGCTGTCGGTCGCTTAGTGTGCGGGTTCCTGGACCTGCTGGGCTCTCTTGTATTTATGTTTGACCCTGTCTGGAGTCAGCCTCCACCATTCTCTGCCTTCGCCGTGAGACGTTACTTCCGGTTGCATGTTACATGTTGCGTTTTGCGTGTGGTGCATATTGCTGGTGCGAATGTGCATTGGTAATGTGTGCCACGGTGGCATGTGGTACTTGTTACTGTGTCAGGATGTTATGGGGTGACATTTTGCTGTAGTTTTGTGCCTGGGGTTGCGCTTTGGCTCTTTCGTCCTGCTTCTCCCCTGTCGCTTCCCTGACATCTCCTGGGCTCTGTCAGGTCTGCACTTGCGGCTGTGTGTGGGGTCCGCGTCCACCACTTCCCTTCCTCATGCATCTCCTACACGCTGTTGTGTGTTTTGTTTGTGCCTTTTGGCCTTCCTGTTGCCAGGTTTGGGTTCCTGTTTTCCTGGCTTGCCCTGCCTGTGGGCTTTTTCAGGGGTCTCGCGGTGTTCCTTTTCTGGGGTCTCGCGTCAAACCCATCGTTTCCGACCTCCTGGCGAGCTCACTCGCATTGGGGGGTTTTTCTGTTCGGCAGACGTTCCATCTCCTTTGCCGGCTTGGGTTTCCGGCTCTGCCTCCTCGGTGGTCGCACCCGAGATCTTCCCATGGCTCCACCTCTTCCTAGGCCTGGATGAACATTGACGGGGCTGGTTGGGTTCTGCCTCGAGTCTCTCACCTTTGGTAGGTGGTTGGGTGGCATCGTTGTTGGTGTCCCGCCTGCATGCTTTTCCTGGCAGCAGTATAGGGTAGTTTGGCAGTCCTTCCTTTTCCTTCTGTCTCTTCTTAGGTGGCCTCACTTGTTGGCGTCAGCTTGGCTTTTCTGGTGGGGGTTGGGGCCGTTGACTTGCCGCATACTGTCGCTTCGTTTCATGCGGCGCTGGCGGAGCCGCTTCGGCTTGCTTTCGGTCTTGGTGTTACAGCTGCGCCTTTCGTAAGCTGTCTCGTGCGTTGTTTCACCTCTGGCCTGTTCTTGCACCGCTTGGGCCGTCCTGGTCTGGGAAGCGTGCTCTTTCTTCTCCTCCTTCTCCTCGGTGATGGCCCCTTCGGTTCGGGTTTGTTTCTTGATGCTTCTTTTCCTGTTGCCGTTTGCCTCTAGGGCTCGGGTTGCTGAGCTTCTTGCTCTCCTCCAGCGCAGGGGTTTCTGCTCCTTCGGTCATGGCATTTGGTTTGTTTGGTTGCAGCCTTTCCCTTTTTTCTGGCACGGGGTGAGGCTGCTGCATTCTGGAGGGGTCCTTGGTTTGTTGGTGCTTGGTTGGTTGGGCCGGGGCTGCATCGTGTTTTGTGTTCAGTTGCGACCCTCCACTGTTATTTGCGCACTGCGGCTTCTGTGTCCTGGGCGCATTTTGGGTTGATCCGGTTCCTTTCTCCCTGTTCGCGGGTGAAGGTATCCTGGGTCATCCACCGTGTTATTGCGGCTAGCCAGCCTGTGTTCTTTCGCCGTGCCCGTGGCGTTTGTGGATTTGCTGCTCTTGCTGCCGTCTTGGTGGCATGTCCTTGCTGACTTCGGGCACAGGGTTTTTTGGCAGTCGTACAGGGGTCTGGCTGCTCGTGGTCTCGTTTCGTTCCTGGGTCCGTTCGGGCCTGTGTCACCTTGGGTTGGTGGTTACAGCCAGTTGTCTCGCTTTCTGTTGAGGGGTGCGTGGTGATCGCCTCCCAGATCCGTCCCTTTGACCTTCCTCTGTGGGTAGTTAGCTCCGGGGAGCCGACGGGGCTCCTCCCAGAAAACCAGTGTTGAATGAAATGAAACGCCATTTTCTGAGTGTGACCCGGAGGCTCCCGGCAACCCTCCCTCCCTCCGGTCGGCGGTTTTTCGCATGTTTTGACATCAGTCTCAGAACTGATGGGTGGATAGCCAGCATGAGAGGTCTGGGGTTTCCCCTAGCTGCGCAGACAGCGGCACGATGACGTGTGACGTCATACTTGTTTGCTTGTTTTCTGTTGGGGAGTTTTATCCACTAGTTCGGCTTTGGGTAGCAATTTTCACCAGAATAGGGTTTGTTTTGGGATGCTTACCTTTCTGGATGTTTGACCCGTCGATGGCAGACATAGAATGCTTCCAACCACACGGGGGTTTCTATAGGCCATTGCTCCCCCTGCCTCTCTGAGAGGGGCCAGGTTCTGGCCGTGGTCCCCGGTAGGCCCTAAGAACTCCATACACATGACTGATGCCAAAGTCTGACATTAGCATATCAACCTGGTATAGCTCTGGGAGCCTCCGGGTCTCACCCAGAAAATGGGGTTTCATTACATTCAATGCTGGTTTTTTGCAGTAATATTATTCAATATTGTGTACAGTATTGTGATATATTTATATAATAAAATGTGTGAACCATTGCTGTACTCAAAATTATTGTGTTCATTTTAGTGATTCAATTATGTTCATAAAACAATAAACAAATAGCTTTGCTGTTATTACACTATATTACATGTTATATATATATATGTATCTGCATGTTTTGTTCACCATAACGAACCACTAAATTGGTATTGTGAATCAAAAGCAATGAAGAGTGGCCGTCACTAACCGCCAGCCAGCCACTCGCCACCACTCCCTCGCTCACCTCCTCACTCGCCAACATACTCCTCCACCTTATTGTTTTTGCTTTTATTCATTATACAGAGATGTTAAATATAATATCTAAATGTTTTGTTCACCATAACTGTACATCTAAGGTGTATGGTGAGTAAAGGCAATAAACGTAGCTTCTCACACAGTCAGCTGGTGACGGCCACCCTCAAGGCCAGATGCACTAATATATCTCCTACAACAATACTGTTTGTGGTGGTATTACACTATATACACACACATCATATGTAAGTATCTACATGTTTTATTCACCATACCTGTACAAATAAGCTGGTATGGTGCCCAAAGACCATAGTGGCCACCAGTAAACATGACAAGTCGTGCAGACAACGCACCTCCTCACCAAAATGGCGGCTTCCAACATACTCCTGTTGTGTTATTGTAATGTAATAACACTCCTATGAGTGTTATTACACTCTATACACATGTTATATATAGGTATCTACATTTGTGTTCACCATAATGAACCACTAAGCTGGTGTGGTAAGTCCCGTCGATAAAAGATGGCCACACACAGTAAGAAGCCGATGCCACTACCCTCCCTCCCTCAACATTGCTCCTCCCATCATAGAGCACAGAGCTAAATATCACGACAATCCCACTATTATCAGAATCCTGGTCAGTTTTATCACAGTCAGGGGTCTTCTGTAATACTATCATCGCTAAATAATAGCATAAACATATATATATTATGGTATTTGTAGGCAATGCTGTGGTCACAAGCTGAACAGCGGTGCTGTGAGCTCATGCTGTGTGCGTCAGCCTTGGTGGCTCGCTGAGTACTGAAGCTCTCACACCCAGGAATGTTGGCCTGGATTTATTTTCTAGGTGGCATCTGGCAACTATCGATCGTGGCTGCACTATAGCTGCCCCTATTCCAGGCGGGGCGTTTAAATTATAGCGCTAGACACGAAATTATATATATATATATTGCAAACAAGCCTGAATGGTCCCCAGGACTAGATACAACTGAAAACTCACACCCCAGAAGTGACTCGAACCCATACTCCCAGGAGCAAAGCGCCCTGTAGTTACCAGTTGCTTTGCTCCTGGGAGTATGGGTCGAGTCACTTCTGGGGTGTGAGTTTTCAGTGATATATATATTATTTGCGCGGTTTCGATTTTGTCGCTGAAATCACATATATACATGATTTGCGCAGTCTAAGGGTTAATGACATGGGTCTATAATTAAAACGTTCCTCTCGACTACCATCTATATAAATTAGTACTGTACTATGTTTGCCTTTTTCCATATATCTGCCAAAATTCCTGTGCACAAGGATATCTGAAATATTAATTGGAGTGGAATGCTCAGCTCAGTTGCACATTCTCGCAGCACCCAAGGTGAAATTCCATCAGGTCCAACTGCTATATTTCTTCCTAGCCCCATGAGTAATTTTTTTACTTCATCTTGAGATACCTCTATGTATTCTATGGCATGTTCTGGAATTGGTATTTGTTCCGGCTCTCTGAAATCCTCATTTTCTACAAACACATTTTGGAACTGTTCATTTAGCATTTCACATTTTTTTAATTCTCAGTAGTCCTGTACCCCATTCTCAATCTATGGATTCTTCTTTTACATGCTGCTTGCTTTTAATGAATTTATAGAAAAGGCTTGGATCTGTTTTACATTTGTCTGCTATACCTTTCTCAAGGTTCCTTTTTGCCTCTCTTCTCACTGCTGTGTAATTGTTTGTAATGCTGGTATGTCTGCGGGTTAGGCCTCTTCCTTCGTGTGCAGATGTGTCGGGGGCTTTTAGGTTTCTGTCTTGCCCTGGGTAGCGGAGTGTTTTCGGCCGGTGGGGTGCATTGTGGCTGGTGCTGCCAGCTCCTTGAATAGCTAGGGCATACTAAAATTTCTCCTAGACTGCTTGTTTGCTGTTGGAGGGTGCCAGGGGGTTTTAATTTTTCTTCTTTCAGCTTCGCCATTCTGTCCTTTGTTGTTCCCGGAGTAAAGTGTTGTTTAGTTTTTGTCAGCTGCTTCCAGAGGTTGCCGTTATTTCTGATTTGTTAAGAGTCCAACGGGGGTCGGTCTTGGCTCTCTTGGAAGGGTCAAATGAGCCAGGGCTCGGCTGCCTTGGGTTCAGGTAGGACAGTGGTATCAGTTTCTTTGTCGGCAGAGGGGTGGCCCCATTGCTGTCCATTTAATCTGGTCAGCGTGGTGCTGGCTCTGCACTGAAGTCTAGTTCTTGGGTTTGCTTTGGCCCTTTCACATGTAACCCTTATGATGGGGCGATGGGAAGGGGGGGTAGCCTGGCTCTGTTTTGCCCAATCCTGGTCCCACAATTCGTGGGCTTTTCTGGTTGTGCCTTGTGGCCTTCAGTGGCAGTGGGTGGCCCTTCCTTCTTCAAAAGGGTCGGATTTGCTGCAACAAACCTTGTCCCCTTACATCCGTCAGGTCATCTTGGAATGGGTTTCTGGTCCTGACTCTGGACCGTGCAGCTCTTCAGTACAGTCTGGACTTGTCTTCTCTGAACCAGTTGATTACGTGCCCCTCCTTTCGGAAGACCACGTTGTTCCGGGTTCGGCTTGTTCTCAAGCCAGGCACTAGGATGATTTCCTTGGACTTCAAGGACACTTATTTGCACGTCCTTGTTCATCTGGGGTTCATGGATTGGTTAGGTTTCATAGTGGGGCGACATGCTTACAGCTTTCGTTGTCTTTCTTTTGGGCTGAACCTGGCACCTAGTCTTTATACACACTAGACTCACATCGTGGTGGCCCATTTTCATCTGCTAAGTCTTTGGGTCTAGGCCTACCTTGATGACTGGTTGGTTTGGGCTCCCATCTGGTCTGTTTGTCAGCTAGCTCCTTCTCAGCACGCCGGGTTTGGGTTCCTGATAAACTGGAGGAAGTCCTGGTTGGTTCTGTCCCAGGTTTAAACTTGATTGGGCCTTGTTTGGGATTCTCAAACAGCGTCAATGTCTCTTCCCCCCCTGTGGCCTTGCTTCGGCTGCAGTCCCGCCGTCAGCTGGTGCTGAGGGGTCCCAGGTGACTCAGTGGTTGTTTGAACAGCTGTGAGGGAACCAGAACTTTGCCCTCTTGTTTTATCGGTTTGGCAGGGTTTGGCTCTGGAGGCTATTCTAATATCTTCAGGGCAGCCCCTTTTGCTGGTCTCGCGATCGCCGGGCCCATCCCCAGGTGTCCTTGTGTCGGTTGCAGTGTCACTGGCTTACTCTTCAGGCTTTTCAGGGTTTGATGCCATGGTGCCTTACCCTTCCTTTCCCCCCCCCTAAATGTGTGAACCATTGCTGTACTCAAAATTATTGTGTTCATTTTAGTGATTCAATTATTATGTTCATAAAACAATAAACAAATAGCTTTGCTGTTATTACACTATATATACATGTTATATATATATATGTATCTGCATGTTTTGTTCACCATAACGAACCACTAAATTGGTATTGTGAATCAAAAAGCAATGAAGAGTGGCCGTCACTAACCAGCCAGCCAGCCACTCGCCACCACTCCCTCGCTCACCTCCTCACTCGCCAACATACTCCTCCCACCTTATTGTTTTTGCTTTTATTCATTATACAGAGATGTTAAATATAAGTATCTAAATGTTTTGTTCACCATAACTGTACATCTAAGGTTGTATGGTGAGTAAAGGCAATAAAACGTAGCTTCTCACACAGTCAGCTGGTGACGGCCACCCTCAAGGCCAGATGCACTAATATATCTCCTACAACAATACTGTTTGTGGTGGTATTACACTATATACACACACATTATATGTAAGTATCTACATGTTTTATTCACCATACCTGTACAAATAAGCTGGTATGGTGCCCAAAGACCATAGTGGCCACCAGTAAACATGACAAGTCGTGCAGACAACGCACCTCCTCACCAAAATGGCGGCTTCCAACATACTCCTGTTGTGTTATTGTAATGTAATAACACTCCTATGAGTGTTATTACACTCTATACACATGTTATATATAGGTATCTACATTTGTGTTCACCATAATGAACCACTAAGCTGGTGTGGTAAGTCCCGTCGATAAAAGATGGCCACACACAGTAAGAAGCCGATGCCACTGCCCTCCCTCCCTCAACATTGCTCCTCCCATCATAGAGCACAGAGCTAAATATCACGACAATCCCACTATTATCAGAATCCTGGTCAGTTTTATCACAGTCAGGGGTCTTCTGTAATACTATCATCGCTAAATAATAGCATAAACATATATATATTATGGTATTTGTAGGCAATGCTGTGGTCACAAGCTGAACAGCGGTGCTGTGAGCTCATGCTGTGTGCGTCAGCCTTGGTGGCTCGCTGAGTACTGAAGCTCTCACACCCAGGAATGTTGGCCTGGATTTATTTTCTAGGTGGCATCTGGCAACTATCGATCGTGGCTGCACTATAGCTGCCCCTATTCCAGGCGGGGTGTTTAAATTATAGCGCTAGACACGAAATTATATATATATATATTATTTGCGCGGTTTCGATTTTGTCGCTGAAATCACATATATACATGATTTGCGCAGTCTAAGGGTTAATGACATGGGTCTATAATTAAAACGTTCCTCTCGACTACCATCTATATAAATTAATACTGTACTATGTTTGCCTTTTTCCATATATCTGCCAAAATTCCTGTGCACAAGGATATCTGAAATATTAATTGGAGTGGAATGCTCAGCTCAGTTGCACATTCTCGCAGCACCCAAGGTGAAATTCCATCAGGTCCAACTGCTATATTTCTTCCTAGCCCCATGAGTAATTTTTTTACTTCATCTTGAGATACCTCTATGTATTCTATGGCATGTTCTGGAATTGGTATTTGTTCCGGCTCTCTGAAATCCTCATTTTCTACAAACACATTTTGGAACTGTTCATTTAGCATTTCACATTTTTTTAATTCTCAGTAGTCCTGTACCCCATTCTCAATCTATGGATTCTTCTTTTACATGCTGCTTGCTTTTAATGAATTTATAGAAAAGGCTTGGATCTGTTTTACATTTGTCTGCTATACCTTTCTCAAGGTTCCTTTTGCCTCTCTTCTCACTGCTGTGTAATTGTTTGTAATGCTGGTATGTCTGCGGGTTAGGCCTCTTCCTTCGTGTGCAGATGTGTCGGGGGCTTTTAGGTTTCTGTCTTGCCCTGGGTAGCGGAGTGTTTTCGGCCGGTGGGGTGCATTGTGGCTGGTGCTGCCAGCTCCTTGAATAGCTAGGGCATACTAAAATTTCTCCTAGACTGCTTGTTTGCTGTTGGAGGGTGCCAGGGGGTTTTAATTTTTCTTCTTTCAGCTTCGCCATTCTGTCCTTTGTTGTTCCCGGAGTAAAGTGTTGTTTAGTTTTTGTCAGCTGCTTCCAGAGGTTGCCGTTATTTCTGATTTGTTAAGAGTCCAACGGGGGTCGGTCTTGGCTCTCTTGGAAGGGTCAAATGAGCCAGGGCTCGGCTGCCTTGGGTTCAGGTAGGACAGTGGTATCAGTTTCTTTGTCGGCAGAGGGGTGGCCCCATTGCTGTCCATTTAATCTGGTCAGCGTGGTGCTGGCTCTGCACTGAAGTCTAGTTCTTGGGTTTGCTTTGGCCCTTTCACATGTAACCCTTATGATGGGGCGATGGGAAGGGGGGGTAGCCTGGCTCTGTTTTGCCCAATCCTGGTCCCACAATTCGTGGGCTTTTCTGGTTGTGCCTTGTGGCCTTCAGTGGCAGTGGGTGGCCCTTCCTTCTTCAAAAGGGTCGGATTTGCTGCAACAAACCTTGTCCCCTTACATCCGTCAGGTCATCTTGGAATGGGTTTCTGGTCCTGACTCTGGACCGTGCAGCTCTTCAGTACAGTCTGGACTTGTCTTCTCTGAACCAGTTGATTACGTGCCCCTCCTTTCGGAAGACCACGTTGTTCCGGGTTCGGCTTGTTCTCAAGCCAGGCACTAGGATGATTTCCTTGGACTTCAAGGACACTTATTTGCACGTCCTTGTTCATCTGGGGTTCATGGATTGGTTAGGTTTCATAGTGGGGCGACATGCTTACAGCTTTCGTTGTCTTTCTTTTGGGCTGAACCTGGCACCTAGTCTTTTACACACTAGACTCACATCGTGGTGGCCCATTTTCATCTGCTAAGTCTTTGGGTCTAGGCCTACCTTGATGACTGGTTGGTTTGGGCTCCCATCTGGTCTGTTTGTCAGCTAGCTCCTTCTCAGCACGCCGGGTTTGGGTTCCTGATAAACTGGAGGAAGTCCTGGTTGGTTCTGTCCCAGGTTTAAACTTGATTGGGCCTTGTTTGGGATTCTCAAACAGCGTCAATGTCTCTTCCCCCCCTGTGGCCTTGCTTCGGCTGCAGTCCCGCCGTCAGCTGGTGCTGAGGGGTCCCAGGTGACTCAGTGGTTGTTTGAACAGCTGTGAGGGAACCAGAACTTTGCCCTCTTGTTTTATCGGTTTGGCAGGGTTTGGCTCTGGAGGCTATTCTAATATCTTCAGGGCAGCCCCTTTTGCTGGTCTCGCGATCGCCGGGCCCATCCCCAGGTGTCTTTGTGTCGGTTGCAGTGTCACTGGCTTACTCTTCAGGCTTTTCAGGGTTTGATGCCATGGTGCCTTACCCTTCCCTTGCTCGATGTTTTCATGGATGCCTCGGCACTCGGTTGGGGTTTTGTGACCAGTGCTCACCAGTTTGACCAGGAGCAATGGGGCCCATCCTTTCATCAGGCTCACAGCACCGTCTGGAAGTTTACAGCAGTGTGGCAGGTGCTGCAGAAGGTTTGGATTCCTCGAGGCTCGGTGATCCATCTCCATTCGGACTGTTTCCCTGTGGTTCATTGTCTCAATCGGGGGGAAGGGGCTTTCTTCGGTCTGTGCCTCCTTTGAGCTTGTCGCTTCGGGTAGTTCATCTACCGAGTTCTTGGGGTTTAGCTCTCCGCACTGTTCACATTCAGGGCTAATGAGTCTTGGGTTGTCTGCAATAACCGTCGGTCTCGCCAGCCTGAGGTCTATCCTCGTGCCCATGATGTGCAGCTGTCTGCCACTCTGTTGGCTGTGTATGGTCATGTGTATTGGGACGATCTTTGGGCATGTAGTTTTTGGGCTCCTCTTTGCCCTGATACCTATGTTGCTGCCAGCTTTCTGGCATGTCCCTGTTTTTCCTTCTCTGCTGGTAGTTAGCTTCAGGGAGCTGATAGGGTTTCCCACAGAAAACCAGCATTGAATGTAATGAAATGGCAGTTTTTGGGTGAACCCCAGAGGCTCCCTGATGTAACAGGGTCGGGAGAAATAGCTCTCTTTAGTCCATTATCCCGCCCCTAGTTAACTATTCTTGAGTTTCCCCAGAGTTCCTACGGCAAACTCTCTAGTTCAACACCTTGTAACTTAGGTATTTGATTACCTAGGTGCTACACCCACAAGGCATTGTACCTTGATCAGCTACCTGAAACTCTAGAGAACTCTAGAACATTTCACTGCCACGAACATATAAGAGAAACGAAAGGAAAGAACTGAATAATGAAGTAATGAGTGAGGGTTCGGGGTGAGAGGTGGGAGGAGCGGGGAGGGTCGTCAGTTGAAAGGGAAAGTGGAAGAGAGGCGGAGGGAGAAGAGAGAGAGAGTACAGAGAATGAGTAGAGGTAGTGGTAGAGGTAAAAGGGTAGATAAGTAGAAGTAGAAAGTGCTGCCACAATCCATTCTAGTTCACTACATACACAACAAGGAATGGAACTTGTCTGTACTTTAAGCTGTTAACCAATGTCATTATTAGCATGTTTCATCTGTGTCATGTATCTAGTCCCATGCAAGACTCTTTAAGTCTATAATCTCAAGAGTACTCTGCACTCTAGTTTGCATATTATATCCGAAAATCCCAGCTATAGGAACACAATTAAAATCAGATTAAAGAGTAAGTGAATCAAATATATATTTAAACAATAAATTCATCAGAATTCAATCAATTGAAGATTAATAAGCAACGTGAGTCACCACACAAGACTTCACAGCTGTCTGCCCCTGATCATCACACAACACTTAAGTAAACACGCCTAGGTCACCTTAACGTTCAACTCAATGAGGACTGAGCCTAATTTGGATAGAGAGGGGGGTGAAGGGGGTTGACAGGCAGACCCCCCACCCAGCTGGACAGCCTGGACTGGGTGTTCTTCACTGCTCTGCTCTGCTTCTGCTTCTGTTGTGCTGTATCCTATCCTCTCGAATCTCCAGTTCCCTGGGGTATTTATTGGAAACCTAGTAGCTCACTCTGCCCACAAGTAGATAGCCCCAGGCCCTCTACCAAACCACACCTTAAGCGGTGGCTTGTTTGAAGGACACGGCCAGCTATCAGGCTACAATTATCAGATTAGCAGATGCCAGGTCAGATCACACGACCTGACCACGGGTCAGTTTCTCGTCATTAACACTTCTAGGTGTGACTTTCTTAATTACTAGGGGCCGGCAGACTGTCGCCTCTCAAAATCTTGTCTGATGTTACCACCCTCGAGACTAAATAAGGTTCTTCTCCCAGCAGTGTACATAAAAGATTTAAAATCGGCCTTTATAATATAAGTCTAGGGTATAAGATAAAGCACTGCATAAAATGGGGAACAATATATTTATGCTAAGGGGGACAAACATAACAATTAAATGGTACGTATATAAAGCCAGAAATATTTATCAGCATGCAAATTAATTTAAAATCCTTATCGAGCAATGAGCAACTTAAATGAGAGAATACAATATCATCTGACCAGGAAATAAAAACTTTGAATGACTAAATATACAAATCAAGGACTTAACTTAATACATGTCTTCACTCGAACACAGCCACCATGCTACTGACCCACGCGTCTGTCCACAGGCCAAGCGTCTACTAACAAAACAACTAACTATCCACATAACATTGTGGAATTACTAATAATAAATGGTAATACTAAATATCAAGATATTATTAATCTCAAGAGTACACCATTACATTAGTTTATACAATAGCATTTACAGACAAATAAATAGGAGTTATAAATCAAGGTTAAATCATAAACACTCGCTTGACAATACTTTCCCACACTACTCACATATCCAACCTGATCAACCCCCACAGAGAAACACATGAGAATTGTAACACGAAAGCCTCATACAAATAATATGCAACTCAAGCACACTAATACATGCTATAATATATATCATATAACATACAAATCTCATATTATGCAACTGGATGCTATAATAATTAGAGAATAAGACAATACAGTAATACAAGGATTAAGAGTAATGAGAGGATCTTGACAAGATTCGTAACATCTGACTCATGTACTATGTATATATTAAATACAAAACACCTTTACGGTGTTACTCTGATACCTCCCTCCCTCCTTCGGGTTGACGGCTTTTATCATTCAATAATTAGCTGGTGGTGGCCTGGCTCCCTCCCTTCAATGAAGGGAGTGGAGCTAATGAGCAGGGAGCTAGTTGGACAAAGTTTGGGTTGTTTGTCTCTTGGTGGGAGGAGTTCTTTTGATATTTAGATTTGTTTTCAATCTTTTTCAATAAATTTTTTTAATTGTTGCATTTTCAACTGAGCAGTAATGGGTTTTGATTTGCCTACCTTTCTGGGTGCCTTCCATGGTCGATGGCAAGATGACAAGCTTTAAATGTAAGGGGCCAGGTTCTGGCTCGTGGTCCCGGTAGGCATATAAGAACTCCACAACTGATGACACTCAAGTAGTATGGAGTTTAATCAGTAAGTTAGCTTTAAGGAGCCTTTGGGAGTCAATCAGAAAGTGACATTTCATTACATTCAATGCTGGTTTTTTTGAATCTCTAAAGTTTTATTCTATATTTCTTCTGTATAGTATAATATTTCACTTGTATTATATTTAAGGTTCTGGGAGACCAGCAGGCAGCTCTGGTGGGGCAGATGTGTATGTCTCGAGGCCAGGCCAAGAATACATATGGTACAGGATGCTTCTTACTTTATAACACCGGAACACAGGTATTTTACAATATAAGTTTTTAGTGATGCTTGTTATTCAAACATTGTACTCTACTTTTCAAAGTATATTGAAAAAGTATACAAGGTATATATGTATTTTCAAAGTATATTGACCCTGACTGCAAGGCAGTCAGGGTCGATGCCTTTTGCCTGAAAATGAGGTAACATTTTCATTGATATATCACACCATTGTGATTTCATTGTGATGTATGTGTGTCCTCACCTAGTTGTATTGACCTAGTTGTTCTTACAGGGGTTGAGCTTTGGCTCTTAGGTCCTGCCTCTCAACTGTCAATCAACTGGTGTACAGATTCCTGAGCCTATTGGGCTCTATCATATCTACATTTGAAACTGTGTATGGAGTCAGCCTCCACCACATCATTTCCTAGTGCATTCCATTTACTAACTACTCTGACACTTTAAAAAGTTATTTCTAATGTCTCTGTGGCTTATTTGGGTACTCAGCTTCCATCTGTCCCCTTGTGGACACAGACATGTGTACAAGTGGTACATGCTTGTGCGTGTACCACCTATGTTAAATAATCTATCATTGTCAACCCTGTCAAATCCCCTGAGTATTTTGTATGTGGTGATCATGTCTCCCCGAGCTCGTCTTCCAGCTACGTGAGGTGCAGTTCTCGTAGCCTTTCCTCATAACTAATGCTTCTTACTTCTGGGACTAGCCTGGTGGCATACCTCTGAACATACATACATACCTACATACATACATACATACATACATACATACGTACATATATATATATATATATATATATATATATATATATATATATATATATATATATATATATATATATATATATATATATATATATATAAAGTTTGTGAGGGTACCACCTCTGGTGCCAATGTGGGGACCCATAGCCTCGGAGAAGAAAATAAAACGTATTCAGTGGAGACCATGTGGTTTCTCACTGAACACTAATATTTTCATCTCCTACCACCCCCATTCTTTTGTATGTACACATATATATTTTACATATATATACATATATATACTTACATATATATATACACATAAAAATTATTTTAATATGGAAGGGAGTACCACCTCTGGCTGGAAGAAGGGGGACCCATAGCCTCGGAGGAAATCACACATAACGCATTGGAGGGAATGTAGGTCCCCTCCAATACAGTTTCTGTGTGCTTTTCTCCTACCACCCCCTTCCTTTTTTTTTCTTATGCTTTATTGTGTATTTAAAGGTTACAAAACATACAAGACAAATGCCTAAAGATCTCTTGAAGCTCCTCCGCTTCCGGACAGGAACCGAGGACGCAGCAAGCATTTCCCCTCTGGATCGCCACACTGAGGCGCTGAAACAAAAAACTGCAAGCCCTTGGGTCTCTGGTGACGTCAATGAGCTTGGAACCCAATTCCTTGAGAAATCCCAAGGCACTCTTGCCCCAGGGGCCATGCGTCTCAGACGCTATGGGAACAAAGAGGTATTGACCTGCCAGTCGCCTGTATATACACATAATTATATATATATATATATTATATAATTATATATATATATATATATATATATATATGTCGTACCTAGTAGCCAGAACGCACTTCTCAGCCTACTATGCAAGGCCCGATTTGCCTAATAGGCCAAGTTTTCATGAATAAATGTTTTCGACTACCTAACCTACCTAACCTAACCTAACCTAAACTTTTTCGGCTACCTACCAAACCTAACCTATAAAGATAGTTAGGTTAGGTTAGGTAGGTTGGTTAGGTTCGTCATATATCTACATTAATTTTAACTCAATAAAAAAAAATTGACCCTCATACATAATGAAATGGGTAGGTTTATCATTTCATAAGAAAAAAATTTGAGAAAATATTTAATTCAGGAAAACTTGGCTTATTAGGCAATCGGCCTTGCATAGTAGGCCAAAAGGTGAGTTCTGGCTACTGGTTGACGACATATATATATATATATTATATTATCTATATATATATATATATAATATATATCTATATATATTATATTTTATTAAATATGACCAAAAAGTAAGATTAATAATTCTAACACGAATTTTCTCAATTTTCCTTATGTTTGTTTTTACTGATGACGGTAAATTAAAATCAATTCTCCAAATTCATTCTTTATTTCTTAGTCTGACGCGACACTTGAGTGCGTTTCGTAAACTTATTACATTTTCAAAGACTTTGGTTACACACACCAGAACAACTATAACTGAACAGAGTTTAAATACCTGCATTTGGGTGAGGTGACATGTTACAATGGTTTGGGGTGAGGTGAGAACAAACACAGAACACGAAACAATGGGTATAAGGAAGAATAGATCTGTAACTGCAGAAGGCCTATTGGCCCGTATTTCTTGATGTTTCTATATTGGAGCGGAGTCTTGAAGTGGGTAGAATATAGTAGTGCGTTAATTGGCTGTTGATTGCTGGTGTTGACTTCTTGATGTCAACACCTTCTTGATACATCAAGAAGTCACACCAGCAATCAACAGCCAATTAACGCACTACTATATCTACCCACTTCAAGACTCCGCTCCAATATAGAAACATCAAGAAATACGGCCCATAGGCCTTCTGCAGTTTACGATCTATTCTTCCCTTATACCCATTGTTTCGTGTTCTGTGTTTGTTCTCACCTCACCCCAAACCATTGTAACATGTCACCTCACCCAAAGCAGGTATTTAAACTCTGTTCAGTTATAGTTGTTCTGTGTGTGTGTAACCAAAGTCTTTGAAAATGTAATAAGTTTTACGAAACGCGCTCAAGTGTCGCGTCAGACTAAGAAATAAAGAATGAATTTGGAGAATTGATTTTTAAATTTACCGTCATCAGTAAAACAAACATAAGGAAAATTGAGAATTCGTGTTAGAATTATTAATCTTACTTTTTCGGTCCATATTAATAACATATGTCTACAGGAAAGACTGCTACCAATATACTAATATATATATATATATATATATATTAATATATATATATATATATATATATATAATATATATATATTATAATACACAATGGGGCCTCGATTTACGATGCTAATCCGTTCCCAGAGACGGATCGTATGTCGAAATATCGGAAGTCGAAGTGAATTTTCCCATAAAAAATAAAGGGATTTGAATTAATCCGTTCCTCCAAATATTAACATAAAAATACATTTTATACTGAATACAATGTTTTTTTCTAACTACAATACAGTACCAAAACTTCACTTACCTTTATGGAGGGATTTCGATGGCGTATGGAAGATGGTGATGAGGGGAGGAGGAGAGTTGTTACTGTTTGGAAGGGGAGTCCCCTTCCATTATCACATCAGGCAGTGATGTTTTCTCTGGGGTACTCTCTCTCCTACGTTTTGCCTGAATACCACTAGGACCTGGTTGTGGTTCAGTGCTTGTTTGTCTCACTACAAATTTGTCAAGAGACATTTGTTTTTCTATTCGATTTAACATTTGTCTGTAATGATGCATCACTTTAGCACCCATAATGTCCTTTTTCTTAACCAGTATGGTGGATATCGTTGACTGAGATTTGTTGTACTGCCTAGCCAGTTCACCGACCCGCACACTGTCGTCATATTGCGAATGATCTCTTGTTTCTGCTCTATGGTCATTCTTACATGGATCTCATATGTTGAGCCTTACCACTGACTTTCTTGGGACTCATGGCGCGATAGAAAATAATTACTTTAATGTTCAAAATGCAAAAAATCACCACAAAAGCGGAATTTCTTATAGGCGCGATCGTCACTAAGCGGTAGCTGTAGTAAACTGAGGCAGGTCGGACCGAGTGACCAGGAGCCATGCGCTCGGCCGACCCGAACATGTACCAACAAATATCGGATGTCGAGTCGCATTTTTTGATGAATTTTATCGGAACTCGAATTTATCGTAAGTAGGGGCAATCGTATGTCGAGGTGCCACTGTATATATATATATATATATATATATATATATATATATATATATATATATATATATATATATATATATATATATACAGTATGTTGTACCTAGTAGCCAGAATGTCGTACTCGGCCTACTATGCAAGGCCCGATTTGTCTAATAAGCAAAGTTTTCCTGAATTTTTCTATTTTTCTATTTTTTGTTCTTATGAGATGATAAATCTGTCCATTACATGATGTTTAAGTGAATTTTTTAAATTTCAGTTAAAACTGATGTAGATATATGACCAAACCTAACCAACCCTATCTAACCTAACCTAATCTATCTTAACTTAACATAAACTAACCCAATTAAGTCAATAATTTATGTTCTTAATATAATATAATAATAATAATAATTCAAATAACTAATTGGAAAAAATTTATTGAAAATAAAAAAAATCACTCGTCCTATTAGGCAAATTGAGCCTTGCATAGTAGGCCGAGAAGTGCGTTCTGTCTACTAGGTACGACATTATATATATATATATAATATATATATATATATATATATATATATATATATATATAATATATATATAATAATATATATATATATATATCATGTACCAACAAATATCGCATGTCGAGTCGCATTTTTTGATGAAATTTTATCGGAACTCGAATTTATCATAAGTAGGGGCAATCGTGTATATATATATATATATATATATATATATATATATATATATATATATATATATATATATGTCGTACCTAGTAGCCAGAACGCACTTCTCAGCCTACTATGCAAGGCCTGATTTGCCTAATAAGCCAAGTTTTCCTGAATTAATATATTTTTTCTATTTTTTTCTTATGAAATGATAAAGCTACCCATTTCATTATGTATGAGGTCAATTTTTTTTATTGGAGTTAAAATTAACGTAGATATATGACCGAACCTAACCAACCCTACCTAACCTAACCTAACCTATCTTTATAGGTTAGGTTAGGTTAGGTAGCCGAAAAAATTAGGTTAGGTTAGGTAGGTTAGGTAGTCGAAAAACAAATAATTCATGAAAACTTGGCTTATTAGGCAAATCGGCCCTTGCATAGTAGGCTGAGAAGTGCGTTCTGGCTACTAGGTACGACATATATATATATATATATATATATATATATATATATATATATATATATATATATATATATATATATATATATAATATAAATATAATATTGCTGGTCTGGACTTCTTGATATGTAGTGCCTCACTGATGTCCAGTCTTCTGCTGTCATTATTTCTGTTGAATATTTAAGTTTGCTTGTCAAAATGTCTCTGGTGATGATCTGGTTGTGTGTGGAGGTTATATGTTCCTTGATGCAACCCTGTTGTTTGTGCATTGTGAATCGATAAGAGAACAATGTTGTTGTCTTGCCTATATACTTAAATCCTTGGGGCTTATCATCTCCAAGTCGGCATCTTCTTGAGGTTATCTTGAGATGATTTCGGGGCTTTAGTGTCCCTGCGGCCCGGTCCTCAACCAGGCCTCCACCCCCAGGAAGCAGCCTGTGACAGCTGACTAACACCCAGGTACCTATTTTACTGCTAGGTAATAGGGGCATAGGGTGAAAGAAACTCTGCCCATTGTTTCTCGCCGGTGCCCTGGATCAAACCCGGGACCACAGGATCACAAGTCCAGTGTGCTGTCCGCTCGGCCGACCGACTCCCGGTCGGCCGAGCTCCTCTCCTGCTGAGCTACTCTCAAGCATGTGAAGGCATAGACGATGTTAGTCTCTCAAGGCATTTTGCTTGGTGTCTGGAGAGTTTTTCATAAGCAAGTTTGCAGTCTACTTGTTTTTGTAATAAATTGTTAATTGTTTCTTCTGATTGGTGTCTGTGGGGATAATGTTGCAATCAGTACAGTGATACCTTCGTTTACGAATTGAATCCATTCCCAGAGACGGCTCGTAAACAGAAAATTCGCAACCCAAAACAAATTTTTCCATAAGAAATACAGTAATGTAAATTGAATCAATTCCACACTCCCAAAAATATTACTTGTATATTTTATATACACTAAGTATATAAATACACTTTATACACACCAGAAATATTTTGTACTGTAGTACAGTTTGTATATACAAGTTATAGCTTCCGTTTATTGATGACTCTTGTTGGTGTATGGAAGACGGTGAGGAGGGTGGGAGGAGGAGAGGTGTTAGTGTTTGGAAGGGGAGTCCCTTTCCATTATAACTTCAGGCAGTGATGACTTCTCTGGGGTACTCTCTCCTACGATTTGCTTGCATACCACTAGGACCTGGTTATGGCTCATTGTTTGTTTTTCTCACAAAGAACTTTTCTATAGAGACTTGTTTCTGGGGGAAGCCCCTTCGGCTCCCCCGGAGCTATCCAGGCTGATATGGATATATTAGACTTTGGCAACAGTCCATGTGAATGGGGTTCTAGGCCAACCGGGGACCACGAGCCAGAACCTGGCCCCCCTGAGAGAGGCATGAGGAGCAATTGCCTATAGAAATGCACATGTGGTTATGGAGCATTCTATGTCTGTCATCGACCAGGTAAGGCACCCAGAAAGGTAAGCATTGCAAAACAAACCCCTACTCTGGTTGAAACTACCACTGAAAGTCAAACGAGTGGACAGAACTCTTCTAATGAAAACTAGTAAACGAGCATGACGTCACCACATGCCGCCCTACCATCTGCGCAGCTCCCCCTCCCTGGGAGGGGGAAGGGTGAGCCCCAGACCCATCACTGTCTACCCACACCTCGGTTCTTCCATGTGATTCTGGCTCCTGACTTCTGTCCTGTGTTCTGTGCCTTGTGGTGTGGTTTGGTAAAGGATTTTGGGTGTACTCATGTCTTAAGACCTTACCTTTAAAGAACACAATAAAGTAGCCGTCACAAGTGCAAGAAAAATGACAGGTTGATTAATAAGAACTTTTCAAACTAGAGATGCTATACGAATGATGATACTCTTCAAGATGCTAGTGCTCTCTAGACTGGAATACTGCTGCACAATGACAGCCCCTTTCAAAGCTGGAGAAATTGCTGACCTGGAGAGCATGCAGAGATCCTTTACTGCTAGAATCCACTCTGTAAAACATCTAAACTATTGGGACCAACTAAAATGCTTAAATCTGTATTCTCTTGAGTGCAGGCGGGAGAGATGCATAATAATTTACACGTTGAAAATAGTAGAGGGGCTGGTCCCAAACCTGCACACAGAAATAACATCACATGAGACCAGAAGGCATGGCAAGATGTTCAGAATACCCCCGTTGAAGAGCAGAGATGCAATAGGTACTCTGAGAGAGAACTCTATCAACATCAGAGGCCCAAGACCATTCAACACGCTTCCTCTACATGTAAGGTGCATAACTGGCCGACTTCTCAGTGTTCAAGAGAGAACTCGATTAACACCTCCAAAGGATACCTGTTCAACCAGGCTGTGATTCATACATAGGCTGCAAGTAACCGCATCAAACAGCCTGGTTGATCAGTCCAGCAACGAGGTGGCCTGGTCGATGACTGGGCCACGGGGACACTAAGCCCCGAAAACGCCTTGAGGTAAGGTGGTGTGTGTCTTCTCTGCTGGTGCGTGAGCCAGGAGTAATCTTGCAAGTGCTTGGGCTGCATGTGCTTAGGGTAACCTTCCCTAGGTGCCCTATAAGTACCAGTACTGCCTTTGGGGCTTAGGGCCACCCTCCACAAGTCACTTCGGGATCCACTTGTGCTTGGTCTTTTGCTGCTCAGTGATCGACTGCCCTTAGTGTGCTGGGGTGTTTTCTGCACCCTAGTTTTCCTTTGGGAAGTGGTAGTTTGCACTAGTAGGGGTGCAGGGTACTGCACAGCTAGTTATCACCTCTCATAGCGTCCGGCTCTGTTCCGCCTGGGCACATTGCTCTCTTGCGAGGTTTTTCTTTTGCTTTTGTTTTCCATGCCTAGTGGGGGGGTCTGTCCTTTGTGTTTGGTTATTACCATTGTTTGTGGTGGTACCTCCACTAGGTGTCTGTGAGTGGACATGTTCTGGGGGTTCAGCTTTTAGTGGATCTCTTGGTAGACTTGGGTGTCGGTTAGCAGTACCCTGCCTTGGCTTCCCTTAGTGATACCAGCTTAAGGGCCCAGGGAGTCTTCGCGGGGGCGCATGGGTCCGATGGATGTGACCCTTGGGTCCCCTCTCGCTTCGTACAAGTTTGAGGGTTCCTCTTTTTCCTTTGTCTCAGGGTGACTCGCTGTTTTTGCCTCCGTCATGCTGCCTGTTGAGTCGTTGACACCTTCGATCTGGAGTCCCGCGAGTTTTGTTGTTTGTTAGTGACTCGCCCAGTCCACTGATGAGTCTATTCGGGTGCAGGCAGCTCTGGCGTTGCATGCTTGGTTTAGGTTGCTGCAACGAGCTAGGATGGTTGCTGTCCCAGATGCCCTGAGGCTTAAAATGCCCCAGTTTAAAATGGAGAACAGTAAATAATAATATTATAGCAGGAAATCAACCTGGAAATAACCAACCACGGGTCAGAGAACTACTGGTATTTTGTGATAAATTCTTGCTCAATCAGCAGATTACAGAACCAACTATGAATGAAAACACGCTGGACCTGATATTCACGAACAATGATGAGCTAATCAGAGATATTACAATCTTAGACACTACGTACTCGGACTACAAGATCATTGAAGTGCAAACTAACATTAATAACGGTAGTAGGCCCAAGAGAAACAACAGTCAAGAAGGGTTATTCAGTAAATTAAATTTTAATAATAAAAGGATAGACTGGGAGAAAATAAACAGGGGCCTTACAAACATTCATTGGGAAACTGTTCTAAGTAATAAAAATCCTACACAAAGTAAAACTAACTTCTGAAGCATATGAAGTCTGAAACATGTGCCCTTGAGGAAAGTCAGAAAGAGGTCTAACATAGAAAGAGAACGCAGACGACACTACAAAAGAAGAAAAAATAACGGAAATGCTTAAGCAGACACGACTCTCCATACAAAGAAAGAATAATTTGAATAGGGAAATTGAAGAAATCGAACAGAGACTGAAGCATTCCTATCAGATTGGAGAAAGGCAACTAAAAAGCAACTCAAGAAAAAAAATATTTCTTAACATAGCAAAATCAAAAGCAAAAACCACTGCTAGTATTGGACCTATTCATACAAGTGAAGGTTCACACACGGAGTATGACAAAGAAATCAGTGAAATCCTAAAAAAAGCAGTATGAAGACATGTTTAACACTCAAAAAAACAGCATGAAAGTCGAAGATCCGGACAACTACTTTATGCATGATATCCAAACCCCTGTAAATATAACTGGTATCAACACGAGCATGGCAGATTTTGAAAGGGAAATTGACGACATGCCCATGCACTCAGCCCCGGTGTCAGGCTCATGAAATTAAATTTTTATAAAGAAATACAAGGTGCTAGCAGCGCAGGCACTCAGTATAGTGTGGAGGAAGAGCTTGGACACAGGGGTAGATACCAGATGTGCTTAAATCGGCAGACATAGCACCCCTACACAAGGGAGAAGAGCAGTGGCAAAGAATTATAGACCAGTTGCACTAACGTCGCACATAATAAAAGTATTTGAGAGAGTGATCAGGAGTCTGGTCACTAGTTTCATGGAAACTAACTAATGACCTCTACATCCCAAGCCAACATGGATTTAGAGCAGGAAGATCATGTCTCTCACAGCTACTTGACCATTACGACAAAATCACTGAGGCATTAAGAAGAAAAACAGAATGCAGATGTGGTATAAACGGACTATGCAAAGGCATTCGATAAATGTGACCATGGAGTGATAGCACACAAAATGAGGTCAGTGGGTATAACTGGTAAAGTAGGACGCTGGATACTCAATTTCCTGTCGAACAGAACACAAAGAGTAACAGTCAATCAAGTAAAATCGAGTCTGAGCACAGTTAAAAGCTCTGTACCTCAAGGTACAGTCCTTGCACTATTTCTCTTCCTTATTCTCATATCAGATATAGACAAAAATACAAGTCACAGCTTCGTGTCATCCTTTGCAGATGATACAAAAATCAGCATGAAAATTACCTTTACTGAAGACATTGAAAAACTACAAAGACATTAACAAAGTTTTTGCTTGGGCAGTAGAAAACAACATGATGTTTAACGGTGATAAATTCCAGGTACTCAGATACGGCAAAAATGAGGATCTGAAAGATAATACAGGGTACAAAACACAATCGCATCTGCCCAAAGTAGGAAAACAGCATATCAAGGATTTGGGAATAATGATGTCCGACTAATTAACGTTTAGGGAGCATAACCAAGCAAGTATTGCGTCAGTCAGAAAAATGATAGGATGGATTACGAGAAACTTCAAGTCCAGGGATCCCATCACAATGGTTGTACTCTTCAAGTCACTTGTGTTGTCCCATCTTGAGTACTGCTCAGTACTTGCTTCCCCCTTCAGAGCAGGAGAGATTGCTGAAATAGAGGGAGTACAGAGGACATATACGGCACTCATAGATGAGATAAAGCACCTAAATTACTGGGATCATCTCAAAGCTCTCCAAATGTACTCACTAGAAAGGAGACTAGAGAGAGAGATACCAAATAAAATACAGATCTAAAATACTGGAGGGACTAAATCTAAATCTGCACAGTAAAATAACAATGTACTGGAGTAAACTATATAGAAGAAAATGCAGAATAGAACCAGTGAAGAGCAGAGGTGCCATAGGCACAATCAGAGAACACTGTATAAATATCAGAGGTCCGCAGTTGTTCAACGTCCTACCAGCGAGCATCAGAAATATTGCCGGAATAACCGTGGACATCTTCAAGAGAAAACTAGATAGTTTTCTTCAAGGAGTGCCGGACCAACCGGGCTGTGGTGGATATGTGGGCCTGCAGGCCGTTCCATGCAACAGCCTGGTGGACCAAACTCTCGCAAGTCAGAAGAAGTAGAAGAGGTAGAGTAGGGGGGAGTAGAACTACTTCCAGAACCCCATCAAGCAGGTATCAAGTAGGCTGCCCTGTTTTTCTTATAGGGACCCGGACCTAGGGGTGGTAGTCGCCTCGACTCTGGTTTAGTCCACGCCCCCTCGTCCTTTCCCCTTCAGTGGTTCATTCTGTCCCTTCCCCCTCCCTCTCCTGCTTCCAGCTCCAGAGCGTCTGAGAGCTTTGAGGTCGCAGGGTTTCGCTGGATTTGTGATTCGGGCAGTTTCGGTGGATGCCCCTTACGGGGTGGCGACGGAGGCATTCGAGTTAGTTCCTCCAGCCGTGGCGTCTATGTCCGAACAGCAGGCCCCTTTCCTTCCCAGCCACTCCGGCTTTTTCTTTAGGGGCCAGGACTTTGGAAGACGACTTGGCCTCGGGTCTTAATGTAGAGGTTACCCAGGCTAGAGAGGGGTTGACTTTAGGGCCTTGGGCCCCGTTGGACCCCACTTGGGTTTTTCTACCCTCGGAGCAGGGCTTGCTATTACAAGGAGTGGAGTTTTCTTTCCACCCCCTCCCCCTCTACGTACTAGTTGAATTTGGTATCTGCCCCTCCCCGCATTCAGTTCGTGTCCCTTCGGGTCCATCAGTTCTGTCCTTCCAGAGGTTTTCGGCTTCCTGCATCCCACCTCATAAGGTGCGGGAAGCCATTGTGGCTTACCTTCACATCCCGGATTACGCCTTCTTAATGAATCTGTCTTCATTCAGGTTTAGGTCTTGGTCTCCGTACTGGGTTTGTTATAAGTTTTCAGAGTCGTCCTGGCTAACAGACTGCCTGTGTTTTCGTTGGAGGCTTGGTATACGTTCTGTCGTTCCCGCATGCTTGAGTGGTGCTTCTCGGCGGCACATGCGTCATCTGCTCTTTTGAGGCTGTTTGCGCCGATCCTATGGAATGCAGTGTCTCCATTTTTCTCTTCGTGTCTCGCGTGTCTGCAGGTGGTGCTCGCTTCCTCTTTGGAATCTGCTTGGGCCCTGGCTCTTTTAAGTTTTTATCGCCTTTTTATCCTTTGTTGTTTGCAGATTCTGCAGTCGGGCAGTATCTGCAGGCAGCAGCTTCTAGTTGCCGTCCAATGTCGGACTTGTTGGTTCTTCGGGGGAGCCCTGGGGGGGGGGGTTCTTCTCAGAGGATTTGTGCCAGGGCTCAGGGTTCCTCTTGTCGTGGTAGGTCGGCGGTGCCAATTTCGGGGCCGGGGCCGGCGCCACCTTCAGACCCGTCTGCCTCTGGTCGGAGCTGTGATCGCTCTGCGCGTCAGTCGGGTTCTTGCAAGGGACGTCAGCCCTTTCGCGCTTCGCTCAGTTGACAGGGTGATTGGGGGAGGGGAGGCTCGCACTGTTCACTCACACCCGGTCTCAAGATTTGTGGGCTTTTCGAGTTGTTTCCGATGGCCTGTGGTGGCGTTGGGTGGCTCCTTCTTCGGGGGTTTTTGGCTGGCAGGGCATGCCTCTTCTGTTGGGTCATCTTGGAGTGGGTATGCGTGGTCGAAACGATGACGTCCCTCAGGTGGGTTTCCCGTCTGTTCCCAGTCCCAAAACGGGACTGTGCAGACCTGAGGTTTGTTCTGGACTTGTCCTATCTGAACCTCCTGGGTTCTTTTGAGTACTCTGTCCTAGGTTTGGTCTCTTGGAGCTGGGTGCTTGGTTGGTATCCCTGAACCTCCGGGACGCGTAATGGCACATCCCGATTCATTCAGGGGTTCAGGAACTGGCTCAGTTTTGTTGTGGGGTGTCTCGGTTACTGCTTTCGTTGCCTTCCATTCGGCTTGAACCTGGCACCTCGCGTGTTTACACGCCTTACCCGAGTTGTGGTGGCCCATCTGCGTCGGTTAGGGGTTTGGGTGCCGGCCTACTTGGACGACTGGCTGGTGTGGGCTCCCAGCCAGTCTGCGTGTCTGCTCGCCAGGGATTTGGTTCTTTCCCAGCTCGCTGGGTTCAGGTTCCTGGTGGAGGAAGTCCCATCTGGTTCCCTCTCAGGTTTTGACTTGGTTTGGTCTTGTTTGGGACTCTTTGACTGCTTCTTAATCTCTCCCTCCGGAATCTCTGCTTTGGCTGTGGTCCCGCCTTTGCACGTTTCTGGGGGGCTCCCAGGTCACAAGGCGGTTGCTCGAGGGTTTGTGCGGGAGTCTGAACTTTGCCGTGTTGGTCTACTCGCTGGACTGGGTTTGGCTTTGTTGGCTGTTCTGGTTCCTTCGGGGATGTCCCTTCCGCCTCTCTCGTGATAGCTGGGTTTGGCCTCCAGGTGCCTTACGTCAGCTGCTGTGTCGCTGGCTTCCTCTTCGTGTTTTTCGGGATTCAGTGCCTTGGCGCCTACCCGAGCCCTCGCTTGATGTGTTCACGGACGCATTGTCTCATGGCTGGGGCTTTATGACCAGTGCTTACCAGGCCGGCCAAGGGCGGTGGGGTCCATCCTTCCGTTGGGCCCACAGCACAGTGCGGAAGTTCGTGGCTATGTTGATGTTGCTTCGGAGGGTTCAGGTCGCTCGAGGTTTGATGATCCGGCTTCATTCGGACTGCTCCCCGGTGGTTCATTACCTGAACCGTAGGGGTTCGATGCGGTCCTTGGCTCTTTGTGGCTAGTCGCTTCGGATGACTCGTCTGCTGAGTTCTTGGGGTTTGGCTCTCCTGGCTGCTCAGTTTGCTCTGCCGAATGTACGGGCTCCCGGAGGTGAACCTCTTCGTGTCGGGGTGGTCGAGGCGTCTCTCGACCTATGTGGCGCCCTTCCCCGACTGCGAGGCCATTGGGGTAGATGGCTTCAAGCAGGACTGGTCGAGGTGAGGGTTACCTGTACCTCTTATCCCCAGTTCTGCTGTTGCTCCAGGTCCTGGCTCACTTGGAGACTTGCCAAGGGAGTATAGTCTTGTTGGCCCCTTGGTGACCGGCTCAGCCTTGGTTTCATGCGCTGCTTGCTCGGTGTTCAAACCCAGTAGTCTTCCTGCAGCTCCGTCTCTTTCAGCAGATTGCCAGTCCATTATTTAGCTGGTTTGATCTTCTCCTCAAGTCTGGTCTTTCTGATGCGGGTCTACCACCATTTGTATAGTGATCAGGTGGGTTCGTTGATGGTGTCCCACCTTCGTGCTTCGTCTCGGCGGCAGTGTGAAGTTTAATGGCGACCCTTTTGTTATTTCTTGTCCCTCAGTGAAGAAAACCTTCAGTTTTGGAACGGGTTGTCTTGTCCTTCCTTTCTTGGTTGTTTCAGGACCGTCATCTTATGTTGAATACTGTCACCTCATATTGTGCGGCGCTGGCGGAGCCTCTTCAGCTTGTGTTCCAGGTGAATATTACTTATGCTCTGTTCTGCAAGCTGTCTCGTGCGTTGTTTCACCTCCGGCCTGCTCATGCACCGCCTGAGTCGTCTTAGTCTTTAGATAGGGTTCTCTCCTATCTCTCTTCTCCTCGGTTTGTTGTGGCCCCTTCGGTTCAGGATTGTTTTTTTTGAAGGCATTTTTTCTGTTGGCATTGGCCTCTGGAGGTCGGATTGGGGAGCTTCCACAATATTATGACCTCTGGCGCAGGGGTTTCTGCTCTTTCGGTCGTGGTGATAGTTTTGTTCATCTGCAGCCGTCTCCTTCTTTTCTGGCGAAGAATGAGACTGCTGCCTTCCGGAGGGGTTCTTGGGTTGTTGATGGTTGGTTGGTCAAGCCGGGGGTGAATCATGTGTAATTACCTAAGTGTAATTACCTAAGTGTAGTTACAGGATGAGAGCTACGCTCGTGGTGTCCCGTCTTCCCAGCACTCTTTGTCATATAACGCTTTGAAACTACTGACGGTCTTGGCCTCCACCACCTTCTCCCCCAACTTGTTCCAACCGTCTACCACTCTGTTTGCAAAAGTGAATTTTCTTATATTTCTTCGGCATCTGTGTTTAGCCAGTTTATATCTATGACCTCTTGTTCTTGAAGCTCCAGGTCTCAAGAAATCTTTCCTGTCGATTTTATCAATTCCTGTTACTATTTTGTATGTAGTGATCATATCACCTCTTTTTCTTCTGTCTTCTAGTTTTGGCATATTTAATGCTTCTAACCTTTCCTCGTAGCTCTTACCCTTCAGTTCTGGGAGCCACTTAGTAGCATGTCTTTGCACCTTTTCCAGTTTGTTGATGTGCTTCTTAAGATATGGGCACCAAACAACAGCTGCATATTCTAGCTTTGGCCTAACAAAAGTCATGAACAATTTCTTTAGTATATCCCCATCCATGTATTTAAAAGCAATTCTGAAGTTAGAAAGCATAGCATAGGCTCCTTGCACAATATTCTTTATGTGGTCTTCAGGTGATAGTTTTCTATCTAGAACCACCCCTAGATCTCTTTCTTTATCAGAGTTCTTTAAAGATTTCTCACATAATATATAGGTTGTGTGGGGTCTATGTTCTCCTATTCCACATTCCATAACATGACATTTATTAACATTAAATTCCATTTGCCAAGTGGTGCTCCATATACTTATTTTATCCAGGTCTTCTTGAAGTGCATGACAATCATCTAAATTTCTTATCCTTCCTATTATCTTAGCATCATCAGCAAACATGTTCATATAATTCTGTATACCAACTGGTAGATCATTTATGTAGACAATAAACATCACTGGTGCAAGAACTGAACCCTGTGGTACTCCACTTGTGACATTTCTCCAGTCCGATACATTGCCTCTGATCACAGCCCTCATTTTTCTATCAGTCAGAAAGTTTTTCATCCATGTTAGAAGCGTACCTGTCACTCCTCCAATATTTTCCAGTTTCCAGAACAACCTCTTATGTGGAACTCTGTCGAAAGCCTTTTTTAGGTCCAGATAGATGCAGTCAGCCCAACCATCTCTTTCCTGTAATATCTCTGTTGCTCGATCATAAAAACTGAGTAAATTCGATACACAGGATCTACCAGATCGAAAACCATACTGTCTGTCTGATATTATATCATTTCTCTCCAGGTGTGCTACCCATTTAGTTTTAATTATTTTTTCCAATATTTTGACTATTACACTTGTCAATGATACCGGTCTATAATTAATGTGTGGTGTCCGGTTGAGGCTCTCCGCCATTATTTGCGCGCCACGGCTGTGGAGCACCGACCGCCTCCCGGGTAAGTCCCCTTCTTTATTTTAGTCTTTAGTGAAGTAACTCTGGGAAGCCGTAGGGGCTCCCCCCAGAAAACCAGCGTTCAATGGAATGAAACGCCATTTTCTGGGCGAGTCCCAGAGGCTCCCCGGCAATCCCTCCCACCCTCCGGTCAGCGTTTTTTGCGTACAGTATTTTGATATCCATCCTTGTAACTGCAATGTGGATTGCTGGTGTGAAGGTCTGGGTCTCTCCCTTCCCCCTCCCGGGGAGGGGGGAGCTGTGCAGACATGCGGCACTGCTCATGTGATGTCATGCTTGTTTGCTCATTTTCATTTGGGGATTTCTATCCACTCGTTTGTCTGTTTTCGTTGTTTTTAAGCAGAATAGGGGTTTGTTTTGTGGCGCTTACCTTTCTGGGTGCCTGTCCCGGTCAGTGACAGAAATAGAATGCTCTAAAATCACTTGTGCATTCTATGGGCCATTGCTCCTCATGTCTCTCTGAGGGGGCCAGATTCTGGCTTAGGCCCGGTAGGCCTAAAACTCCACGAACATCGACTGATGCCAAAAGTTAGAACTATCCCTATCAGCCTGGATAGCTCCATGGAGCCTCCGGGACTCACCCAGAAAGTGGCGCTTCATTACATTCAATGCTAGTTTGACTCGTAAGAAATATTCACAAAATCAAATTTGTTATACAGGGGTACCTCGGTTTAAGAGTTTAATACGTTCCTGGAGACAGCTCGTATTCCGAAAACTCGTAAACCGAAGCTAATTTCCCCATAAGAAATAATGTGAAATAAATTAATCCGTTCCTCACTACCCAAAAACCTCACTTCAAACTAAATTTTATACGTAATTCATCTAAATAAACCTACAAAATTATGTTCAAGTTATTACTTACCCTTGCTGATGACTGCTGTAGGCGTATGGAAGATGGTGAGGAGGTGGGGGGAGGAGGAGAGATGTTACTGTTTGGAAGGAGAGTCCCCTTCCATTATAACATCAGGCAGTGAGGACCTCTCTGGGGTGCATTCTCTGGCACGTTTTGCCTGCATACCACTAGGTCCTGGTTGTGGCTCACTGCTCGATTTTCTCACAACAAATCTGTCCATGGAAGATTGGTTTTTCCTCTTCTTCGCAAGATGTCTCTGTAGTGAGGCATCACATTGTCATTGAGAAGATTAATGCAATGGCCTACTACAGCTTTCTCTGGGCGAGTCTTTTTAATAAAATTTTGCATTTTTTCCCACATCTGACACCACTTCTTAATGGTTGCAGAAGGGACATTCTCTTCTGCCTCATCCTCCTCCACTGGAGAAACATCCTCAGCTGGGTCTTCTTGCTGTTCCTTTTGAATGACTTGGAGTTCTTTGGTGGTCAGTTCTTCATTGTGTTCTTCCACCTACTCCTCCACATCATTACCATCCAATTCCAAGCCCATTTACCAGCCCAGAGTAACAATTTCCTCAACAATAGACACATCATTTACAGGCTTAAACCCCTCAAAGTCTAGCTCTGTCACACATTCAGGCCACAATTTTCTCCAGCCAGAGTTCAGGGTTCTTTGAGTCACTTCTTGCCAGGCTTTGTCAATGAGTTTTAAAGCACTACAAATGTTAAAATGGTCTTTCCAGAACTCTTTGAGCGTGAGTTTTGTGGCTTCAGTCACTTGAAAACATTTCTGGAAAAGTGCCCTTTCATAAAGTTTCTTAAAATTCGCTATGATTTTCTGGTCCATAGGCTGAATTAGAGGAGTGGTGTTAGGAGGAAGGAACTTTACTGTGAGAAAATTACTGTATCTGTGCAACAATTCATGTTCCAAGCCTGGAGGATGAGCAGGAGCATTGTCGAGGGAAGCAGGGCCTTGAGTGGCAAATGTTTCTCCTGCAGATATTTTTCTATGGCAGGGCACACCACTTCATTCACCCACTTCGAAAAAAAAATCCTAGTCATCCATGCCCTTTTATTAGCCTTCCACATCACACATATTTGAGTTTTCTGCACTTTATACTGTTTGAAAACCCTTGGATTTTCAGAATGATTCACAAGCAAGGGTTTAATTTTCAAATCGCCACTCGCATTTGAACACGGCACAAGCGTAACCCTATCTTTCATAGGCTTGTGTCAAGGCAATGATTTTTTCCTCCTTGGTAATGTATGTCCTCCTAGGCAATCTTTTCCAGAACAGACCTGTTTCATCACAATTAAGAACTTGTTGCGGTAGCCTCTGCAAACTCTTTAAATTCTTCAATAAATCATTCAGCCGCTGGTTTGTCTGAGCTGGTTGCCTCCCCATGCCTCGCAACACTATGGATAGCACTTCTTTTTCTAAATTTTTCAAACCATCCCCTGCTTGCCTTAACCCTTACACTGCTCAGGGGTCCTGGGGACATTTACACCCCTGTGCGCAAGAAAAAAAAATCAAAAATTTTTTTTCGTTTTCTAAACATGTTAATTTGTGTCCCCTGAGCACGGGAAAAATAACAAAAAAATCGTAGGTGACATATTTTGGGCGCAATTGACTGAGGAAGTCTGGCAAAAAGTGGGCGTTGACAGAGCGGTCGTCAGGGCCGGTCAGCGTCACCCGCGCTGACAGATGGGAGTTGCCACAAAGATATTATTACCTAATTGTTTCAATGTCTCCGATTGATTTTTTCTTAGTTTTTTTGCAGTAATATTATTCAATAGTGTGTATTGTAATATATTTATATAATAAAAGTGGTGAATAATCGCTATACTCAAAAGTATGGTGTGCATATAAGTGATTCAATTATTATGTTTATAAAACAATAAACAAATAGTTTTGCTGCTATTACAGTCTTTACACAGGTTATATATAAGTATCTGCATATTTTGGTCACCATAACGAACCACTAAGTTGGTATTGAGAGCCGAAAAGCAACGAGGAGTTACCGCCACACACCAGCCAGCCACTCGCTGCCACTCCCTCAACACACGCACTAAACTTTCTTCCCCAACAACACCATTTGTGGCGTTATTACACTATATACAGACGTTATATATAAGTATGTATATATTTTGTTCACCACAACTGTACAGCTAAGCTGATATAGTTAGTTCAGGCACTAAGAGTCGTCGCTATACACAGCTGGCGGCTGGCGGCTCCCTCACTCTTTCAAGGTCACACGCACTAAACTTTCTCCCCCAACAATACTGTTTGCAGTGTTATTACCCTATATACACATATTATATACATATAAGTATCTACATGTTTTATGCACCGTAACTGTACACCTAAGCTTGTAGTGCGCCCAAAGAGCATAGTGGCCACTCTCTAAACAGCTAGACAAATCGAGCTGTCACCTCCAAACGACGTCACCTCCGTCACCCAAATGGCTACTCCCAACATAATCCTTTTGCTGTTATTACACTAATACACACATTATATATAAGTATCTACACTTGTGTTCACCATAGAGAACCACTGAGCTGGTATGGTGAATGTAAACAATAACAGGTGGCCACACAGTCAGTAAACGATGCTGTCTCCCTCCGTCTCTCAGCATCACTCCTCCTACAGCGCTAATTATTACAACAATCCTGCTATTATCACAACCCTGGTTATTTATATCACAGTCAGGGGTCGTCTGTAATATTGTCATCGCTAAATAATAACAATTATATATTTATTTTGACATTTTTCGGCGATGCTGTGGTCACAAGCTGAACAGCAATGCTGTTCGCTCATGCTGCGTGCGCCAGCCTTGGTTGCTCCAACAGTACTGTGCCTCTCACACCTGAGAATATTGCCCACGATTTTTTTTAAAAATGGCGTCTGTTTACAAGAGCCCTGAGGAAGCTAATGTGAACCCCGTGTAGCCGCGGGCCATTTGAATCGGGCCTGGCACCCTATGGCATATATATACGCCATGCGCACCATGGGACATGTTACTCAGGGCGTATATATACGCCATGCGCAGTTTAAGGGTTAAAGTCTATCGTATCTGCACTCGTTCCAGGGGTTTTCTTTACAAGGTCTTCGTGCAGTACCCTGGCTTTCTCACAAATGATGGCCTCTGAAACACTATCACCCACTAACTCCTTGTTGTGTATCCAAATTAATAACAACTTTTCCACTTCCTCAAGTATTTGTGGTCTTTGTTTCGTGGTTGTTCTTACGCCTTTTGCCACTTTAGTACTCATAATGTCCTTTTTCTTGCTAAGTATAGTGAATATCGTTGACGTGGCTTTGTTGTACTGCCTACAAAGTTCAACAACACGTGTACCATTTTCATTCTTCCGAATGATCTCTTGTTTTTCCTCTATTGTCATCCTCATATGCGCTTTCTTGCCTTGATCCTTACCACTGGCTTTCTTGGGACCTATGGTGAGATATATAATAACAACTTTTATGGTCAAATGGCCAAAAATCTAACAAAACACTGAAAATTCTGGTGAAGAATTCAGGCGGGATAGTCGCTGGGCGCGAGGCACTGGTAAACTGAGGGGCGATTGCCGTGCAACTACGCGCTAGGTCAGCCTATACGCGTATCAACACCCTCGCCTTCCGAGGCAACCCTCGTATTCCGATACAAATTTTCCGAGCAAATCCTGCTCATATTCCGAAGAACTCGTTTACAGTGACACTTGTCACTGTAGGGTGACACAAAAGGGTGACAGGCAAGAGGCACTGAATTACACCGCCAGTTTCCTTAACTTGTATACCATGCAAGGTAATGGAGAAGATCGTGAGGAAAAGGCTCGTAGAGCATCTAGAGGGAAATAACTTTGTAATGCACCACCAACATGGGTTCAGGGATGGTAAATCGTGCCTCACGGGTTTAATAGAATTTGATGACCAAGCAACAAAAATTAGGCAGGAAAGAGAAGGGTGGGCCGACTGCATTTTCCTGGATTGCCAAAAAGCCTTTGACACAGTACCGCACAAAAGGCTGTTAAAAAAGTTGGAGCAACAGGCAGGAGTAAAAGGGAAGGTGCTCCAGTGGATAAGGGAGTACTTAAGCAACAGGAAACAGCGAGTAACGGTGAGGGGGGAGACATCAGAGTGGAGAGATGTCACCAGCGGAGTCCCACAGGGCTCAGTACTTGGACCCATCCTGTTTCTAATATATGTGAACGATCTTCCGGAGGGTATAGACTCATTCCTATCAATGTTTGCTGATGATGCAAAAATTATGAGAAGAATCAAGACGGATGAAGATAGACAGAGACTACAGGATGACCTGGATAAACTGGAGGAATGGTCTAGAAAATGGCTGCTAAAGTTCAACTTGGGAAAGTGTAAGGTGATGAAATTAGGAGAAGGGAGCAGGAGGCTGAACACAAGGTATCATTTGGGAGGGGAAATCCTGCAAGAGTCAAATAGAGAGAAAGATCTGGGGGTTGATATCACACCGAACCTGTCTCCAGAAGCCCACATCAAAAGAATATCATCAGCGGCATATGCTAGACTGGCCAACATAAGAACTGCCTTTAGAAACTTGTGTAAGGAATCTTTTAGAACCCTGTATACCACTTATGTAAGACCAATCCTGGAGTATGCAGCTCCAGCCTGGAGTCCATACCTAGTTAAACACAAGACAAAGTTAGAGAAGATTCAGCGGTATGCCACCAGGCTCGTCCCGGAACTGAGAGGATTGAGCTACGAGGAAAGGCTAAAGGAGCTGAACCTCACATCCCTGGAAAACAGAAGAGTAAGGGGAGACATGATAACCACCTAGAAAATTCTCAGGGAATTGACAGGGCGGACAAAGACAAACTCTTCACCACGGGTGGGACACGAACAAGGGGACACAGGTGGAAACTTAGTACCCAGATGAGCCACAGAGACATTAGAAAGAATTTTTTCAGTGTCAGAGTAGTTAATAAATGGAATGCACTAGGAAGTGATGTGGTGGAGGCTGACTCCATACACAGTTTCAAATGTAGATATGATAGAGCCCAGTAGGCTCAGGAATCTGTACACCTGTTGATTGACAGTTGAGAGGCGGGACCAAAGAGCCAAAGCTCAAACCCCGCAAGCACAATTAGGTGAGTGCAATTAGGTGAATACTTGTATTCCGAGGTACCACTGTACTGTACTTTATTCCAACTGTTTCTATTTAGATATCTTCCATGGTTAACGTTATTTGAATATATTCAGAGAAATCGTTATTTATACACACATAATTACTTATTTCTTATTTTCAGATACTGGGATGCGAGTTGGGAAAGCCTTCCAAGCAGAAATCCCATCTATACTACCTCCCCATGGTGAGTTTTCTGAAATATATTGACTTCTTCTAGACATTTTGCTCTATCTCATTCAACAAAATGGTGTACAGTAATATATTATCCTACACATACATGATTACTTGTAATTAAAACCAGTCTGTAAGGTATCAGTATTGACGTATCACCTAATGTTGAGTGTCGTGTAAAAATTAAGTATTTAATATAATGAAATGGCTTTTCTGCTAGGTCCTGGTGATTCCATGAACTTAGCTGTTACCAGCATGCCTTAGCTCAACACACTAGGGAAATTAGACATCCCTAGCCCTATGCTGCTATGGGCTAAATGGCCTTCAATACTGCTGTGCTCAAGAAATAAATAATTTGAATTTTTTGTTTTGTTTTATAAAAGTGTTCGTTTGTGCTCCCTGACCACAGGAAAAAATAACAAAAAGTCATAGGTGACACATTTTGGCCGCAATAAGCCGAGGAAGTCTGTCAAAATGTAGGCGTTGACAGAGCAAGCGTCGGAGGCGGTCAGCTCCATCAGAGCTGTCAGGCGGGAGTTGCCACAAATATATTACTATCTAATTACAGTATTTCAAAGTCTCTGACTGATTTTTCTTAGTGTTTTGCAGTAATATTATTCAATAGTGTGTAGTGTGATATATAATAAAATGTGTGAATGATCGCTATACTCAAAAGTATGGTGTGCATATTAGTGATTCAATTATTATGTTCATAAAATAATAAGCAAATAGTTGTACTGTTATTATGCTATACTGTATATACAGGTTATATATAAGTATCTGCATGTTTTGTTCATCATAATGAACCACTAAGTTGGTATGGCAAGTCAAAACAATAAGGAGTGGTCACTTTTTTCGCGGTTTTTGATATCCAGCCTCAGAACTGGGGTGGGGATCGCCGGCGCGAGGAGTCTGAGGCTCCCCTTCCCCCTCCCGGGGAGGGGGGAGCTGTGCAGACAAAACAATAACGAGTGGTCACCACACACTAGTCAGCAAATGCCACCTCCTTCCCTCCCTCACCACCTCATTTGCCAACATTCCTCCCACCATACTGTTGTTGCTTTTATTCACTATATACAGGCATTATATATAAGTATTTATATGTTTTGTTCATAACTGCACAACTTAGCTGGTATGATGAGTTCAGACAATAACTGAGGTCGCCACACAGTCGGCTGATGCTCCCTTCCTCCCTCATTTGTTTAAGCCCAGACACACTAACATTCTTTCTCCAACCATACTGTTTGTGGTGTTATTACACTATATACACACATTATATATAAGTATCTACGTACTTTATTCACCATAATTGTACAACTAAGTTGGTATGGTGCCCAAAGAGCATAGTGGCCACCTTACACAGCCTGTCAAGTCTTGCAGACGATGCCACATCCCTCACCAAAATGGCTCTTCCTAACGTACTCTCTTTGCTGTTATTACACTAATACACACGTTATATATAAGCATCTACATATGTGTTCACCATAGCCAACCACTATGTAGGTATGGCGAGTCTAGACAATAAATGGTGGCCACATAGAGTCAGCAGACCATGCTACCTACCTGTCTCCCTCACCAAGATTACTCTTTCCAACATACTATGCACAGTGCTAATTATCACCACAATCCTGCTATTATCAGAATCCTGGTCATTATTATCA
>WNGS01161107.1:2703357-2717834 GCA_020271785.1 Procambarus virginalis | reverse complement strand
TTTTTTTTTTCCTGGTGGGGAGGTCTGCCATGTGTTTTTTCCTCCCCCTTATATTAGGGTCGTTTGTGTGGGGGCACCCCCTGCTTATCCCTCGCGATTGGACACGTCCCGTGGGTTCAGCTTTTAGAAGTTTTCTTGGTAGTTTGGGATGCCAGTTAGCAGTACCCTGCCTGGGATAACCCTTAGCAGAGGGGCCTTGGAAATCCCTGCGGGGGCTCGCGGGTCCGTTGGAGAGACTCTTGCGTCCCCTCTCGCTGTGTGCGAGTTTGAGGGTTGCTCTGTCCCCTTGTCTCAGGTGACTCATTTTTTTGCCTCCATGCTGCCTGTTGGGTCGGTGACACATTCGACCCAGAGTCCTGCGAGCTGTGTTGCTTGTTCATGACTCAATTCACCCAATCTGCGGATGATTTACTCCGGGTGCAGGCAGCTCGTGCGTTGCAAGGTAGGTTTAGGTTGTTGCAATGCGGTCGCGTTATCACTTCCCCGGACGCCCCAAGGCTGCCCCGCTTTGTTTATTGGGACCCGGTCTTGGGGTGTTGGTCGCTTCGGCCTTGGTTCCGTCCGCATCCCCTTGTTCTTCCCCTTCGGTGGTTCATTCTGTCTTCCCCCCCCCCCTGCTTCCGGCCCCTGAGCGTCTGAGGGCTTCGGGGTCGGGGTGAGGTTTAGAAGTTTCTGAGACTCGGGCAGTTTCAGGGATTGCCCTGTCCGGGGTGGCTACGGAGGCATTTGAGTCTGTTCCTCCGGCCGATGCTCTGGGGTCTGACCAGTGGGCCCCTTCTCTTCCGGCTCTTTCGGCTGCCCCGGCTTTTTCTTGTGAGGCCGGGGCCTTGGAGGATGGCTCGGCCTCCTGGAGTTGGGGAAGAGCTGAGTTGGGGGCCTTGGACTCCTTTGGACCCCGCCTGGATTTTCCATCCTTCTGAGCGGGGCTTACTGTTTCAAGGAGTGGGGTTCTGTTTTTCATCCCTCTGTGTACGATTTGGACTTGGGTTCTGCTCCTCCCCGGGTTCGGTTCCGTGTCCCTCTGGATTCTTTGGTTCCGTCCTTCCAGAGGTTTTCGGCTACCCGCATCTCTCTGCCTGAGGTGCAGTCGGCCTTTGCGGCTTACCTCCTGTGTGACCCGGAGTACGCCTCCATAATGGATCCTTCGTTCAGGTTTGGATCGTCGTGTCCTTACTGGGTGCTTTATGAGGTTCCGGGGTTGTCCTGGCTTGCAGACTCCCCCTTGTTTTCACTGGATGCTTGGGACTCGTTCTATCGGACCCGCACGTTTGAGTGGCGTGAGGCGTTGACGGTGGTCCAGGTTTACCTGGGGGGCAGTTTTGAGCACCTTAATGAGTGTTTTCGCTCCTGCCCTTCTGCGGGATGTTGGTGCGGTGCAGCTCCATGTGCAGGTTCCTTCTCTGTCGGCTGCTCTTGTGGCAGAGGATTTGCGCGCTCATGGCTTTTTGGCTTTGGTCCTGCGTTTCTTTTCCCTCCTAGAGCGATCTTCGGACTGGCTTGCTGAGGATGTTGAGGCGCTTGGGGCCATTCCTGGGTCTGACGCCTTGGTCTCGGCTGCTCGGGCGTCGTCTGTCATGTTGAAGCTCTTTGCGCCGATTCTGCGGGAGGCGTTGCTGCGGTTTTTCGCTGCGCGTTTTACGTGTCGTCACTCGGTCCTTGCTTCCTCCTTGGAATCCGTTTGGGCCCTGGTTCGTAGTTTGTCTTCTCCCTTTTGTCCTCTGCTTTTTGAGGCTTCTGCGGTAGAGCGTTAAATTCAGGCGGCTTCTTCCTCTTGCCGCCCTATATGAGAGTTGTTGGTGCTCCAGGGAAACCTGGGTGGTTCCTTCACGGCGGGGTCATACCAGAGCTCGCGGTTCCATTCATCAGGGTGGGCCACAGGTGTCGGGTTCAGTGCCGATGCTGCCTGCGGTCCCACCTGTGCCTGGTCGGTGCGGTGTTCGCTCTGCGCACAGGTCGGGTTCTCGTAAGGGGCAGCGGCCCTTTTGCGGTTCGCCCCATTGACGGGGCGATGGGGGGGGAGGCTTGCTCTGTTTGCTCACGCCTGGTCTCACGATTTGTGGGCTTTTCGGGTCGTTTCTCACAGCCTGTGGTGGCGTTGGGTGGCTCCTCCTCCTCCGGGGGGTTCAGGGCTGACGGGGCAGGCTTACTCTCCTGCGCTCCATCGGGTCATCTTGGAGTGGGTACGCTTGGGCATGGTCAAAACGACACCGTCCCTCAGGTGGGTTTCCCGCCAATTTCCGGTTCCAAAACGGGACTGTGCGGACCTGCGGTTCATTCTGGAGTGTCCCGTCTGAACCCTTGGGTTTCTTGCCCTTCGTTTCGGATGACCACTCTGTCCCAGGTCCGGCTTCTGTTGGAGCCGGGCGCTTGGCTGGTGTCCCTGGACCTAAGGACGCGTATTGGCACGTCCCTATTCATATGGGGTTCCAGGACTGGCTCGGTTTTGTTGTGGGGCGTCAATGCTACCGCTTTCATTGTCTCCCCTTCGGGTTGAATTTGGCACCTCGCGTGTTCACACGCCTTACCCGGGTCGTGGTGGCCCGTCTGCGTCTGTTAGGTGTTTGGGTGTTGGCTTACCTCGACGACTGGCAGGTTTCGGCTCCCAGTCGGTCCACGTGTCTGCTCACCAGGGATTTGGTGCTTTCCAAGCTTGCCGGGTTCGGGTTCCTGGTGAATTGGCGGAAGTCCCGTCTGGTTCCCTCCCAGGTTCGGTCCTGGCTGGGTCTTGTGTGGGACTCTCGGACTGCTTCCTTGTCTCTTCCTCCAGAGTCTCTCCTTTGGCTGCGGTCTCGCCTGTGTCTGTTTCTGGGGGTCTCCCGGGTCACCCGGCGGCTGCTCGAGGGTTTGTGCAGGAGCCTGAACTTCGCGATGTTGGTCTACCCGCCGGGTCGGGTTTGGCTTCATCGGCTGTTCTGGTTCCTTCGGGGATGTCCCTAACACTTCTCTCGCGATCGCTGGGTTCGACCCCCGAGGGCTTTGCGTCGGTTGCTGGGTCGTCGGCTGCTTCTTCGGGTTTTTCGGGGTTCAGTGCCATGGCGCCTACATGATATGTTCGATATGGCTTGCTCGATATGTTCACAGACAGGTTATCTCTTGGCTGGGGCTTTGTGACCAATGCTCACCAGGCCAGCCAGGGTCGGTGGGGTCCGTCCTTAAGTCAAGCTCACTGCACGGTGCAGGAGTTCGAGGCTGTGTGGACGTCGCTGCAGAGGGTTCGGGTCGCTCGCAGATCAACGATCTGGCTCCATTCGGACTGCTCCCAGGTGGTTCATTGCCTGAGCCGCGGGGGTTTGATGTGGTCCTTGGCTCTTTGGGGCTGGTTGCTTCGGGTGACTAGTCTGCTGAGTTCTTTGGGTTTGGCTGTACTGGCTGTTCACATTCGGGGTGTGTCCAATGTCTTGGCGGACAGTCTGTCTCAGTTCATTCCCCCTCTCCATGAAATGTATGGTCAACGCCGACTCATTTAGTTGGCTCTGCTGGACATACGGGCTCTCAGAGGTGGACCTCGTCGCGTCGGCGCGGTCGAGGCGTCTCCAGGTATATTTGACGCCCTTCCCTGACTCAGAGGCCGTCGGGTTCGATGCCCTCAGGCAGCCCTGGTCGAGGTGGGGTTACCTGTATCTCTTCCCCCCAGTTCAGCTGTTGCTCCAGGTCCTGGCTTGCTTGGAGACTTACTTTGGGAGAGTGGTCCTTCTAGCTCCTTGGTGGCCGGCCCAGCCTTGGTGTCCGATCCCGGGGTCTTCCCGTGGCTCCGCCTCTTTCAGCAGATCGGACCGGTGCATTACGTTTCTGGTTCTATCTTCTCCTCCAGTCTTCGCGTATGGCCTTTCGGACGTGGGTCTATCACCACATGTATGGTGATCAGGTGGCTTCGTTGATGGTGTCCCACCTGCGTGCTTCGTCTCAGCGGCTGTATGAAGTTTTGTGGCTTGCGTTATTTGTTATCCCTTCATAGGTTTCCTTTGGTTTCTGATAGGGTAGTCTTGTCCTTCCTTTTTGTTGTTGTTCCAGGACCATCATCTTATGTCGAATGCTGTCGCCTCGTATTGTGCTGCGCCGGTGTAGCCTCTGCAGCCTCCGGCCTGCTCATGTGCTGCCTGAGCCGTCCTGGTCGTTGGAGTGGGTGCTCATCTTTCTCTCTTCTCCTCAGTTTGTGCTGGCCCCTTCAGTTCAGGATTGTTCCTCCAAGGATCTCTTTTTGTTTGCATTGGCCTTTGGGGGTCAGGTTGGGGAGCTTCATGCTCTCCTCTGCGCAGGGGTTTCTGCTCTTTTGGTCCTGGTGTTAGTTTTTTTCATTTGCAGCCGTCTCCATCTTTTCTGGCGAAGAATGAGACTGCTGCTTTCTGTAGGTGTCCTTGGGTGGTTAGGCCAGGAGTACATCATGTGTTGTGTCCTGTTACGACTCTCCACCGATACCTGCGTGCCACGGCCTCAGTGGCAGGGCACGCTCTTTGAATTGACCCGGTTTCCCTTCTTCCCTGTACTAGGATTCGGATCTCCCAGGTCGTCAGCGGGGTTATTCGGTCCTGCCAGCCTGAGGACTATCCTCGTGCCCATGACGTTTGTAAGTTTGCTGCGCTGGCCTCAGTCTTTGGTAACATGTCTTGGGCTGACATTCGGGCACGGGGTTTTTGGCGCCAAACAGGGTCTTAGCTGCTCACTACCTTGTCAGCGTTCCTGGGCCTAGTTGGGCCTGGGTTGCATTGGATCAGCAGTTTCAGCCAGTTGTCTCGACTTTGAGTTGAGGAGCGAGTGCCGACCGCCTCCTGGGTAAGTCCGTCTTGTTTTTGTCTTTGGGTAAGTAGCTCCGGGGAGCCATAGGGGCTCCCCCAAGAAAACTAACGTTGAATGTAATGAAACGCCATTTTCTGGGTGAGATGCTAAGACTCCCTGGCAACCCTCTTTCCCTCCCTCAGGTCTGCATGTTTTTTTGCCAGTCTTGACATCCAGCCTCGGAACTGCAAGGAAGATAACCAGCATGGGGGTCTGGGGCTCTTCAATCCTTCCCCCTGCCAGGGAGGGGTGGGGGGGGGTGATTACGCAGACAGCGGCGCGGCTATGTGGTGACGTCATGCTCGTTTGCACGTTTTCATTTGGAGAGTTCTGTCCACTAATTTGGCTTTCAGTAGCAATATTTTAACTAGAATAGAGGTTTGTTTTGGGGAGCTTACCTTTCTGGGTGCCTGACCCGGTCGATGGCAGACATAGAATGCTTCCAACCTCATGGGGGTTTCTATAGACTATTGCTCTTTGTGCCTTTCTGAGGGGGCCAGGTTCTAGCTCGTGGTCCCCAGTAGGCCTAGGACTCCATACACATTGACTGATGCCAGGGGTATAATACATTCATATTAGCCCGAATAGCTCCAGGAAGCCTCCGGGTCTTGCCCAGAAAATGGCATTTCATTACATTCAACACTGGTTTTCTTTATACAGATTGTGCAGAGTGAACATGGTCTTCTCACCACAGTTGCCTACAAATTTGGCAAAACTGCTCCAACTATTTATGCCTTAGAAGGTTCTGTTGCTATTGCTGGAGCAGCTGTGCGCTGGCTCAGAGACAACCTCAGCGTAATCAAGACATCTGCAGATATTGAACCATTAGCCAAGACCGTTAAGGACTCGGGAGGTGTTTACTTTGTTCCGGCCTTTTCTGGTTTATACGCACCTTATTGGCGCACTGATGCAAGAGGGTAAGTAACCTAAATGTATTTCCAGAGTGATAAATACAGTACGGTATAGTGATTATTTCCCCATTCCTCTATAAATCATTCCATTATATATGAAGTCCCAGGAACAAACCTAATTTATAAAGTTATTCAGTGTTAATAAATTCACATTGCAGTAATCCTTACCATGGGGGAGCAGTAAGAGTACTGTAACGCTTCCTTTTCTCCGTCTGTCTGACAATTTGCTCACTTTCCCAACTTCATCTTTTCCTTTCGATCAATAATAATAATAATATAATAATAATATTGAGGAACTCATTTGAAGCAATGAGGAGCCTTGAACCAGTAATCTGGATTCTCTGTCATACACTTTACCCCTCTATTATGCCACGGTTCAGCTTACACTGAACCCACAGGCATCTGGAGGCCCCTTCTGAAACCACTCCAAGTTTTACTTATAACCCCCCTTGCACTCTGGTATGGGTAAAGGAGTTCATTAACGCCTGGACGGCATTGTTGCTAATAGCCGACAGCACTGCTGTGCACAATAAAAAAAAATAACAAATGAATTATTTTAACCACTGCACTGCATACCTGTTTTGGCAAAAACTTCATAGTGCAATTGATTAGGACATAGTTTTGTTATCTTTATAAATGTTCAGGTAAAGTTAACCCCTGGGCTGCTCTTGTGATTATAGCTTGCAACATGCAAGAAATAAATAAAAAAAAATTGTCTTATAAACGTGTTCATTTGTGTTCCCTGACCACAGGAAAAATAATGCAAAAATCGTTGATGGCATATTTTGGCCACAGTAGGGTGAGGAAGTATTGCAAAAAAACAGCGCTGAATGTAATGAAAAGCCATTTTCTGGGTGAGCCCCGGAGGCTCCCTGGAGCTTATTGGGCTAATGTATGTTATATTAGACCGGGACATTAGCTAAGGAGTTCAGACCTACCAGCGCCAGAACCTGGCCCCCTTCAGAGAGGTTTCAGGGAGCAATAGCCTTGGAAAACGCCCTTGTGGTTTGGGTTTTCCTTATCTGCCATAGACTGGGGTCAGGCACCCAGAAAGGTAGGCATGACAAAACAAACCCCACATGGTAAAAAAGTAAAACAAAAAAACAAACAGAGAGGTAGAAACTCCCAACAATCCCAAGGAAACAAGCAAACATCACACTTTACTGCCGCGCCGATTGTCCGCACAGCCCTCCCCGCTCCGAGAGGGAGAGTGGGGAGCCCCGGACCTACCGCGTCAGCTGCCTAGCTTCAGTTCGGAAGCTAAGCATCAACCAACGCGAAAAAAACGCCGACCGGCGGGAGGGAGGGTTGCCAGGGAGCCTCCGGGGCTCACCCAGAAAATGGCGTTTCATTACATTCAACGCTGGTTTTCTGTGGGGAGCCCCTACGGCTCCCTGGAGCTTCATACCCAAAGAGAAGGAAAAGAAAGGGCTAACCCGGGAGGCGGCCGCCACAAACTCCGCAACGCGAAGCCGAGACAACAGGTTGCAACCTGCGACCCAAGGCAACAAGAACGCACAGGAGCAGGTGCCCATAAAGAATGGGCAGCCAAGAACCTGTGTGACCCTCAAATCCCTGCACCTGAAATGAGCCCTAGACGTCACCAACACAGCAGCCAAAGCTGCAAACGTCCGAACAGCACGGGTGCAAGGACAGACCGCAGGCTGGAAGACTGAAAAACTCTGCGGACGACCTGAGAGACCCGAGCCCTGAAACAGGGAACGAGGGGAACCAGATCAACCCAAAACGCATCCCTAGGCACGGTACGCAGGTAAAGGCAAAAAGCGCAACCAGACAACACAGGACGCACCCCCGGCTGAACCAATCAAGCATCAATAACCCATGAACCTCTCCAGAAAGCAGCCGTCTCAACCATCGCCAGGACGGAGAAAGGCTGCAAGCATACAAACCTACCACCAGTACCAAAAAGCAGAAACCTGAACCGAAGGGGCTACCACAAACTGAGAAGATAAGAAGTCACCCTGATCAAGGACCAGGACGGCTCAGGCGACGCATGAGCAGGCCGGAGGTGAAACAAAACACTAGAAAGTGTATGAAACGGGGCAGATGTGACGTCCACCCTGAACGCAAGCCAGAGCGGCTCCACCAGCGCCGTACAAAACAAGGCAACAGTAAGAAACATCAAAACTGTAGTCCTGAAAACCCAAAAAAGGACAAGACAACCCGATGCAAAAGAGAAGACACCTATGAAGAGCAAGAAAAAGTGCATAGAAACACCAGGAAAGTCATACTGTCGCCGAGACGAAGCTCACAGGTGGTACACCATCAACAAAGCCACCTGATCACCACAGAGATGGTGGTACCCGCATCAAAATACCAGACGCGAAGAGCCGAGGAGAAGGCCGAACCAGTCACGCACAGGACCAGTCCGACCTGCCGAAAGATGCGGAGCCACGGGAAAATGCCTCAGGTTCGGGCACCTATCAAGCAGCGTCTGAAATGAAACTGGGCTGGCCACCTAGGGACCATAAGGACTACTCTCGTGGGTTCTGGCTCGGTCTCCAACCGAGCCAGAACCCGAAGCAACAGCTAGACCGGGAGAAGAGGAACAGGTACCCCCCACCTCGACCAGTCCTGCTGAAGGGCATCCACCGTGAACGCCTTGCAGGTGGGTAAGGGCGCCACATAAATTGGGCGACGCCTAGACCACGCCGACTCGAAGACGTCCATGGTCAGGAGTCCATACGTCCGGCACAGCCAACGATACGAGTCGGCAGCGACTGGCCAATCCGCGAACAGAGGAATGAATCGAGACAGCTGTCCGCCAGGACATACAGGACACCCCGGACATGAACCTCACAGTTAGCCAAATCCTGAAAATCCAGCAAACGAGCCACTCCGAGGGACCAAGTGACCCAAACCCTCCTAAACACAAACCAGACAGCCATGAACTCCCGAACCGTGCTGTTAGCCCGACGGACGGACAGACCCTACCAACCCCGGCCGACCTGGTGAGCACTGGTCACAAAGCACAGCCGAGAGATGACCCGTCCGTGAACACATCGAGTGAAGGCTTGGAAAGGTACCAAGGCACGGAACCCCAAAAACCCCAAAGAGGAAGCGGGTGACGCAGCACCAACACAAGATCCCTGGAGGAACGAACCCAACGATTGCAAGAGGCGGAAAGGGAGTCTCCGAAGGAACCAACAGACGCCAAAGCCAAACCCGACCCTGCAGGCAGACCAGCACGTCGAAGTTCAGACTCCCGCACAACTGCTCGAGCAACCACCGAGCAACCTGGGACCCCCTCATGAACAGCCAAAGGTGGGACCACAGCCGCAGCAACACTTCTGGAGGGAAAGACAAATGGAACGACCTCCAGATCACCAGGAAACCAAACCCGGTGATCTGGAAAGAAACCACATCCCTGGCGAGCAGACAAGCGGACCGACTGGGAGCCCACACCAGCCAGTCGTCAAGGTAGGCCAGACACCGAATCCCAAGCAGATCCAGACAGGGCACCAAGATCCAGTAAAGATGCGATAAATACACCAAGTGCCAATTACAAAATAGGGAAGGCAACAAAAGCGGTTAGCCTGAAGCCCCACCACCAACTGTGCCAGTCCTGTAAAACTGGAGAGGAACGTGCCAAGAATTGACCTGGAGGTCCAGGGCCACCATCCAGGCACCCGGCCCCAACAGAAGCCGGACAGGAGACAACTGCCCTCCGAAGAGGGCATAGAATCCAGGGCGCAGACTGAAGAAGTCCAGAAGAACCGCAGATACGACAGGCCCATGTGTGCATAGAGCAGACGGGAACCCCAGAAGGATGGAGCGAATCGGCCACGTCCAATGCACCCACGAAAAAGACACAACGAAGCGCAGGGGAAAGAAGCCCACCCCGCCAGCCCTGAACCCCCCAAAGGGGGAGAAGCTGTCCACTGCCGAGACCAGAAGACAACCAAAAGCGTGCACTAACTGCGGGATCATGCGAGATTTAGCAGAGCAAGCTGCTCCCCCAGCGCCCCATCAACAGAGAAGGGAACAGAGCCCTTCCAAAAGAAAAAGTATACATACACATAAATACATACATATTATGTATATACACCTACACATACATATACACATACACACAAGGTATGTTACACACACGTGCATATGCACATAAACATGTGCACAAGTCTTATCCCAAGTTCTTTCCCAAGAGGCAGACAAGAGGAGCTCCAGCATATTTCAACAATCCTAAGTATTGTAGTACAGGATGATGATAGTGAGTGGTATCCCAGAGAACATAAAGGTATAGTGCTTTTGAAAAATAGGTGAGATAACAGGAATGTGCCAAGGGAAGTGAAAAATTGGATGAGAAAAAGTTGCCCTAGTGTTTCCAGTGCAGAGAAGAACATTCAAGATGGCCACCGGCAAGAGGAATTACAAAACAGACATTGATTTTGCTGGATTCAATGAAGAAAGCATTAATATAACCAGTCTGTGCAACAATTTGGTAAAATTAGATACTATAGTGAACTCGCATGTAGAAATAATTAGTAAATTGAAAGAAAGTAATGACCATTTAAATAGCAAAGTTGTATGTCTTGAGGGTTTAGTGAAAGACTTGCGCAAGAATAAGAATCAACTGGAAACAAATTGCAAAGCCATGAAAGAAGAAAATAAACTCTTAAAAATAGCTTTGGAAGAAGTTAAAGTAAATTTAAACATAAATGACTACAATAGGTTAGGTAAGGAAATTCAACAGGAGAAACAGCTTTTGTCAGCACAGATAGAGGAAGTTACACAGGGAATAGAACAGTGCAAGAAAGATATGCAACTCACCTATGCACAAGTGGCCAAGGAGAAGGAAAAAATTGAAGAAGCAGTAAAGGAAGTCAAACACTGCAGCAACCAAGATAAAACAAACATTAGGCTGGAAGTGAGAAAAGAATTGGCATCTAACCCGAAGTTGGTGCAAAACACAGTTGATTGGAGTAAGTCCCTGATAATTTTTGGCTGCAAAGAAAAGGAGATAACATCTAGGTCAGAAAGAGCTGTAGAAGAAGCAAAAATAGTAGATAAAATTGTTGGCCTCGTAGAAGGTCTTACAACCATAGAGAATGTGTACGACTACAGGAGAATAGGCAGATATGTAAAAGGGAAAAATCGACCTTTGAGGATCACCCTAAATGGTGCCAAACAGATGGAAGAAGTACTAAGGAATGCTAGAAAATTACAAAGTGATGAGGATGGGAAAGTGTGGTCGTTAAGACGAGATCTTTCAAAAGAAGATAGGGAGAAGCTGAAACTGAACCTCGATGAGGCAAAACGTTTAAATGAGAGCAGGAATGAAGAAGAAATCAATTCTTTTTTCTACAGAGTGATAGGGGTAGGTTAGTTAGTTTAGTTCATTTATTATGCACCCCATACCCATCCCGTGGGCGGTAGTGGAAAGGGTTACAGAGGCACATAATGGGCTCAGGGACTGAACCCCACAATTCATTTAGCTAAGCAAGTTACAATCTTGATGAGCTAGTTACAAAATTCAATATAAGTCGTCACATCAACAATGGGTTCGAGATCGACCTCAAGTACAGGTTCTAAATTAAGCAACTGACATATGTGGAGAGCTAGTGTCACAATTTATACGTTTGTCCTGCACACCGCCCCCCATCCAGCGGGCAGCGGTGGATAGGTTACAATCACTTAGTTACTACCTACAGTTAGCAAACTGGGGATATTTGGCTAAAATTTCTGGTAGCAGATCATTTTGAATGAAATATTTACACATCGCTGGAACATTGGTTATAGAATTGTCTCTAAATATCACGTACCTAGGGGTAGGCAGACCAGTAAAGTGGTACATAAAAGCAAACCAACAAAATCATTAGAGAGAGGGGGAGTGAAAAATAAGAAGAGGGGAACAAGTTCCTGAAGATTGCATACACCAACCTAGATGGAGTAAGATCGGAGATACTGGAGTTAAGTGATGTAATACAGCTGCAGACACCAGACATTGTTGCACTCACGGAGACAAAACTTAAAGATGTTATTTTAAATGAGGTCATATTCCCAAGGGGCTACTCAATTTGGAGACGGGACAGAAAATTAGGAAAGGCGGTGGCGTTGCTGTGCTGGTGAAAGAACACCTAAGGGTGAACGAAATAATGACTGCCAATCCACAAGAAGTTGACATAATAGCACTAGAGATCTGCCATGAGGATGATAAACTAATGATCATAAAAGCATATAGACCACCGCCAAGCAGCACATGGTCAAAGGAGGAGCTAGATAGTAAACGAGAAGGTCTTATAACAATAATGAGAGAGATCATAGCGAGAGCGGATAACGATAGATAATGACTGTTGATAGTCGGCGACTTCAACTTGAAATCCATAGACTGGGAAGCATATGAAGCTAAAACAGAAGATTTTTTGGACCTGTAAATTTGTAGACCTCATTCTGGAAACATTCTTGTATTAACATGTTAAACAAGCTACGAAGATGAGGGAAGGGGACATTCCCTCAATGCTAGATTTGATATTTACCAGGAAGGAGGAAGAAATATTTCACATTCAGTACCTTCCTCCCTTGGGTAAAAGTGACCATGTCTTTTTGGGAATAAAGTATGCAATGCGTTATAATCTGGAAGAAAATAAGAAGGTTGATGCAATTGAAAAACCTGACTTTAGGAGAGGACATTATAGCCACCTTGGAAATTTTTTTAGCGAGTATAATTGGACAGACTTGTTGCTAGGCAAGGAAGTGAATGAGATGTATGTCAAGTTTTGTGAAATATATGATAAAGGAACAAAAATTTTTATACCAAAACAGAGATGCAGAACTAGGAAACAGGATTGGTTCAACAGAAGTTGCGAGAGGGCCAGAGACCAAAAGACACAAAAATGGAATCAATACAGGAAGAGGCCAAACCCCCAAACATACCAGCGATACAAAAATGCGAGAAACAACTACACGGCAGTGAGGAGAGAGGCAGAAAGAAATTTTGAAAAAGGGATTGCAGACAAATGTAAAACAGAACCAGGTCAATTCTATAAATTCATAAACAACAAATTGCAGGTAAAGGATAATATTCAGAGATTGAAAATGGGAAATAGATTCATGGAAAATGAAAAGGAAATGTGTGAAACATTAAACGAAAAGTTCCAAAGTGTGTTTGTCCAAAATGAAATCTTCAGGGAACCAGACACAATAAGAATTCCAGAGAACAACATAGAGCACATAGGGGTCTAGAGATGAAGTGGAAAAAATGCTCAAGGAGCTAAGTAAGAACAAAGCAGTTGGTCCAGATAGAGTTTCACCATGGGTTCTGAGAGAATGTGCACCTGAGCTCAGCATTCCACTTCAACTGATTTTTCAGGCATCCCTGTTTACAGGAGTTGTAGCTGAAGTATGGAAAAAGGCTAACATAGTTCCAATCTACAAAAGTGGAAACAGGGAAGACCCCCTTAATTATAAACCTGTATCATTGACAAGTGTAATAGTCAGAATATTGGAAAAAATAATTAAAACTAAATGGGTAGAACACCTGGAGAGAAATTATATAATTCAGACAGATAGTATGGTTTTCGATCTGGAAGATCCTGTGTATCGAATTTACTCAGTTTCTATGATCGAGCCACAGAGATATTACAGGAAAGAGATGGCTGGGTTGACTGCATCTATCTGGACCTAAAAATGGCTTTCGACAGAATTCCACATAAGAGGTTGTTCTGGAAACTGGAAAATATTGGAGGGGTGACAGGTAAGCTTCTAACATGGATGAAAAATTTTCTGACTGATAGAAAAATGAGGGCAGTAATCAGAGGCAATGTATCGGACTGGAGAAATGTCACAAGTGGAGTACCACAGGATTCAGTTCTTGCACCAGTGATGTTTATTGTCTACATAAATGATCTACCAGTTGGTATACAGAATTATATGAACATGTTTGCTGATAATGCTAAGATAATAGGAAGGATAAGAAATTTAGATGATTGTCATGCCCTTCAAGAAGACCTGGATAAATAAGTATATGGAGCACCACTTGGCAAATGGAATTTAATGTTAATAAATGCCATGTTATGGAATGTGGAATAGGAGAACATAGACCCACACAACCTATATATTATGTGAGAAATCTTTAAAGAATTCTGAGAAAGAGATCTAGGGGTGGTTCTAGATAGAAAACTATCACCTGAGGACCACATAAAGAATATTGTGCGAGGAGCCTATGCCCGCTTTCTAACTTCAGAATTGCTTTTAAATACATGGATGGCGATATACTAAAGAAATGTTCATGACTTTTGTTAGGCCAAAGCTAGAATATGCAGCGGTGTGTGGTGCCCATATCTTAGAAGCACATCAACAAACTGGAAAAGGTGCAAAGACATGCTACTAAGTGGCTCCCAGAACTGAAGGGCAAGAGCTACGAGGAGAGGTTAGAGGCATTAAATATGCCAAAACTAGAAGACAGAAGAAAAAGAGGTGATATGATCACTACATACAAAATAGTAACAGGAATTGATAAAATCGATAGGGAAGATTTCCTGAGACCTGGAACTTCAAGAACAGAGGTCATAGATATAAACTAGCTAAACACAGATGCCGAAGAAATAAGAAAATCACTTTCGCAAAGAGTGGTAGACGGTTGGAACAAGTTAGGTGAGAAGGTGGTGGAGGCCAAGACCGTCAGTAGTTTCAAAGCGTTATATGACAAAGAGTGCTGGGAAGACGGGACACCACGAGCGTAGCTCTCATCCTGTAACTACACTTAGGTAATTACACTTAGGTAATTACAGGGTTCAGTTTTTATCAATTCCTGTTACTATTTTGTACGTAGTA
>WNGS01161107.1:2678922-2703332 GCA_020271785.1 Procambarus virginalis | reverse complement strand
AAACACTGTATATTGGATTAAGGTACATGTATTGTATGGGGATACACATTTTGCTTCTGTACTAAATGGGATCCCAAACTATATTCAACTCGAGGTCTGCAGAAGCCATATTTGAAAACGCCATTGCTGCCTGTTAAAACCAATGTTGTTGGTGTAAAGATGCTTTACTCGGAACAAGAATTCCAAGTAGCACGGGCTGCGGTGAGCCGTCCCGTAATTAAAACCAGTGAAAGTTGTTTTACAGCCATATAAAGAGAAAACAACAGAAAGATGCCACGTGATCAAGCTGGAGGCGCCAAGATGAAATTCTCTCAGAAAATGAGACGAAATAGTGTGAGCAATGTCAACACAGAGCATTTCGCTCAGTTATTTTTTTTTTGCGAAAGGACCAACATGTATATTTAAGGTTGTGAGATAAATGTCACAGAAGTACTGGACTGTACTCAAACCAATTGTGTGCTGGCAGGGGGTTGGCTCTGGGCTCTTTGGTCCCCGCCTCCTCAACGGTGTTTGTTGTGTATGCTGAGAAATTAGACCTAGTCCATAAATATAGTATTTGACTATCCCCAATCACCACCTTGAGGATATGTCCCCCTGTTATTTAGTACTCAGCTAGTTGTATGTCACCTGAGGTGTGCTTCGAGGGGGGTTAGACTTTGGCTCTTTGGTCCCGCCTCTCAACCTGTCAAATCAACTAGGTTGTACGGTTCCGGAGCCATACTAGGACTCTAGTCAATACTACCATTGAGGATACCTTGGAGGTGCTTCCGGGGCTTATCGTCCCCGCGCCCCGCTCATCGACCACGCCTCCTGGTTGTGGACTGTGGCTGATCAACCAGGCTGTTGGAGCGTCGGCCTGCGTCGCAGCCGTGACTAGTAGAGTCACAGCCTGGTTGATTCAGGTATACTGATCAAACCAGGTCCTTTCGCAACTGATCTACATTTAAAACTGTGTATGAGGTCAGCTAACCACCACCATCACTGCCTAGCTGCCATTTCATTTGTCAACCACTCTGACCACTAAAAAAACTTTTGTAATATCTCTGTGCTCATTTGGGTACTCAGTTCCACCTGTGTCCCCCTTTGTCGCGTCCCACCCGTGCAGAGCTTCCATGTAAATAATTAGACATACAAATTGACCAGTAGGTGATAATTTGTGGAGAACATTTACAAGGAGACCAATTAAAGTTTAGTGTCTCAATTTTGGAACGAGCTCCGTTCCAAACTTCTGAGCATGTTCGAATATCCTTATGTATGGAAAGGAATTCGAAACTTTATTTTTCACATCGTGGCAGCCACCATCTGATGGGAGCGACTTTAGTATCTAAAACAGGGCCTCATGTTCGGGAGTGGTATTCAGTGACGAAAGATGGTTTCGTATTTAAGTTCTGAATGATGTTCTTGACTTTTGCTAGTGTAGAGTACGCTGCTGTCGGTATAAGTATTCCATATGAGCCTCTGGACGAGTGAAGTTGGTACCCCGTCCTAGGGTCTTTGGTACCCACTCCTAGGGTTTTTGGTACCCCACTCCTAGGTCTTTGGTACCCTACCGCCTAGGTTTTTTTTGGTACCCACTCCTAGGTCCTTTTGGTACCCACTCCTAGGTCTTTGGTACCACTCCTAGGTCTGTTGGTACCAACTCCTAGGTCTTTTGGTACCCCAACCTAGGTCTTCTTGTACCCCACTCCTAGGTCTTGTTGGTACATAATCCTAGGTCTTTTGGTACCCACCACTCTAGGTTTTTTTCTCTGGTCGTTACAGGACAGTAGTTTCCCTTCTTTGTGTGTTTACTGTCCTTTTTGGTCTCCTGACCGCCTACGGCACTCCCATTTCCATCATCTTAATACGAGCTGGTGTCAACGCCAATGGAGCCAATTTCTTGGACCAACTCTTGGTCCAAGAAGTCCTCTTGGGAGTAACTACACAATCCTCGTTCTGTCCAAAACTCCTCTCGTTAATGTGCATCGTCGGCCAAACATACGGACATACAACGTTTCGACTCCTGTAGATAGGTCGTTTAAATATATATGGGGAATGGGGGTACTGGGTAGCAGTGCCGACCCCTTGCGGTACCCTCGCTTGGCACTCTATCCGGGACCAAGCCAAGTTATCGCCTACACTTCATGCTCTCGAGCATTCGTTGACCAAACTGCACACTAGAGAGTGAAGGGTCAATGATGTTTCGGGTCCGTCCTGGACCATTCACAATCGACCTGAGAATCGGTGGCCAGACGTGACCGAAACGGCGTCGTCGTCCCTTCACACTTCCTAGTGTGTGGTACGCTGGGTCTAACATACGTTTAGCCACGTTACTGTGATCTCACCCTCTCTAGCTTTCTTTCTTTCTGTGAGGTAATTAATTTTACCCATGTGTAGTGACTTTCTGGTTATTCCTCGTGCTGTCCTCTAAATTTGTGTATTAATTCAAACAGTATAATTTGCAGTACGTATCTAAATACTTTCTGGCATCAGAAGAGCCCAACTTGCCCAACCTTCTCTCTGGATATATTTTTTCGTTATCATAGAACTCCATAGGTTCGTTAGGCCATGTTAATAGTTTATGTTTACATCCCGATTCTAAGTGTATAGCATAGGTTAATCAATACTATTCCTTTGAGTACCTGAAGGGATCCTGTCAGTGACACTGATTCTGCAAGTGTCACTTGACAGTCTATTGTTCACTCACTTCTCGGTTTCTTGAGAATTGGTGTTTTTGATTTGTTGGAGGGGAATGCATTACTTCGACCAAATGCTAATTGCTCAGCACACGATGAATTGCTCAGCCCACGATGAATGGCATCAGCACATGATTGGCTCGCTTCCAGCAGCTGAGGCAATTGCCCTACAATGCCTCGCTAATCATTGTTTAGAGGTATGCTGAGGCCTGAATCGTGGTTTTCTTTTAACTCTTCTACAGTATAGACCTTTTATGGTCCTGGCCCAACTCTTTGGTTCCGTCTGATGATGCCATGAGAGCTAGAGATAGAGAGAGAAGAAGGGTTAGAGAGAGAGAGAGAGAGAGAGAGAGAGTGAGAGAGAGAGGAGAGAGCTCACAGCAACCATAAAGACTTCTATTGCCACATGTTTAAAACCTAACATATCTAAACCCTACCTAAAGCCTGAGTCTAACACCCAGACTAACCTAAAACTTATTACCCAACTGATCCTAACGCTAGGCCTAACCTAACTAGTAACCAGTTCCTAAACACGAACTATATGATGTGTGGAACAAATCAAAGCACAGATTTTTTCGAACCCGGTGTTTGTGAGCTGCACACCCAAAGAGAAGATAACCTACGAAGAGCAGGAAAATGGCAAAAATAAACGCCAGGAAACTTCATATGGTCGCTGAGATGAAGCTCGCAGGTGGGACATCATCAACGAAGCCACCTGATCACCCTAGAGATGGTGATACACCCATGAGCGTAAATACACTAAGTGCCAATTAAAAACTAGAGAAGGCAACAAAAGCAGCAAGCCTGAAGCCCCACCACCAACTGTGCCAGTTCTGGAACCCTGGAGAGGAACGTGCCAAGAAGTGACCTGAAGATCCAGGGACATCACCAAGGCACCTGGTCCCAACAGAAGGTGAGGTAACCGGATCTGAGACAACAGTCATCCAAATAGGGGCAAACAATACAGGGTGCATATTGAAAAGGTCCATAAGAACCGCAGACCCGCTAAGTCCTGTGTCAGCATTGGAACAGGCAGGAACCCCAGAAGGATGGGGCAGATCGACCACGTCCAAATGCACCCACACAAAGATGACACGAAGGGACCAGAGCCCATACCGAAAGAAATGATTGTGTGTGTGTAATTACCTAAGTGTAGTTACAGGATGAGAGCTACGCTCGTGGTGTCCTCGTCTTCCCAACACTCTTTGTCATATAACGCTTTGAAACTACTGACGGTCTTGGCATCCACCACCTTCGCATCTAACTTGTTCCAACCGTCTACCACTCTGTTTACAAAAGTGAATTTTCTTATATTTCTCTGGCAGCTTTGTTTCGTTAGTTTAAATCTATGACCTTTTGTTCTTGAAGTTCCGGGTCTCAGGAATTCTTCCCTATCAATTTTATCGATTTCTGTTACTATTTTGAACATAGTGATCACATCACCTCTTTTGCTTCTATCTTCTAGTTTTTGCATATTTAATGCCTCTAACCTCTCCTCGTAGCTCTTGTCCTTCAGTTCTGGGAGCCACTTAGTGGCATGTCGTTGCACCTTTTCCAGTTTGTTGATGTGCTTCTTAAGATATGGGCACCATACAACTGCTGCATATTCCAGCTTTGGTCTAACAAAAGCCATGAACAATTTCTTTAGTATTTCTCCATCCATGTATTTAAAAGCAATTCTGAGGTTAGAAAGTGTAGCATAGGCTCCTCACACAATGTTCTTAATGTGGTCCTCAGGTGACAGTTTTCTATCTAGAACCACTCCTAGATCCCTTTCTTTGCCAGAATTCTTTAAAGATTTCTCACATAATTTATAGGTTGTGTGGGGTCTATGTTCTCCAATTCCACATTCCGTAACATGGCATTTATTCACATTAAATTCCATTTGCCAAGTGTTGCTCCATATACTTATTTTGTCCAGGTCTTCTTGAAGGGCATGACAATCATCTAGGTTTCTAATCTTCCCTATTATCTTAGCATCATCAGCAAACATGTTCATGTAATTCTGTATTCCCACTGGTAGATCGTTTATGTAGACAATGAACATTACCGGTTGCAAGTCGACAGGGAAGATTTCCTGAGACCGGGAACTTCAAGAACAAGAGGGCATAGATTTAAACTAGCTAAACATAGTGCCGAAGAAATACAAGAAAATTCACTTTCGCAAATAGAGTGGTAGATGGTTGGAACAAGTTAGGTGAGAAGGTGGGAGGCCAAGACCGTCAGTAGTTTCAAAGCGTTATATGACAAAGAGTGCTGGGAAGACGGGACACCACGAGCGTAGCTCTCATCCTGTAACTACACTTAGGTAATTACACTTAGTAATTACAGGGTTCAGTTCTTGCACCGGTAATGTTCATTGTCTACATAAACGATCTACCAGTGGGAATACAGAATTACATGAACATGTTTGCTGATGATGCTAAGATAATAGGGAAGATTAGAAACCTAGATGATTGTCATGCCCTTCAAGAAGACCTGGACAAAATAAGTATATGGAGCAACACTTGGCAAATGGAATTTAATGTGAATAAATGCCATGTTACGGAATGTGGAATTGGAGAACATAGACCCCACACAACCTATAAATTATGTGAGAAATCTTTAAAGAATTCTGGCAAAGAAAGGGATCTAGGAGTGGTTCTAGATAGAAAACTGTCACCTGAGGACCACATTAAGAACATTGTGTGAGGAGCCTATGCTACACTTTCTAACCTCAGAATTGCTTTTAAATACATGGATGGAGAAATACTAAAGAAATTGTTCATGGCTTTTGTTAGACCAAAGCTGGAATATGCAGCAGTTGTATGGTGCCCATATCTTAAGAAGCACATCAACAAACTGGAAAAGGTGCAATGACATGCCACTAAGTGGCTCCCAGAACTGAAGGACAAGAGCTACGAGGAGAGGTTAGAGGCATAAATATGCAAAAACTAGAAGATAGAAGCAAAAGAGGTGATGTGATCACTATGTTCAAAATAGTAACAGAAATCGATAAAATTGATAGGGAAGAATTCCTGAGACCCGGAACTTCAAGAACAAAAGGTCATAGATTTAAACTAACGAAACAAAGCTGCCAGAGAAATATAAGAAAATTCACTTTTGTAAACAGAGTGGTAGACGGTTGGAACAAGTTAGATGCGAAGGTGGTGGATGCCAAGACCGTCAGTAGTTCAAAGCGTTATATGACAAAGAGTGTTGGGAAGACGAGGACACCACGAGCGTAGCTCTCTCCTGTAACTACACTTAGGTAATTACAACACACAATCATTTTCTTTCGGTATGGGCTCTGGTCCCTTCGTGTCATCTTTGTGTGGGTGCATTTGGACGTGGTCGATCTGCCCCATCCTTCTGGGGTTCCTGCCTGTTCCAATGCTGACACAGGACTTAGCGGGTCTGCGGTTCTTATGGACCTTTTCAATATGCACCCTGTATTGTTTGCCCCTATTTGGATGACTGTTGTCTCAGATCCGGTTACCTCACCTTCTGTTGGGACAAGGTGCCTTGGTGATGTCCCTGGATCTTCAGGTCACTTCTTGGCACGTTCCTCTCCAGGGTTCCAGAACTGGCACAGTTGGTGGTGGGGCTTCAGGCTTGCTGCTTTTGTTGCCTTCTCTAGTTTTTAATTGGCACTTAGTGTATTTACGCATCATGGGTGTATCACCATCTCTAGGGTGATCAGGTGGCTTCGTTGATGATGTCCCACCTGCGAGCTTCATCTCAGCGACCATATGAAGTTTCCTGGCGTTTATTTTTGCCATTTTCCTGCTCTTCGTAGGTTATCTTCTCTTTTGGATCGGGTTGTCTTGTCCTTTCTTGGTTTTCAGGACTGTCATTGATGCTTTTTACTGTCACCTCGTATCGTGCAGTGTTAGCAAAGCCACTCCAGCTTGCGTTTGGGGTGGACGTCCCATCCGTCCCGTTTTGTACGCTTTTTCTTGCTTTGTTTCACCTCCGACCTGCTCATGCGCCACCTGAGCCATCCTGGTCGCTGGTCACGATGCTCTCTTATCTTTCCTTTCCTCGGTTTGGGGTGGACCCTTCGTTCATGATTGGTTTTCCGAGGCCCTGTGTTTGTTGGCATTCAACCGCAGTCGAAAGCAGAGATATAAAAACCCCAACCACAGGGGGTGTTTTCCAGGGGCCATTGCTCCCTGCATCCTCTCTGAAGGGGCTAGGTTCTGGCTCATGGTTCCTGGTAGGTCTAAACTCCATAGGTAATATCCCTGTCTAATATAACATACATTAGCCCGATAAGCTCCAGGGAGCCTCCAGGGCTCACCTAGAAAATGGCGTTTCATTACATTCAATGCTGGTTTTCTGGGGGGAGCGCTGTCGGCTCCCAGAGCTATCCAGGCTGATATGCTAATGTCAGATTTTTGCATCAGTCATGTGTATGGAGTTCTGTGGACCTACCGGGATTAACATTGAACCAGAACCTGGTCCCCTCAGAAGAGGCACGAGGAGCAATGGCATATAGGAACCCCCATGTGGTTGGAAGCATTCTATGTCTGCCATCGACCAGGTCAGGCATCCAGAAAGGTAAGCGTCCCAAAACATACCCTTATTCTGGTGAAAATTGCTACGAAAAGCCGAACAAGTGGATAGAACTCCCCAAACAGAAACGGGCAAACGAGTATGATGTCACACTTCGCCGCGCCGCTGTCTGAGCAGCTTCCCCCTCCCCGGTAGGGGGAAGGGGGAGCCCTAGACCCTCGCTCTGGCAATCCACCTTTCAGTTCTGAGGCTGATGCTATAAGCAATGGTCATGTGCTCTGGCTCCAGTGGTTGTTTCAGCACTGTGCCTTGTGTGTGGTGACTGTGTTCTAGGTAGTGCGTGAGCCAGGGAGTGAATCTTCAGTACTTGTGCTGCATGGGCCTTGGGATTCCTTCCCTAGGTGCCCAGTAAGTACTACCCTGGGGCTTCGGGCCACCTTCCACAAGTTCCTTGGGTTGTGCCTCTGCTAGGCTGTTTACTGCTTGGTTTTCAGCCGCCCTTTATGTGCTTGGGTGTTCTGTCTTTCTTGTTTGCCTTAGAGAAAGGGGGGCAGTTTGCACTGGTAGGGGCGTAGGGTACTGCACAGCGTGTTTTCACCGATCATAGTGGCTGGCTCTGTTCCGCTTGGGTACACTGTCCTCTTGCGGGGTTTTCTTTTTCTTTTGTTTTTCATGCCTGGGGGGGGGGGTTCTGCCTTGGTTCTTCCCTCTGTGTACTGAGTACTCTTCCTTCTTCCAGTGGTTCCCCCTGCTTGGCCCCTGTGTGTGTACACATCCTGGGGTTCAGTTTTTAGAAAGTTGTTTGCTAGACTTTGGTGTCGGTTAACCCTACCTGGGCTTCCCTGAGTGTGCTTTCCGTCTCAGGACCCTGGGAATCCCCATGGACGCATGGGTCCGATGGATGTGTCCCCTGAGTCCCCCCCCCTTGTTTTGTATGAGTTCGAGGGTTGCTCTGTCCCCTTGTCTCAGGGTGACTCACAGTTTTTGCCTCGGTCTGCTGCCTATGGGGTCGGTGGCACCTTCGGCCCGGAGTCCTGTGAGTTAGTTGCTAGTTTGTGACTCGGTTACCCAGTCTTATGCTGACTATGCAGGTGCAGGCAGCATGGGCATTGCACGTTGGGTTCAGATGGCTGCAACGCACTAGGTTGTTTGATCCCCGGAAGCCCCGAGGCTGCCCTGGTTTGGTTGTTGTGACGGGGCTTGGGGGTGTTGGTTGCTTTGGGTTTGTTCCTTTCGCACCCCCTTGTCTTTCCCCTGTTGTAATTTTGTCAGGTCCCCCCCCCCTTCCTCCCTGCATCGGGGTCGGGGCAGGGATTCGAGGGTCTTGAGACTCGGGCAGTCGCGGGGATTTCCCCTTCCGGGGTCGCAACAGAGGCATTTGGGCCTGTTCCTCCAGCCTTGTTGTATGAGTCTGCCAGTGGGCTCCCTTCCTTAGTAATTTGCCGGCTGCCCCGGCTTTTTCTTGTGAGGCTGGGGCTTTGGGGGGGACGGCTTGGTCCCAGGGCCTGCCGAGGAGGTTCCTGGAGCTGGGGAGGGGCTGACTTGGGGGTCCTCGGGCCCCATTGGACCCCGCCGGGATTTTCTACCTTCTGAGCGGGTCTAGCGGTTACGGGGAGTGGAGTTTTTCCTTTCCCTCCCCTCTGCATACAAGTTGTTGGGCATCTGCCCCTCCCCTTGTTCAGATCCTTGTCCCTTCGGGTCCGTTCATTCCATCCGCTCGGTGGGTACTCTTCTCCGTTTCTAACCCCCCCCCCCCCTTTCCTCTGGGATGGGACTTCTCCGTCATGTCGGGGTCATGTTCCCCTCTTATTGGGGTTCTCCATGACTTTTGGTCTCGGGTGTGACTGCCTTTCTGAGCCTTCGTGATTTTGTGCTTGCTTCTGTAAGATCTTGAGGGGTTCGGGAAAGTCTTCGATTCTTCCTGTATTATTGGAACGTCTGTTGTCTTCCGGTGAGGCTTACTTGCAGTTCTTTTTTGGACTCGTTGGTCCTCTTCCGAGATTCTTCTTGGTTTTCGATACTGTCTTGTTTTTTGTCATTATATCTTCTCTCCGTGCTCTGTCTAGGCACTGCTATCAATACCACTGTGAAGGCACTGCCTTCAATACTCCTAGTTGGCGCCCTCCCTGCCTGGCGGGGTTATACAGTTCGGACCTCTTTCGTCCTGCGCATGTGCCGTGGGAATTTTTGTTTTTGAATGGTGTACACAAGTGCTGGTGTTCCGCGTCCTTTTTCTCTCGGGTGCTTCGCCTTTCTTGCTCCTCTCGTCTCTCCAGTTTTATGCCACGTAGATACTGGGGGTGTTCTGGATTTCCAATATGTGAAGGACGCCTCGTTTTCTCTGCATACGGGTGTGGGGCGCCGCATTCGCCTCTACCCTACTCTTCTCCTGCATGTGCGGCTCTGGCCTTATTCCACTGGCAGTGCTCTCGGAATATTCTCGGCTACGATGTGTCGTGACACGATTGTGCCTACGCTCTGCAAGTAAGTTTATGCGGTTGGGCGTCTCTTTCAACCAGGCGCTGGTTCGTGGTTTTTGGATAAGAACATAAGAACAAAGGTAACTACAATAGGCCTATTGGCCCGTACGAGGCAGCTCCTATTTATAACCACCCAATCCCACTCTTATACATGTCCAACCCATGCTTGAATCAATTAAGGGACCCCACCTCCACCATGTTACGAGGTAAAGTGGTGGGGATAAATGATATAAGGTGAATGTTACACCTGTATCTAGGTGTTACGAGGTAACATTTTGATACAGTTTTGATACAGAGGATGCGTGTTGGGGACTGGTTGTGGCGGTTTGTTTGGCCCTTGCGTGCTTCTTCTTGTGGCCTTCCTTGTTCGTCTGGCTTATTGGTTACACGGTGGGGCACGGCCCCGTCTTTCATGGTTTTATCTTGGTCACTTATTCCTTGACCGTCTTGCACTGCCTGGCTTCGCCCTTCCACATTCATTCGATTCTCTGTGTTTACCTCGTTGTCCTCGTTGTTTGTGGGGATTGAGCTTTGGCTCTTCGGTCCCGCCTCTCAACTGTCAATCACCTGACATCGACATGGCCTCTGTGTGTTGTTGGTCCTGTCCCTTTCGTTCCCGTTTGCTGCCTGTCTTCCTCGTTCCTCATCTTCCTTCTACGCTCTTGTCCCTAGCTGCTGATGCTGGGGCTGTTTTTCTAGTCCGTATGGCTTGTTATACTGTATCCAATTCAGGTCATTTGACCTGCAGGGGAATATGTGTGGGGTTGTTGGATTGTTTTGTGTGCAGGTTACTCATCAGGGTTTGCCGTCTGCGAGAAGCCGTGCACAAGTTAGTTTACACTTATTTGCTTTGTGGTAACTTATAGTGTCAAGCGATGTAATAGTTCTGATGTTCCCTCGCCCCTCTCGTTGCACATTGTTGTGTAGTCTCGTATGTGCTTCTTGGCTCTCCTACTGCTAGGTTAGACTTTGTCCATGTTCAGTTCCCTGATTTTGCACCGCCCTTATGTTTTGTTCTTTCCCGGCTTGCCAGGTTTGGGTTCCTGGTTTCCTGGCTTACCCTGCCAGTTGGCATTTTCAAGATCTCGCAGTGTCACTTCTCATGAGTCTCGCATCAGAACCACAGTGTCTCCGATTCCTTGGCGAGCTCGCTAGCATTGAAAAGTTGTCTGTACGGCAGACGTTCCTTCTCATTCCTTGACGGCTTGGGTTTTCAGCTCTGCATGCTCGGTAATCGCACCCGAGGTTTTCCCGCGGCTCTGCCTCTTGCTATGCACGATCGGTCCATGGCGGGGCTGGTTCAGTTCTGCTTTGAGTGTCTCACCATCTGTTGGTGGTCAGGTGGCTTCGTTGAGGGTGTCCCACCTGCGTGCTTCGTCTTGGCTGCGGTGTGGGTTTTTTTTGGCGGGCCTTCCTTTTTCTTTCTGTCCCTTCATCGGTTTGCTATGTTTTCTTGGTGTGCTCTTGTCCTTCTCTTGTGGAGGTTCGGGGACCTTGTCTCGTGCGGCGCTGGCGGAGCTGCTCCTGGTTGCTTCGGTTTAGTAGTGTCCTCTGCACCCCTTCGCGAGCCTTCTCTGGCGTGGTTCACCTCCTGCCTGCTCTTGCGCCGCTTGAGCCGTCCTGGTTCTTGGATTGCGTGCTCTTTTCTCTTCTCGGTTTGTTGTGGCCCCTTCGGTTCTGAGTTGTTTTCTAAGGCTCTTTTCTTGTTGGTGTTGGCCTCTGGGGGTCGGGTCGGAATGCTTCATGCCCTCCTCCGGCGCCTGGGTTTCGGCTCTTTTTGGTTCTCCTGATAGATTTGTTCGCTTGCAGCCATCTCCTTTTCTGGCGAAGACTGGCTCTGCTGCTTTTCGGAGGGGTACTTGGGTTGTTTGATGCTCGGTTGATCTAGCCGGGGGTGCATCGTGTGTTGTGTTCGATTGCGGCACTTCACCATGTTTAGCGTGCCACGACTGCCGTGACCGGGTTCACGCTTTGGGTTGTTCTGGGTTCCCTTCTTCCCTGTTCCAGGGTATGGTTCTCTCGGGTCGTCCACGGGGGGGGTTCGGTCCTGCCCAAGTCGTTCGTTGATTGGCTCTGCGTTCCTTCGTTGATGTTCCTGGACCTTGTCGAGCCTGTGTGGCCTTGGGTTGGCAGTTGCGGTTTTGTCTCCGCTTTGCATTGGGGTGTGTGCAACTTCTGCCTCCCGGGTTAGGACCCTCTCGTTTTCGTCTTTAGGTAGGTAGCTCCGGGGAGCCAATTCCCAGAAAACCAGGGTTGAAAGTAATGAAACACCATTTTCTGGGTGAGACCCGGAGGTTCCCCGGCAAGCCTCCCTCCCCCCGGTTGGCGGTTTTTTGCGTGTTTTGATATCCAGCTTCAGAACCGAGAGGTGGATTGCCGGCACAGGGGTCTGGGGCTCCCCCTTCCCCCTTCCGGGGAGGGGGGAGGTGCTGCGCTGCTGTCTGCAGCAGTGTGGCGACGTGTGACGTCATACTCATTTGCCCGTTTCTGTTTGGGGAGTTCTATCCACTTGTTCAGCTTTTCATAGCAATTTTCACCAGAATAGGGGTTTGTTTTGGGACGCTTACCTTTCTGGGTGCCTGACCTGGTCAATGGCAGACATAGAATGCTTCCAACCACACGGGGGTTTCTATAGGCCATTGCTCCTCGTGCCTCTTCTGAGGTGGCCAGATTCTGGCTCGTGGTCCCTGGTAGGCCCACAGAACTCCATACACATGACTGATGCCAAAGTCTGACATTAGCATATCAGCCTGGATAGCTCTGGGGTGCCTCCGGGTCTCACCCAGAAAATGGCGTTTCATTACATTCAACGCTGGTCTTTTAGGCTGTAGTCTTGTTCTAACCATGCAGTACTGTCTGTTTTGTTTCTCTGACTTTCTGCATGCTTTTCTTGGCGGTGGCGGCAGACATGAATGACTTTAACTGTTAGGTGTTCATAGTGCCACTGCTCCGTGCACTTCTCTGAAGGGGCCATGTTCTGGCTGGTGGTCCCCAGCAGGCCAATAAGAACTTTGTGACTGATGGCACTGAATCAGTGTAATAGCTTCAGGGAGCTACATGAGCTCCCCCCCAGAAATTGGGTTTAGTGGGTGAGCTATGGAAAAGATCAAGGCTGATATGTCAAACTCTCAGTTCAGAAGTCATGGTCTCTTGGAGAATATCCATCCTATGAGAGGATGAAATTGATATTTATCAAAGTAGATTATATGCATGATATATGAGAAATAGGATAACTTGTCCTTATATTGTTGCATTTGCATTTGTAGACTTGATGAAGAGTGCATCATAATTATTTGGAGTTGGAACTGCAGGAAAACTACTCACCATATTTTAGATCAAATTATGTTGCTGTTTCCATTTAACGCTTGACACTGTTGACATTGTTCTTCCCACTTTAAACCCGAAAAAAAAACTCTTAAAAAATTTAACCTGTAGAATTGGAGCTCAGTAAATCCTACTACACAGAACTAGGGAGTGTTCTTTATTAACACTAGGGAGTGTTATTTATTAATTTGTGCTTGGAAAAATACAATGTTTAATACTTTTATAGGACCATATGTGGCTTGACTCAAGGCAGCACTGGAGCCCACTTGGCACGAGCTGTGCTTGAAGCAGTCTGCTTTCAAACTCGAGAAATCCTAGACTCTATGCAAAAAGACTCTGGTATTGCCCTTAACAAGTTGCAAGTAGATGGTGGCATGACCTGTAACAATACTCTAATGCAGTTGCAGGCAGATATTGCAGGTGTACCTGTTGGTAAGCATTTACAAATATTTTGCATTTGCAAATATTCTATATAATGTTGCCATGATTAAGTTTTATATAACTGTATTTAATATGCCTAATGAAATCATTGATATGGTTGCTGCATTTTATAGCATTCAAAATTTTATAACGCTTCTTATATTGTCATCTACTATGCTTTTCTCTTTCATTTACTTTTCGTTAAGCTTGTTTAATTGCCAAGTTCCTGATAGTATCCCACAGTCTTCTCATTTGTGTTGTACCTTTGTTGTTATTTTTTAAGTTCATTACAAATTAGTAAATACCTCATACATGTGTACCAAATGAACGTAGAACATTTCTGAACAAAGGCTTTAAATTGATACTGTGCTGCATTTGAAAGGATCAAGAGAAGACTGAACCACAGACTCATGTGGTTCATTAGATAACCATGCAAAGCCATCAAATGAGCGAGACATTGCTTATGCTGATCACCAAGCCAGTACCCTTATCACAGGTAAAAAGATCTGCTGGCCTTGGATATCAATGTACACACATTCTGACCTCTGAAAAATAATGCATTAATCCTACCTCTGTGCCTCAAAACTCCACACACACTCATTCATAACAAATTATTTCAAGCTTAGAATATTATTTTTAATTGTTTGGACATCTGGGACAGACTCCTCTGTGTTGTTTTCCTTGTTTCTTTCAGTGAAAGTGCATGCCAGATGTTGTTAAAATATGTGTATATATGTGTACTCACCTAGTTGTGCTTGCGGGGGTTGAGCTCTGGCTCTTCGGTCCCGCCTCTCAACCGTCAATCAACAGGTGTTCAGGTTTCTGAGCCTATTGGGCTCTATCATATCTACACTTGAAACTGTGTATGGAGTCAGCCTCCACCACATTACTTCCTAATGCATTCCATTTGTCAACCACTCTGACACTAAAAAAGTTCTTTCTAATATCTCTGTGGCTCATTTGGGCACTCAGTTTCCACCTGTGTCCCCTAGTGCGTGTGCCCCTTGTATTAAATAGCCTGTCTTTATCAACCCTGTCGATTCCCCTTGAGAATCTTGAATGTGGTGATCATGTCCCCCCTAACTCTTCTGTCTTCCAACGAAGTGAGATTCAATTCCCGTAGTCTCTCCTCGTAGCTCATACCTCTCAGCTCGGGTACTAGTCTGGTGGCAAACCTTTGAACCTTTTCCAGTTTAGTCTTATGCTTGACTAGATATGGACTCCATGCTGGAGCCGCATACTCCAGGATTGGTCTGACATATGTGGTATATAATGTTCTGAAAGATTCCTTACACAAGTTTCTAAAGGCCGTTCTTATGTTAGCCAACCTGGCATATGCTGCTGATGTTATCCTCTTGATATGAGCTTCAGGGGACAGGTCTGGCGTGATATCAACCCCAAGGTCTTTCTCTCTCTTTGACTCTTGAAGTATTTCATCTCCCAAGTGATACCTTGTATCTGGTCTCCTGCTTCCTACCCCTATCTTCATTACATTACATTTGCTTGGGTTAAACTCTAACAGCCATTTGTTCGACCATTCCTGCAGCTTGTCCAGGTCTTCTTGAAGCCTCAAACTGTCCTCCTCTGTCTTAATCCTTCTCATAATTTTGGCGTCATCAGCAAACATTGAGAGGAATGAGTCTATACCCTCTGGGAGATCATTTACGTATATCAGAAACAGGATAGGTCCAAGCACAGAGCCCTGTGGGACTCCACTGGTGACTTCACGCCATTCTGAGGTCTCACCCCTCACTATAACTCTCTGCTTCCTATTGCTTAGGTACTCCTTTATCCACTGGAGCACCCTACCAGTTACTCCTGCCTGGTTCTCCAGCTTATGCATCAACCTTTTATGGGTACTGTGTCAAAGGCTTTCCGTCAGTCCAAAAAAATGCAGTCCGCCCATCCTTCTCTTTCTTGCTTAATCTTTGTCACCTGATCGTAGAATTCTATCAAGCCTGTAAGGCAAGATTTACCCTCCCTGAACCCATGTTGCTGTGTTGTCACGAAGTCTCTTCTCTCCAGATGTGTTACTAGGTTTTTTCTCACAATCTTCTCCATCACCTTGCATGGTATACAAGTTAAGGACACTGGCCTGTAGTTCAGTGCCTCTTGTCTGTCACCCTTTTTAAATATTGGTACTACATTAGCAGTCTTCCATATTTCTGGTAGGTCTCCCATTTCCAGTGACCTACTATACACTATGGAGAGTGGCAAGCAAAGTGCTCCTGCACACTCTTTCAATACCCATGGTGAGATTCCATCCGGCCCAACAGCTTTTCTCACATCCAGCTCCAATAGGTGGTTACTTTTACCCAAGGGAGGAAGGTACTGAATGTCAAATATCTCTTCCTCCTTCCTTGTAAATATCAAATCTAGCATGGAGGGAACGTCCCCTTCCCTCATCCTCGTAGCTTGTTTAACATGTTGATACAAGAATGTTTCCAGGATGAGGTCTACAAATCTACAGGTCCAAAAATCTTCTATTTTAGCTTCATATGCTTCCCAGTCTATGTATTTCAAGTTGAAGTCACTGACTATCAACAGACGTGATCTATCGTTATCCGCTCTCGCTATGATCTCTCTCATTATTGTTATAAGACCTTCTCGTTTACTATCTAGCTCCTCCTTTGAGCATGTGCTGCTTGGCGGTGGACTATATGCATTTATGATCATTAGTTTATCATCATCATGGCAGATCTCTAGTGCTATTATGTCAATTTCTTGTGGATTGGCAGTCATTATTTCTTTCACGTTTAGGTGTTCTTTCACCAGCACAGCAACGCCACCGCCTTTCCTAATTTTTCTGTCCCGTGTCCAAATTGAGTAGCCTCTTGGGAATATGACCTCATATAAAATAACATCTTTCAAGTTTTGTCTCCGTGAGTGCAACAATGTCTGGTGTCTACAGCTGTATTACATCACTTAACTCCAGTATCTTTGATCTTCATCTATGTTGGTGTATGCAATCTTCAGGAATTTGTTCCCCCTCTCCTTATTCTTCACTTCCCCTCTCTCTATTGGCTTTGTTGATTTGCCTTTATGTACCACTTTACTGGTCTGCCTACCCCTATCACTTTGTAGAAAAAAGAATTGATTTCTTCTTCATTCCTGCTCTCATTTAAACTTTTTGCCTCGGCGAGGTTCAATTTCAGCTTCTCTCTGTCTTCTTTTAAAGATGTCGTCTTAACGACCACAATTTCCCATCCTCATCACCTTGTAATTTTCTGGCATTCCTTAGTACTTCATCCATCTGTTTGGCACCATTTAGGGTGATCCTCAAAGGTCGATCTTTCCCTTTTATGTATCTGCCTATTCTCCTGTAGTCGCACACATTCTCTATGGTTGTAAGACCTTCTACGAGGCCAACAATTTTATCTACTACTCTCACTTCTTCTACAGCTCTTTCTGACCTAGATGTTATCTCCTTTTCTTTGCAAACGGGTTAGATGCCAATTCCTTTCTCACTTCCAGTCTAATGTTTGTTTTATCTTATTTGCTGCAGTGTTTGACTTCCTTACTGCTGCTTCAATTTTTTCCTTCTCCTTGGCCACTTGTGCATAGGTGAGTTGCATATCTTTCTTGCACTGTTCTATTCCCTGTGTAACTTCCTCCATCTGTGCTGACAAAAGCTGTTTCTCCTGTTGAAATTCCTTACCTACCCTATTGTAGTCATTTATGTTTAAATTTACTTTAACTTCTTCCAAAGCTATTTTTAAGAGTTTATTTTCTTCTTCCATGGCTTTGCAATTTGTTTCCAATTGATTTTTATCCTTGCACAAGTCTTTCACTATATCCTCAAGACTATATAATAAACTTTCCTATTTAATGGTCATTACTTTCTTTCAATTTACTAATTATTTCTACATGAGAGTTCACTATAGTATCTAATTTTACCAACTTGTTATGTAGACTACTAATGTCAATGCTTTCTTCATTGAATCCCGCAAAATCAAGCTCTGTTTTGTTTTTCCTCTTGCCGGTGGCCATCTTGAATGTTCTTCTTTGCATTGGAAACACTAGGGTAACTTTTTCTCATTTGATTTTTCACTTCTCTTGGCACATTCCTGTTATCTCACCTTTTTTTCAAAAGCACTATACCTTTATGTTCTCTGGGACACCACTCACTATCATCAGCCTGTACTACAATACTTATTATTGTTGTATCAGAGGAGCTCCAGCATATTTCAAGTGTTGACCCTCTGGTCAATTGTGGTAGGCCGCTAGTGTCAGTTTCTGGTTTGACGCCACCTTCGGACCCGTCTTCGTCTGGTCGACGCAGTGATTTCTCTGTGCGTAAGTTGGGGTTTTGTTAAGGGCGTCGGGCCTTACGCGGTTTGCCCCATTGACTGGAGATAGGGGGCTCAATCTGTTCGCTCACACCTGGTCTCATGATTCGTGGGCTTTTTGGGTCGTTTTTGGCAGCCTGCGGTGGCATTGGGTGGCCCCTCCTCCTTCTGGGGGGGGGGGGGTCGGTGCTGGCGGGATGGGTCTCTTCTCTGCTCTGCCGGGTCATCTTGGAGTGGGTACACTTGGGCGTGGTCGAAACGACGATGTCCTTCAGGTGGGTTTCCCGTCTCTTCCCAAGTCCGGCTTCCATTGGAGCCTGCCACTTGGATGGTGTGTGTGGACCTCCGGGATGCGTATTGGTGCGTCTGGATTCATCCGGGGTTCAGGGATTGGCTCGGGTTTGTTGTGGGGCATCTCAGTTACTGCTTTCATTGTCTCCCATACGGGTTGCGTCTGGCACCTCATGTGTTCACATGCCTTACCGGGTCGTGGTGGCCCGTCTGCTTCTCTTAGGTCTTCGGGTTCTGGCCTACCTCGACGACTGGCTGGTCTGGGCTCCCAGCCAGTCCACGGGTCTGCTCACCTGGGATTTGGTTCTTCCCAGCTCGCCAGGTTCTGGTTCCTGGTGTACTGGCGGAATTCGCATATGGTTCCCTCTCGGGTTCGGGCTGGGCTGGGTCTTGTGTGACTCTCGGACCGTTCCTTGGCTCTTTGGGGATGGTCACTTCGGGTGTTGTATCTGCTGAGTTCTCGGAGGGCCCAGCCTTGGTTTGGACGCTGCCTGCTCGGTGTTCATACCCAAGGGGTGTTTTTCCCTGGCTCCACCTCTTTCAGATGATCGGTCCAGTCCATTCCCTGGCTGGTTCGGTCTTCTTGAGTCTTCGCGTCTGGTAATTTTTACTCAAGTCTATCACCATCTGTTTGGTATCAGGTGGTTTTACTGGTGTCCCACCTGCATGCTTTGTCTCGGCAGCAGTATGTGGTTTACTGGCAGTCCTTCCCTTTTCTTTTTCTCTCTACGTAGGTATACTGTGCTTTTTGTTGAGATGGTCTTCTCCTTTCTCTTGTGGCTGTTGAGGACTCATTTTATGCCGCATACTGTCGTCTCGTATAGTAATTACCTAAGTGTAGTTACAGGATGAGAGCTACGCTCGTGGTGTCCCGTCTTCCCAGCACTCTTTGTCATATAACGCTTTGAAACTGTGGCGTGCGTCAACCCAACGCTGTGCGGCGCTGGTGGAGCTACTACAGCTTGCTTTCGGTTTTGATTTTCCTTTTGCACCGTTTCGCGAGCTGTTTCGGGCGTTGTTTCACTTCAGGCCTGCTCATGTGCCGTCTGAGCCGTCCTGGTCTTTGGGCAAGGTGCTCTTTTATATTTCTCTTCCCCTCGATTTGATGTGGCTCCTTCCATTCAGGATTGTTTCTCAGAGGTTTCTGCTCTTTTGGGTTCTGGTGATCGGTTTGTTCGTTTGCAGCTGTCTCTCCTTCTCTGGCGAGGTTGGGACGGTTGTTTTCCGGAGGAGTCCCTGGGGTTGTTGCTTGATTGGTTTGGCCGGGGTGCATCTGCTTGTGTCTGGTTGTGGCTCTCTGCCATGGCCTGCGTGTCGTGGCCTCTGTGGCCATGGCTGCGCTTTGGGTTGACCCCGGGTTCCTTTCGTCCCTGTTCCAGGATTTGGGTCTCCCAGGTCGTCCGCGGGGTCATTCGGTGTTGCCAATTGTCTTGCTTTCAGGTTCGGACGCATGGTTTCTGCCTCCTGGGTTTGTCCCCCTTTTGTCTTTGTCTTTATAGTTCCGGGGAGTCGAATGGGCTTCTCCCAGAAAACCAGCGTTGAATGTAATGAAACGTCATTTTCTGGGGGAGACCAGGAGGCTCCCGGGCATCCCTCCCTCCCTCCCGGTTGGCAGCTTTTTTGGGGGGAGCCCCTCCAGCTCCCTGGAGCTTATCCAGGCTGATATTCTAATTTCAGACTTTAGCATCAATCATGTGTATGGAGTTCTATGGGCCTACCGGGGACCACGAGCAGAACCTGGCCCTATCAGAGAGGCAAGGGGAGCAATGGCCTATAGAAACCCCCGTGTGGTTGGAAGCATTCTATGTCTGCCATCGACCGGGTCATGCACCCAGAAAGGTAAGCGTCCCAAAACAAACCCCTATTCTGGTGAACATTGCTACCACAAGCCGAACAAGTGGATAGAACTCCCCCTAAAAGAAACGAGCAAACGATCATGACGTCACACGTCGCTGCACCGCTGTCTGCGCAGCTCCCCCTTCCCCAGGAGGGGGAAGGGGGAGGAGCCCCAGACCTACCACGCCGACTATTCACCGTCAGTTCTTTGGCCAATGCTATAGGCTGAGGTCATGTGCTCTGGCTCCGGCGGTTGTTTCAGCACTGTACCTAGCGTGTGGTGACTGTCTTCTAGGTGGTGCGTGAGCCGGTAGTGATTCTCCAGTACTCGGGCTGCATGCGCCTAGGGTTTCCTTTCCTAGGTGCCCTGTAAGTACTGCCCATGGGGCTTGGGCAGTACTTTCCATTTAAAGAAGAAGTAATTTAAACAGGGAGAGATCTTCTTCTTCTTGAGATCTTGATGTGCTTCCGGGGCTTAGTGTCCCCACGGCCCGGTCGTCGACCAGGACTCCTGGTTGCTGGACTGATCGACTAGGCTGTTAGATGCGGCTGCTCGCAGCCTGACGTATGAGTCACAGCCTGGTTGATCAGGTATCCTTTGGAGGTGCTTATCCAGTTCTCTCTTGAACACTGAGGGGTCGGCCAGTTATGCCCCTTATGTGTAGTGGAAGCGTGTTGAACAGTCTCGGGCCTCTGATGTTCATAGAGTTCTCTCTCAGAGTACCTGTTGCACCTCTGCTTTTCAACGGGGGTATTCTGCACATCCTGCCATGTCTTCTGGTCTCATGTGATGTTATTTTTGTGTGCAGGTTTGGGACCAGCCCCTCCATTATTGTCCACGTGTAAATTATTATGTATCTCTCCCGCCTGCGCTCAAGGGAGTACAGATTTAGGCTCTTTAGCCGGTCCCAGTAATTTAGATGTTTTACTGAGTGGATTCTAGCAGTAAAGGATCTCTGCACGCTCTCCACGTCAGCAATTTCTCCAGCTTTGAAAGGGGCTGTCATTGTGCAGCAGTACTCCACTCTAGAGAGAACAGAGATCTTACTTCTTAGCACTCTCTAAAAAAATTTTATGATATGCGATGTTAGTGCTATCGGTCTGTAATTTTTTGCCTCTGCCTTATTTCCTCCTTTATGGAGTGGTGCTATCTCTGCTGTTTTTAGTATGTCAGGGATAACGCCAGTATCTAGGCTTTGTCTCCACAGAATGTGAAGGGCCTGCGATAATGGTTTTCTGGGGGGAGCCCCGTCGGCTCCCCGGAGCTATCCCAGGCTGATATGCTAATGTCAGACTTTGGCATCAGTCATGTGTATGGAGTTCTTAGGCCTACCGGGAACCACGGCCAGAACCGGGCCCCCTCAGAGAGGCAAGGGGAGCAATGGCCTATAGAAGCCCCCGTGTGGTTGGAAGCAATCTATGTCTGCCATCGACCGGGACAGGCACCCAGAAAGGTAAGCGCCCCAAAACAAACCCCTATTCTGGTTAAAATTGCTACCAAAAGCCGAACTAGTGGATAGAACTCCCCAAAGAAAAACGAGCAAACTAGTGTGACGTCACACGCTGCCGCGCCGCTGTCTGCGCAGCTCCCCCCTCCCCGGGAGGGGAAGGGGGAGCCCCAGACCCTCCGCGCCGGCTACCCACACCTCAGTTCTTGAGGCTGATGCTATAGGCGAAGGTCGTGTGCTCTGGCTCCGGTGTTCGCTACAACACTGTGCTTGCGTGTGGTGTTTGTTTTCTGGGTGCGAGAGCCAGGAGTAATTTTAGTACTCGGGCTGCATGCGCCTAGGGTTTCCTTCCCTAGGTGCCCTGTAAGTACTACCCTTGGGGCTTGGGGCCACCTTCCACAGGCTCCTTGGGATCTGCCTCTGCTGGTCCGTTTTACCTTTTTTCGTTTTTTCGGCCGCCTGTTGGGCTCTTGGGTGTTCTGTTCTCCCTTGTTACTGGCAGGTAAGAGGCAGTTTGCACTGGTAGGGGCGCAGGGTGCTGCACAGCTTGTATTCCCGACATAGCGGCCGGCTCTGTTCCCTGGGGCTCGCTGTCCTCTTGCGGGGTTTTGTTTTTCTTTTTGTTTTTGCCTGGTGGGGGTTCTCTCATATTTATTCCTTAGTTCTAACCCTTTCACGGTTATACTCGATGGCGCCCCCTGCTAGGTCCCCGTGAGTGTACACGTCCCTGGGGTACAGCTATAGAAGTTCGATTGGTAGTTTTGGGCGCCGGTTAGCAGCTCCCTGCCTGGGACTACCTGAGCGCGAGTCCTCTTAAAGTAAACGCTCAGGACCCTGGGAATCCCCTAGGGGGCGCGTGGGTCCGATGGATGTGACCCCGGAGTCCCCACTCGCTGTGTGCGAGTTTGCGGGTTGCTCGGTCCCTTTGTCTCAGGGTGACCCTCATTGTTTTTGCCTCTGCCATGCTGCCTGTTGGGTCGGTGATACTTTCGACCCTGAGTCCTGTGAGTGTTGCTGCTTGCTTGTGACTCAATTTACCCAATCCTCTGATGATTCTCTTCGGGTACAGGCGGCGCGTGCGTTGCAGTCTAGGTTTCGTCTGTTGCAACGCGCTAGGTTGGTTGCTCACCCGGATGCCCCGGGCTGCCCCGCTTTGCTTTTCGTGACCCGGACTTGGGGGTGGGGGTCGCTTCGATCCTGGTTCAGTCCGCGCCTCCTCGTCCTTCCCCTACTGCTCATTCTGGTCCCCCCCCCTTGCTTCCAGCCCCGAAACGTCTGAGGGTTTCGGGGTCGGAGCAGGGGTTACTTGATCTTGAGACTCGGGCAGCTTCGGGGGTGCCCCTTCCGGGGGAGCGGCAGAGGCATTCGAGTCTTGTCTCCCGGCCGAAGCTTCGGGGTCTGACCAGTGGCCCCCCTTCCTTCAGCTGTTCCGGCTGCTCCGTCCTTGTCTTGTGGGGTCGGGGCTTGGGGAGAGGACTCGGCCTCGGGTCCTGTGGTGTTGGACCTCGAGGCTGGGGAGGGGCTGACTTGGGGGCCTTGGGCTCCGCTGGACCCCGCCTGGGTTTTTCTTCCCTCTGAGCGGGGCTTATTGTTACAAGGAGTGGGGTTCTCTTTTCCCCCCTCTGCGTACGAGTTGGATTTGGTGTCGGCCCCTCCCCGGGTTCGGTTCCGTGTTCCCCCGGGTTCGTCGGTTCCGTCTTTCCGGAGGTTTTCGGCTTATCGCATCCAACCTGGTGAGGTGCGAGCGGCCTTTGCAGCTTACCTCCTGCGGGACCCGGATTATGCCTCGGAACTGGATCCTTCTGAGTTCAGGTTTGGGACTTCGTTCCCTTTCTGGCTCCGTTACGAGGTTCCGGAGTCTTCCTGGCTAGCAGCCTGCCCCTTGCTTGTTTTGGATTCCTGGCATTCCTTCTGTCGTTCCCGCACGTTGGAGTGGCGGGAAGCTTCCACGGTGATTCAGGTTTTCCTGGGGGCGAGCTTGAGTACCTGAATGAGTGCTTGTTTGCCCCTGCCCTCCCCCGCGATGTGGGCGTTATTCAGCTCCATGTGCAGGTTCCCGTCCTTTCGGCGGCGCTTGTTGCGGAGGACTTGCGCGCCCGGGGCCTTTTGGCTTCGGCCTTGCGGTTCTTTTCCATCCTGGAGCTGTCCTCGGATTGGCTCGTGGAGGATGTGAGGACGCTTGGGTCCGTCCCAGGGTCCGGCGCCTTGTCCTCGGCTGCGCGCTCGTTCGCTGCCTTGTTGAAGCTGTTCACGCCGATTTTGCGGGATGCGGTTTCCCTGTTTTATGCTTCCCGTCTCGCGTGTCGGCAGGCGGTGCTGGGTTCCTCCGTGGAATCTGCTTGGGCTCTGGCTCTTAGGCGTTCTTCCCTCTTTTGTCCTCTTCTTTTGCGGAGTCGGCCGTGGCGCAGTTTATTCAGGCTGCGTCGGCGGCTTGTCGTCGGCGTCGTCGATGTCGGACTTGTTGGTCTTCCGGGGTCCCGGGTGGGTCTTCCCGGAAGGGTCGTGCCAGAGCTCGGGGTTCCTCTCGTCGTGGTAGGCCTCTGGTGTCAGGTTCGGGTTCGGCTCCTGCTGCGGACCCGCCCTCGTCTGGTCGGCGCGGTGTTCGCTCTGTGCGGGGTTCTGGGTCTCGTAAGGGTCGCCGGCCCTTTCGCGGTTTGCCCCGTTGACGGGGCGAGGGGGGGGGCGGCTTGCGCTGTTCGCCCGCGCCTGGTCCCACGATTCGTGGGCCTTTCAGGTCGTGTCTTGCGGTCTGCGGTGGCGTTGGGTGGCCCCTCCCCCTTTGGGGGGGTCGGGGCTGGCAGGGCAAGTTTCTTCCCCTGCGCTCCGTCGCGTCGTCTTGGAGTGGGTACGTTTGGGCGTTGTCGAAACGACGTCGTCCCTCAGATGGGTTTCCCGTCTGTTTCCGGTTCCGAAACGGGACTGCGCGGACCTGAGGTTCATTCTGGACTTGTCCCGTCTGAACCCCTGGGTTCATTGCCCCTCCTTCCGGATGACTACGCTGTCTCAGGTTCGGCTCCTTTTGGAGCCGGGCGCTTGGATGGTGTCCCTGGACCTCCGGGACGCTTATTGGCATGTCCCGATTCATCCGCGGTTCAGGGACTGGCTAGGTTTTGTGGTGGGGCGTCAGAGTTACCGCTTTCGTTGTCTCCC
>WNGS01161107.1:2643174-2672439 GCA_020271785.1 Procambarus virginalis | reverse complement strand
AGAATTCATATTAAGAAAGTGAAAAGAATTACAATAATTTACTATACTTGAGATACGTTGTTTGATGTCACCCACGAACCATAAGGATGTTCCCCGTGCAGTCTTTGATGAACCTTTAATACTAAGGCCCTCAACAATCTTCCAACCTCACGTAACGCATTTATTATTTTATATCCAGCAACATCTACACATTCAGCAAGTCAATGTCTGACGGCTACAGTCACTACACGTACACTAAACATAAACACACGGACACACTAAAGCTCACAACCGTGCGTAGTCGTTAAGACGGCACGCAAAAAGAAAATCACAACCAAAAACACCACCAGTTGCTCTGTTCATGCCGCCACCAAGAAGACAAACCTTAACGTCTGTCATCACAGAGGCAAGATGGCAAACCCGGTTTTGAAAAATCATATATCACTGCAGTTACTCTTGTAGCTCTCGTGAATTGGTACTGTATTAATGTAATGGTACTACAGTTATGTATTCACACTACAGATGCACAAATGTCCCTGATAATAAATGTACTGTACATTGTAATAATTTGTCTTTAGAATGATAAAATCCAGTTCTGCTTCTACCAATTCTATAAATAATATACTGTACAGAGCTGGATCATAATATAATAGTTATTTTATATTACATATATATTACTCAAAAATAAGGAAGAGGAACTTGGATACAGTACTGCATCATACAATGTTTAAAGTAATGAAATGCTTCGTTTTGGTGGTCCTCTCAGTAGCTCCCCGAGCTACATGTTGGGTTAGATACGAGCCTAAAGCACCCGACCAGGCCTTAAGTATCACACCTACCAAGGACCAGGACTAGAATCTGCCCCCCCCCCCCTAGGAGGGGCAAGGGAGTCTGGAGATACAAAATCAACCCAATCAAGAGGGAAAATCTACCTGAAAGGTGACGCACCCAAGAAAATATGAACAACCCTGATACAAAGAACACACTTGTTGTCCTGTTCCAACTAGTTATGTTATACACCACCAGATGGCAGCCCATGTAATTTGGGTCTCCAGCCACCAGCCCACATAGCCATATGCTGCCCAAAGTCAATAACTGAGAGCCCAGAAAGGAGGGAAGGGCAGGAACTGGGAGCCACAAGAAAGAAGTGTTAATACATCCAATGCTGGATTTCCAAGAGGGTTCCCTTTGTTGGTTCCCCAAGCTAACTCACCATGAGAAATAAAGAAAAAAAGCCTAAATGGGGAGGAATGGAGGCAAAGCAAATAATCAGGCTGGAAGATGCCGGTTCCACACCAATGCAAAGTAATCCACCTTTGGGGTGGCAGAATATCTTGCAGAGCCACTGGAAAGACACGTCGTCAACAGTCCATTTTTGCGTGGAGCAGAACAGAGACAAACTGTCTGCATGAACGTTGGAAATGCCCAGAAATGGACTGCATTGAGAGCTAAATCCTGAGATCCAGAAGACAAGCCACTCGCAGCTTCCAGCATCACAGGGATAGATATACAGGGGTACCTCGGTTTAAGAGTTTAATCCGTTCCTGGAGACGGCTCGTATTCCGAAAACTCGTATTCCGAAGCTACTTTCCCCATAAGAAATAATGGGAAATGAATTAATCCGTTCCTGACTACCCCATAAAACCCAACTTCAAAATAAATTATTATACCTAATTCATCTAATAAACCTACAAAAACTATGTTCAAGTTATTACTTACCTTGCTGTTGGTGTATGGAAGATGGTGAGGAGGAGGGAGGAGAAGAGGTGTTACTGTTTGGAAGGGGAGTCCCCTTCCATTATAACATCAGGCAGTGAGGATTTCACTGGTATGCACACTCTGGCACGTTTTGCCTGCATACCACTAAGACTTGCTTGTCTTACTAAGAATCTGTCTAAAGACACTTGTTTTTCCCTACATTTTAACACTTGTCTGTAGTAAGACATCACATTGTCATTTAAAAGGTCAATGCAACGGCCTGCTACAGCTTTATCTGGGTGAGTTTTTTCAACAAAACTTTGCAGTTCTTTCCATACTTCACACATTTTCTTAATCAAGAAGGGACATCCTCTACTGCCTCTACTCACAACTATTTTCTTAGGTTGAACCTTACCAATGGCTTTCTTGAGACCCATGGCGAGATATATAATAACAACTTTTATTCTCAAAATGGCCAAAAAAACGACAAAAAAAATGTAAATCCTTGTGAATAATTCATGAGGGATAGTCACTGGGCGCGAAACACTGGTAAACTGAAGTGCGATCGCCGTGCCACCACGCGCTAGTCGGCCTGTATGTGTATCAACAAACTCGTGTTCAGAGGCAACCCTCGCCTTCCGAGGCAAATTTTTCGAGCAAATCCTGCTCGTATTCCGAAAAACTCGTATACAGGGACACTCGTATTCCGAGGTACCACTGTATAACCATGGGGGGGATACAAAGACATCCCCATTGTTCAGGCAATGAGCTACCAGGGAGTAATCGGAGTGGAACCGGATCACAACGGGAGCCAAATCCTTTGTAATGCTTGCCACAGCTTTGAACTCACACACCATATTGTGCGCCTAATGCAACAGACCCGATCGCCGACCCTGGGAAGCCCGAAGACATCGAGCAACAGAGCTAAGGCTCCATGGAACTGAACTCTGAAAAGCCTGAAGAGGAAGCTGGCAAAAGGGAGCTGGGGCCCGAACCTGATGGTCACAGCAGCAGCGAAATGGGCAGAACCAGAGGAACCAGTACAGAGCCCTGAGCCAAACTCTACCCAAAGGAAACAAAGTGCAGGCAAAATTCAGGCTCCTGCATAGCTGCTCATCCGACTGCCGAGTCACCTTGGGCCAGTTCAATGCCAGACGACGATAGGGCTATTAAGCTCAGCACGGCCGAAAGAGGCAGGGAAAGTGATGCTGACTGAAAATACCAAACAAGGCCCAGCTAAGTCTGAACCTGGGACAGAATCAACTGGGACTTCTGCCAGTTCACCAGGAACCTGAACCCGGTGAGGTGGAAAAGAACCAGATTCCTGGCTAGCCAACATGTAGACTAGGTGGGAGCCTAAATCAGTCATTTGCTGAGGTAGGCCAAACCTGAAACCACTAAGAGCCAGCAAGAACACCGCCTTAAAAATTGAATACTCGACCAAAGGGACAGACATGAGTGACTCGCATTAACCTGGTGAAAATGTGGGGGAGCCAAATTCAAGACAAGGAGCACAACCTGAAAGTGGTAAGCATGACACCCCACCACAAAACCTAACCAGTCCCTGAACCCCAGATGGATTGAAATGAGTTGGAACATACCCTGGAGATCCAGGGATACCTTCCAAGCTCCCAGTTGAAGAACCAGGCAAACTTTGGCAAAAGTGGTCATACAAAATGTCAGACAAGGAATGAAGCTGTTTAGACCTGAAAGATCAAGGATAAATTGCAGGTCTGACGAGTCCCTCTTGGGGGACCTGGAATAAACGGACCACCCAACAGACTAGGTGGGAGCCTAGTCTGTTGAGTGAAATGGGGTTCAGGCCCCATGAGGTTGGCTCAAACATTCCCCATGTCCAACTATGTCACAATAACTTGATGCAGCAGAGGGGGAAGAAATCTGACCCACCAGCCCTAGCTCCAAAAAAGGGGCAGAACCAACCCCACTGCAGGCAAAGGAAAATAACCCGAAACACCCACGGTTACAAGCAGAAAAAGCATGCCCCACAGGAAGTGCAACAGTCCGAGAATCTGATCACCCCCCCCCCCCAGGGCCTACTCTGACCAACAGCAGTCATAGCCCCAGCTCTACCTGACTGCTTTCACGCATGTGGAACGAATCCAGAGAAGCCAAAAGTTGGGAAATTAGATGACAGAAAGTAGTCACCATCAAAAGGAAATGGACAACATCCTCAGGAAAGAGGAAAGGCAAAAAAAAAAAAAAAACGGGGAAGTGAACAAAAGGGCTAAGGACCAAGTCAAAATTGAACAGTGGGTAAAGAGGGCCTGCTGACACAAGACGAGCTGTGTAAAATGCTGCCACCGCCTCGCAAAGAATAGATGCAAGCATCTTTGGCAAGACCATCAGCACCACAAACATCAAAACCTCTGCACCCAGTCCCAAGCCAAGAGATTCCATGTCCTCAAGGGCCCAAAAATACAGGACCATCGGCAACTGCATGAGCCATGATCTTACACAATAAGGACAGGAGACAGCACTAGCAGCTGAATGTGAACTAAGAACATGTTTTCATAACCAAACGCTCCACCTCACCTAAAGATATAGAGGCTTCAACTTTGGAGGCACCTAATTCTGACAATGACTGCAAAAAAAAGAAAATGGAACTTCCTGTCCTGTAAAGCAGCTACTGCTTAATATTATAGCTACTGCTACATCCCATGAAGGAGGTTTGGCAAAGATCGAGATCCAAAGACAACACACATCACAGACCTGGAGATGAAAACAATCATCAATCCAATATGACTATCTGCATGGAACAAAAATTGTAGCTCTCATCCTGTAACTACACTTGGGTAATTACAGCTGAAGACTAAGCCAGGGAGAGCAGACAGGACACTACGTGCCGATGTCTCAACACCAACGGGCACACGACTGATGTGGGAAGTCGGCTGGAGCCCCAAGTAGCTGAGGCAGCCAATTGCCACATCACTTGGAGCTGGATAGTGCATAGTCTCACAGTTGCAAATGTTTTCCATACAGTTGCTTGTTCTGGGGGTGCTACAATTTTCTTGTGGTTTTCCTTTTGACCTGGCTTGATCTTTTATCCCCAGACTCCCTTGCCTCAGTAGAGGTAAGGGAGTCTGGTCTTGGGGTCCCAGTAGGTGCCTGTCACTCATAGGGCTTTACGCTTGTAGCTCAGAGAGTAACTGAAGGAAGCTCTGCCAGAGATTTACATTAAACATTTTGTCTTATACCTAATTTATTTCATCTTAACTAGATTTACAAAATCTGTATGAACTTGCTTTAAAACTTGTAAATATTTGTTTATTTTCCTTTTCAAGAAATAATAAGAATGCTCTACCTGTTTAAAATATGCACAGGCTCTACCAGTAACTGTACAGTTAACATACAATGGGTATATTTTGCCATAGAAATATGCCATAACAAAGTAAATTAGCTCCCACAACATTGCAGGGTTAGACCAAGCAAATAACTGACTTAAAATAGCTTTTCCAGAGAATTCTGGAAAATTCTCCACAAACACTTTAGAAAGGGACATTGGGTTGCAATGTTTTATGCATAACAAGCAGTCAAATGCATAACTGATAAAACATGGCACAACTGTTCCCGGCTAGTCCAGCCAGGTAAAAAGTACAAATGAATGTTTAAGCTTTACATTAGCCTTTAAATGGATGACAGGATTGATAAAGTAGCCAAAGTACATGCTCACATAACTATTAGCTATTAATATAAATGAACTCTATAAGCAACCTGAGAACATTAACATGAACAGAGTTTCAAGAGAACATCATATATCTGAGAGAGAATGAGGTGAACATCAGTTGATTCAATTATCATCATACCATCATGCAAGAAGTCATATGTCTATGCTTCATCAAACATCATCACAACATTCTTGGCTAGGCTACAACAATCTTAGGAAAGGAGGGAAGGGAATACATAGTAGTGTGTATTACCTGTTAATACACTACATATATGACCAAATTAAACTATGTGAAAATCATTCCCCACACCTTTCACTCTTGTGTAACTACATGTAAAAAATTATTCAACAAATATTCACATCTAAATACACAATATTTAATTTGTAAGTACAGGTAATGCCTTAAATCTTTGCCAATATCTCAACTTTGGCAGATGCAAATAAAACAATTCATTACCAATAGGCTGTTTAGCTTATAAAAACCTCAGGATTCAGTTCTTGGGCCCATTATGAGCCTCTAGCCTTCCCAATACATCCACACAAGAGGTTTAAGCTAAATAATAATGCACAAAATAACTTTCAGTGGCAGTGGGTGAGTTTACAATAGGTATACAGAGCAGTGATCTGGTTTGTTTGACTTTCGAAGATTAAGGAAAGTATAAACTTGAGTTTAAGTTATGTACTACATAATGGCTAACAAAAATAGTAAGAATTGTAATATTCAATATGCCATGGGCCAGATGTGGCGTGTAGCCTGGAGACTTGACATGCCTCGAGCATAACACTTCTCACGCACACACACTTGCAGCATCATACACCCCAATTTTAATATGCCAGTCTCCTCTTGGCAACTCTGAATTACACCTATTGGATGGTATATTCAACAAAAAGGATGATCCCAGTTTTCGGCTATAGAGGACAAAAGATGAGGACAATATGTTGTCCCACCACCAAGTCTAGCATTACAACAAAGGAAATACTATAGGATTAAGCATTATCAATGTCCTTGTTAAAACTATTTTGTTTGTTCTATCAATCAGGTACTGAGATGGAGAACCAACTGTGTATACAGTGGAAAAGATGCAAAGACATGCAACTAAATGGCTCTCAGAACTGAAGGACAAGAGCTACGAGGAGAGGTTAGAGGCATTAAATATGCCAAAACTAGATGATAGAAGAAAAAGAGAGGATACGATTACTACATACAAAACAGTAATGGGAATCGATAAAATTGATAGGGAAGAATTCCCGAGACCTGCAACTTTAAGAATAAGAGGTCATCAATTTAACTAACTAAACAAAGTTGCTGAAGAAATATAAGAAAATTCACTTTCGCAAACAGAGTTGTAGATGATTGGAACAAGTTAAGTGAGAAGGAGGTGGAGGCCAAAAATGTCAGTACTGTAGTATCAAAGTGTTATACAACAAAGAGTACTGGGAAGACGGGACACCACGAGCGTAGCTCTCATCCTGTAACTATACTTAGGTACTGTAATTACATCACAGCAATTATTCTGACAATCCTAAATAATCTATCTTTGCTCACATACATTAATTAGTTGGATATTTAATTTTAGCAAGATTTTTATGAACTACTGGAAAAAACCAGCATTGAATGCAATGAAACGCCATTTTCTGGGTGAAACCCAGAGGCTTCCCGGAGCTATCCCAGCTGCTATGAATGTATTAGACCATGGCATTAGTGAAAGCGAATGGAGTTCTAATGCCTATCGGGGACCACGAGCCAGAACCTGGCCCCCCTCAGAGGCGCACGAGGAGCAATGGCCTATAGAAACTCTCGTGTGGTTGGAAGAATTCTATGTCTGCCATTGACCGGATCAGGCCCCCAGAAAGGTAGGCCCCCAAAACAAACCCTATCTGGATAAAAAATGGCTATTGAAAGCCGAACTGTTGGACAGAATTCTGCGAACTAAAAATGAGCAAACGAGCATGATGTCACAACTGCCACCGCGCCGCTGTCTGTGCAGCTCCCCTCTCCCAGGGAGGGGAAAGTGGGAGCTCCAGACCCTGTAAGGGCCTCTCACCACTCAAGCGTGTGGGACCAACAGAACGTATGCCATGCCCCCCAATGAAAAGAGAGGACAGTCCATCAACCAGGACGACTCTGGAACCTCATAACGCACCCAGTAAGGAAAGTAAGAACCAAACTCAAAAGATGCAGGATCCATTATCTTAACGATTGGCATAATCCGGGTCGCACAGGAGATAAGATACAATGTCCTCCAGCACCTCAAGGGGCGGGATGCAGGAGGCCAAAAACCTCCGGAAGAAAGGGACCGAAGTACCCAAGGGAACCCAGAACCGAACCCAGGGAGGAGCTGATGCCATATCAAACTCGTATAAGGAGGGGGGACAAGAAAACCCCACCCCCTGTAACAACAAGCCCCACTCAGAGGGTACCAAAACCCAAGTGAGGTCAAACAGGTCCCAAGCCCCCAAAAGTCAGCCCTGGGATCCTCCACACCAAGACCCAGGGATAAGCCATCCTGCAAACCCTCTACCTCAAATGAAAAGGCAGAATTCCCTGGAAAAGCTGGAAAGAAGGGGGTCCACTGGTCAGACCCAGAAGCATCGGCTGGAGGAACAGGCTTGAATGCCTCCGTCACACTGGAAGGGCCATCCACCAAAAATGCCGTCTCACCACCAACAAAACCCTGCCATGACTCTGAAACCCTCAGATGCTTCAGAGCTGGGTGCAGGAGTGTGGGGGGTGGGTGGGGGGGGGGGGGGAGGAACAGGATGAACAACAGCCGCAGAAAGACAAAGAGGCACGGACGAAACCAACGTCAACGTGACTAACGTCCGGGTCCCTATAACCAAAACGGGGCAGTCTTGGGGCATCCGGGTGAGCAACCAACCTAGCACCCTGCGGCAGCCTAAAATACGCATGCAACGCCAAAGCTATCTGCACCCGAATATCAAGATCAGAGGATTGGGTTAACTGGAGAACAAGCAAGGAACACCACTTGCAGCACTCTTAGGTCGAAGGTGTCACCAACCCAACAGACATCATGACGGAGGCAGAACAGGTGATTGTCACCCAGAGACAAGGGGACAGAACAACTTTCAAACTTGCACGAAGTGTTATGGGACCTAGGGAATGCATCCATCAGACCCAGGGGTTTACAGGGCCTTTAGAGATGCTCTGCTAAGGGAAGCCCATGCAAGGTACTGGTAATCGGCGCCCCAAACTACCAAACGAACTTCTAAGTGCTGAAACCCTGAAACGTGTACACTCACAGGGACCTAGTGGAGGACCAACAAGAATATGTACATAGAAGGTACACCACCACCAAGGGCAGACCCTCCACCAGGTAGCAAACACAAAGAAAAGAAAAACTCTGCAAGAGTTCAACGTCACCAGGCAGAACAGAGCCGGCCGCTGTATTAAGGTGAAAACAAGCTGCACGGTACCTTGCGCCCCTACCAGTGACAAAACTACCTCCACCCAGAGGCAAACAGTGGTGCATGAAACACCCCAGCTGACTCCAAGGGCCGGCAGTCACCGAACAGTAAAGGACCAGAACAGAAGTAGACCCCAAGTAACTTGTGGAAGATAGCCCCAAGCCACAAGGACAGTACTTACAGGGTACCTATGGAAGGTAACCCTAGGTGCATACAGTCCGAGTCCTGGTGAAATTACTCCTGGCTTACACATCACCACAGGACAGGACCACACCAACAAGGCACAGCACTGGAATGTCAGGAGCCAGAGTCGCACGACTGCCAGGTCTCACATCATCCTCAGAATTAGGGAGGGGGGGGGGGGAGGATAGCTGGCATGGGGGGTTTGGGTCCATTTTTCACAGCCCGTCCTCCAAAAATGGGAGGTAAATGTAACAGCCTCCATAAGTGCAATTATGTACTATGTATGACAGTCATGACAGGACCTCTTGTATGGAGAACAGGCATCAGGAAGGAGACCCACCGGAAGACCTCAGCTGTGCTTCAAAGATACCTGAAAACGCGACCTCAAGCAGATGAACATCGACATCAACACTTGGGAGGCAGCAGCTGCAAACAGATCTGCCTGGAGATGCAAAGCGCAGAAGGAACTGCAGCAATTTGAGAATGAACTGAAGAGGCAGGCGGAGGATAATAGACTTCAGAAGAGGTCTCGACCACTGTCAGATGCACCCACTTCGGCGTTGATCTGCGCTCGCTGCAGTCGGGACTGTCATTCTCGGGTTGGCCTTCACCGCCACAGCAGGCGCTGCATCCAACTAGACTACAACAACTAGACACCCAGGGCACAACTCCATAACCCCACGGGATTGACGGATGCCTACTACTATGACAGTCAGGAATTGTACTTATTTTCACTTAGTATTAAACCGTACTGTCAAATATATTGCGAATATTTGAGTTTACCTGAAAAGCTTGATAGAAAACCACGACCTAACCTAACCGTCTTAGTTTTGAAGATAAGCATTTTATTGCTTCTTAATTACAATTACTACTTAACCTATAGCTATATCGATATTAGAGTTTTATAAAACAAATAAAACAAAACTAAAATATTTCAGTAAATTGTAAAGTAACTCAGGATATTTTCAAATTTTGTATAAAATCTCTATTGTTTAATGAAACTTAAAAAGAAATTTCTGATATTTAAAACTTGTGTATAGCGAACTGAACTTTAAAACTTCATCCTAAAATTCTGAGTGCCTTAACACAAAACGTAGAGAATAAAAAGGGAGGTAAATGTAACAGCCCCATAAGTGAAATTATGTACTATGTATGACAGTCAGGAAATGTACTTATTACAATTAGTATTAAAACATACTGTCAATTAGGAGGATGGGTTGGTTTTTCATTCATAAACAGGGGGGTTTGGTGGGTGCATGGAATGGACTTTGGCCTTTGTTTATGAGGATGGGCTGGGTAAGCACAATGCTCCACAATGAACCCTATCCAGTCTCTGAACCTTGGATTAACCCCTCAACTGCACCGGCCAACAAATGTCTTTTTGAGATTTGTACTTTTTTTTTTAATTAGGCTATATTTTTAATGTTTTTTAATATTTTCATTACTCTGTGTTTTGAAATGAAAATAGTTTAGTTTGGAAACATTTTGACATTAACTTTACCTGAACATTTATAAAAACAAAAATATGTCCTTAACAATCGCACTTTGAAGTTTTTGCCAAAAACAGGTGCGCAGTGCAGGGGTTAACTGGAACATGTTAGTAAGCATCCTTCAGGTCCAGGAAAACATTAAGTAATCTGCCTGTAACACCAAGTGGACCTGAGCTAATGTGATCATGCGAAAGGTTGGACAAGAAATTAAGCTGTTCAATCCTGAGAGGTTTAGAATGTACATGGACAGGGTTCTGGGAGTTCTGCCTTCCCGAACTACATCCACTACAGTCCGGTTGGTCTGGCACATTTTACAGAAAAACTATCCTGCATTTTCTTGACTTCCAATTGTGTCCAGGCAATATTTCATACACTTGCTGGGAGGATATTAAACAACCATGGACCACTGATGTTCATGTTGTGTTCTCTGATTGTGCCTATGCTATGGCATAAAGCGACAAGTGAAAGGGAAGGCCTGAAAACCTGAGAAGCAGCACCCTTCTATGATGCCAAGAACACCACCAACTAGGAGCAAAAGAGAAAGCATTAAGGCACGAAAACCAGACTTACACTGACTGATGCTCACCTGACACAATGTTTGGGAGTTCAAACTTCTCTTCTTCCCACCAGAGAAGTTTAGGTTTAACTGAACTTCTCTGGTGGATTCTCGGGTGAACTCACCAGAGGGGTTCACCCCTCTGACACCCTCAGGCAAGGGGCAGGACCAAACAAGTACCTAGGGTAGGGGTAGTCCTAGGCTCATGCAGCTTGATGCAAATAAGCATCAAAGTCACACAAGTGAGGCTAACACCAAACTTAGAAGCAAAAAGGATTTCCACCTGTGTGGACTGCTCCTTGAGCAGTCCACACAGGTGGAAATCAGATGAAGGACCTACTAGTGTCAACATGGAACTAGTAGTTCCTGGGGTGCTGCCACCTGGCCAAGCCTGCGGCAACTAGGGATGTTCGAACTAACTACAGTGAAGATCACTTGCTGCTTCATTACTCTTTCTCTGCGAACCTTCCAGTTATCTGTTTTGCTGCATGTACAAACTTTTTTGGATGTTTCTTGTGGTGAGGGTGATGATAAAGTATGCCCCTGTTCCCTGCTCCTAGGTGAGAAGGCCCAGGTTCTGGTTTCTGGGGCTGATGTGACTCATATTTGTGGAGCTCTCTCAGTGGGGCTAGCTTTAGGGCACCACCATTAGGCCCCCCCCCAGAAAGGCTTAATTTGCCGGTTTTAATAGTTTACTTTCATGACCATACACTAGTGTTTTATGATTTATGTCAACATAATAAGTTCTACAACTTTGTGAATAACTCACAGAAAAATATATAAATATGACAATCACAAGATATCCCTACAATGTAGAACATTTCTAATTTACCCATTTGATACAAATAATTGGCCTATCTCTCTTAACATTTAATATGTTCTATGTTTCATAAATTAAACGCAGTTTAATTTTTCTTAGGAGTTCTAATAGTTTTGAGATTATGAGAGTTCATTTTATGTGGCATTTGATCAAACTACTGAAAATTTATCCACCAAACACACACACACACACACCCACACGTCACTAGTTTCAAAGCGTTACATGACAAAGAGTGCTGGGAAGACGGGACACCACGAGCGTAGCTCTCATCCTGTAACTACACTTAGGTAATTACACACACACACTATCCCAGCACTCTTAATACATTTCTCCCATTAGTGCTGCAATATTCTCACAATGCTCTAGAGTCTCACATCACACGATGACCCGCAACACAGAGATCAACCGGGCGACGGGAAAACTTCCACATGCAGCCCCTTCTTTTTGCCATCCAATAAATTGAGTAAAGTACAGTATTATGCAGATAAAACCGCAAAATATGTCAACGACGGAAATACAATTGCTATGAATGCATCTGTGCATGCATTCACCGATATTCATATCAGTAACAATAAAGTACATAAATTAACATAACAGACAACAATAATAATATAATTTAAATGTCATATACAGGAAAGGTTCTACTACAAATTAAGACAGATTTCAGTGAATCTTTTATCAAGCCAATATTAATTAATATTGTTCTGCTTTAACTGTGAATCAATAACTCTGCTCTTGAAAAAGACTATGTACAGTCAAACTCTATATGAAATGTTTTATAACCAATTATTTTGTAATATTTTATTTGATAATTTTTGCAGCTTTATATTTATATTTTAAACTGAATCTAATATCATCATAGTAAACATTTACTATACATTTCTTTATCAATATACACACAAGAAAAGTCTAATAAAAATAACAAAAGTTCAGTGATAAGTAAACAAATCAAGTAAAAGTGAANAAAACCAGCGTTGAATGTAATGAAACGCCATTTTCTGGGTGAGTCCCGGAGGCTCCCCGGAGCTATCCCAGGCTGATATGCTAATGTCAGACTTTGGCATCAGTCATGTGTATGGAGTTCTTAGGCCTACCGGGAACCACGGCCAGAAACGGGCCCCCTCAGAGAGGCAAGGGGAGCAATGGCCTATAGAAGCCCCCGTGTGGTTGGAAGCATTCTATGTCTGCCATCGACCGGGACAGGCACCCAGAAAGGTAAGCGCCCCAAAACAAACCCCTATTCTGGTTAAAATTGCTACCAAAAGCCGAACTAGTGGATAGAACTCCCAAAAGAAAAACGAGCAAACTAGTGTGACGTCACACGCTGCCGCGCCGCTGTCTGCGCAGCTCCCCCTCCCCGGGAGGGGGAAGGGGGAGCCCCAGACCCTCCGCGCCGGCTACCCACACCTCAGTTCTTGAGGCTGGATGTCAAAAACGCGAAAAAAACGCCGACCGGAGGGAGGGAGGGATGCCGGGGAGCCTCCGGGACTCACCAGAAAATGGCGTTTCATTACATTCAACGCTGGTTTTCTGGGGGGAGCCCCGTCGGCTCCCGGAGCTAACTACCCACAGACGGAAAAAGAGAGGGACTTACCGGGAGGCGGTCGTCGCTCACTCCTCAACTCGAAGCCGAGACAACGGGCTGCATTAATAACCCTGCGGACGACCTGAGAGACCCGCACCCGCGAACAGGGAAGAAGGGAAACCGGATCAACCCAAAGCGCGTCCCCGGACACAGAAGCCGTGGCGCGCAAATAACGGCGAAGCGCCGCAACCGGACACAAAACATGATGCACCCCCGGCCTGACCAACCAAGCATCAACCACCCACGGACCCCTCCGGAACGCAGCAGTCTCATTCTTTGCCAGAAAAGAAGGAGACGGCTGCAAGCGAACAAAACTATCACCACGACCAAAAGAGCAGAAGCCCCTGCGCCGGAGGAGAGCATGAAGCTCCCCGACCCGACCCCCAGAGGCCAAAGCCAACAAGAAAAGAGCCTTGGAAAAACAATCCCGGACCGAAGGGGCCACAACGAAACGAGGAGACGAAAGGAAAGCGAGCACCCTGTCCAAAGACCAGGACGGCTCAGGCGGCGCATGAGCAGGCCGGAGGTGAAACAAAGCACGAGACAGCTTGCGAAACGGCGCAGACGTGACATCGATACCGAAAGCAAGCTGAAGCGGCTCCGCCAGCGCCGCACGATAGGAGGCGACAGTGTTAGGCATAAGATGACGGTCCTGAAACAACCACGAGAGGAAGGACAAGACCACCCGAACAGACAAGGAATGAACACGACGAAGACGCAAAAAGAAAGAGAAGGACCGCCAGGAAACTTCATACTGCCGCCGAGAGGAAGCCCGCAGGTGAGACACCAACAAGGAGGCCACCTGATCACCATAGAGATGATGATAAACTCGAGTCAAAAATACCATACGCGAAGACTCGAGGAGAAGATCGAACCAGCCACGTGACGCACCGGCCCGATCTGCTGAAAGAGGCGGAGCCGCGGAAAAACCCTCGGGTTCGGACACCGAGCAACCAGCACCGGAAACCAAGGCTGGGCCGGCCACCAAGGGGCCAGAAGGACAACTCTCCCCTGGTAAGTCTCTAAGCGAGTCAGGACCTGGAGCAACAGCTGAACCGGGGGAAAGAGGTACAGGAACCTCCACCTCGACCAGTCGAGCCGCAAGGCGTCGACCCCGACGGCCTCGCGATCGGGGAAGGGCGCCGCATACACGGGAAGACGCCGCGACCACGCCGACGCGAAGAGGTCCACCTCGGGACGCCCGAACGTCTGGCAAAGCCAGCGGAAGGACTCGTCGTCGACCGTCCACTCCGTGGAGAGGGGAACGAAGCGAGACAGGGCGTCCGCCAAGACGTTGGACACGCCCCGTACGTGAACAGCCAGGAGAGCCAAACCCCGAGAACTCAGCAGACGAGTCACCCGAAGCGACCAACCCAAAGAGACAAGGACCGCATCGAACCCCGCGGTTCAGGCAATGAACCACCGGAGAGCAGTCCGAATGGAGCCGGATCGTTGATCCGCGGGCCACCCGAATCCTCCGAAGAGCAAACCACACCGCCGCGAACTCCCGCACCGTGCTGTGAGCTCGACGGAAGGACGGACCCCAACGCCCCTGGCCGGCCTGGTGAGCACTGGTCACAAAACCCCAGCCTAGAGACGACGCATCCGTGTACACATCGAGCGAGGGCTCGGGAAGGCGCCATGGCACCGAACCCCGAAAAACCCGAAGAGGAAGCCGGTGACGCAGCAACCGACGCAAGGCCCCGGGGGTCGAACCTTGCGATCGCGAGAGAGGCGGAAGGGGTGACCCCGAAGGAACCAGAACAGCCGACGAAGCCAAACCCGACCCGGCGGGTAGACCAGCATCGCGAAGTTCAGGCTCCCGCACAGCCCCTCGAGCAACCGCCGGGTGACCCGAGGGCCCACCAGAAACAGACGAAGGCGGGACCGCAGCCGCTGGAGAGACTCCGGAGGGAGAGACAAGGAGGAGGTGCGAGAGTCCCAAACGAGCCCAGCCAAGTCCGAACCTGAGAGGGAACCAGATGGGACTTCCTCCAGTTCACCAAGAACCCGAACCCGGCGAGCTGGGAAAGAACCAAATCCCTGGCTAGCAAGCAAGCAGACCGGCTGGGAGCCCAAACCAGCCAGTCGTCGAGGTAGGCCAACACCCGAACTCCTAGGAGACGCAACCGAGCCACTACTACCCGTGTAAGGCGCGTGAACACGCGAGGTGCCAGGTTCAACCCGAACGGGAGACAACGAAAGCGGTAACTCTGAAGCCCCACCACAAAACCGAGCCAGTCCCTGAACCGCGGATGAATCGGGACATGCCAATAAGCGTCCCGGAGGTCCAGGGACACCATCCAAGCGCCCGGCTCCAAAAGGAGCCGAACCTGAGACAGCGTAGTCATCCGGAAGGAGGGGCAATAACCCAGGGGTTCAGACGGGACAAGTCCAGAATGAACCTCAGGTCCGCGCAGTCCCGTTTCGGAACCGGAAACAGACGGGAAACCCATCTGAGGGACGACGTCGGTTCGACGACGCCCAAACGTACCCACTCCAAGACGACGCGACGGAGCGCAGGGGAAGAAACTTGCCCTGCCAGCCCCGAACCCCCCAAAGGGGGAGGGGCCACCCAACGCCACCGCAGACCGCAAGACACGACCTGAAAGGCCCACGAATCGTGGGACCAGGCGCGGGCGAACAGCGCAAGCCGCCCCCCCATCGCCCCGTCAACGGGGCAAACCGCGAAAGGGCCGGCGACCCTTACGAGACCCAGAACCCCGCACAGGGCGAACACCGCGCCGACCAGACGAGGGCGGGTCCGCAGCAGGAGCCGAACCCGAACCTGACACCAGAGGCCTACCACGACGAGAGGAACCCCGAGCTCTGGCACGACCCTTCCGGGAAGACCCACCCCGGGACCCCCGGAAGACCAACAAGTCCGACATCGGACGACAAGCCGCCGACGCAGCCTGAATAAACTGCGCCACGGCCGACTCCTCAAAAAGAAGAGGACAAAAGGGGGAAGAACGCCTAAGAGCCAGAGCCCAAGCAGATTCCACGGAGGAACCCAGCACCGCCTGCCGACACGCGAGACGGGAAGCATAAAACAGGGAAACCGCATCCCGCAAAATCGGCGTGAACAGCTTCAACAAGGCAGCGAACGAGCGCGCAGCCGAGGACAAGGCGCCAGACCCTGGGACGGACCCAAGCGTCCTCACATCCTCCACGAGCCAATCCGAGGACAGCTCCAGGATGGAAAAGAACCGCAAGGCCGAAGCCAAAAGGCCCCGGGCGCGCAAATCCTCCGCAACCAGCGCCGCCGAAAGGACGGGAACCTGCACATGGAGCTGAATAACGCCCACATCGCGGGGGAGGGCAGGGGCAAACAAGCACTCATTCAGGTACTCAAGCTCGCCCCCCAGGAAAACCTGAATCACCGTGGAAGCTTCCCGCCACTCCAACGTGCGGGAACGACAGAAGGAATGCCAGGAATCCAAAACAAGCAAGGGGCAGGCTGCTAGCCAGGAAGACTCCGGAACCTCGTAACGGAGCCAGAAAGGGAACGAAGTCCCAAACCTGAACTCAGATGGATCCAGTTCAGAGGCATAATCCGGGTCCCGCAGGAGGTAAGCTGCAAAGGCCGCTCGCACCTCACCAGGTGGATGCGATAAGCCGAAAACCTCCGGAAAAACGGAACCGACGAACCCGGGGGAACACGAAACCGAACCCGGGGAGGGGCCGACACCAAATCCAACTCGTACGCAGAGGGGGGAAAAGAGAACCCCACTCCTTGTAACAATAAGCCCCGCTCAGAGGGAAGAAAAACCCAGGCGGGGTCCAGCGGAGCCCAAGGCCCCCAAGTCAGCCCCTCCCCAGCCTCGAGGTCCAACACCACAGGACCCGAGGCCGAGTCCTCTCCCCAAGCCCCGACCCCACAAGACAAGGACGGAGCAGCCGGAACAGCGGAAGGAAGGGGGGCCCACTGGTCAGACCCCGAAGCTTCGGCCGGGAGACAAGACTCGAATGCCTCTGCCGCTCCCCCGGAAGGGGCACCCCCCGAAGCTGCCCGAGTCTCAAGATCAAGGAACCCCTGCTCCGACCCCGAAACCCTCAGACGTTTCGGGGCTGGAAGCAAGGGGGGGGGGACCAGAACGAGCAGTAGGGGAAGGACGAGGAGGCGCGGACTGAACCAGGATCGAAGCGACCCCCACCCCCAAGTCCGGGTCACGAAAAGCAAAGCGGGGCAGCCCCGGGGCATCCGGGTGAGCAACCAACCTAGCGCGTTGCAACAGACGAAACCTAGACTGCAACGCACGCGCTGCCTGTACCCGAAGAGAATCATCAGAGGATTGGGTAAATTGAGTCACAAGCAAGCAGCAACACTCACAGGACTCAGGGTCGAAAGTATCACCGACCCAACAGGCAGCATGGCAGAGGCAAAACAATGAGGGTCACCCTGAGACAAAGGGACCGAGCAACCCTCAAACTCGCACACAGCGAGTGGGGACTCCGGGGTCACATCCATCGGACCCACGCGCCCCCTAGGGGATTCCCAGGGTCCTGAGCGTTTACTTTAAAAGGACTCGCGCTCAGGTAGTCCCAGGCAGGGAGCTGCTAACCGGCGCCCAAAACTACCAATCGAACTTCTAAAGCTGTACCCCAGGGACGTGTACACTCACGGGGACCTAGCAGGGGGCGCCATCGAGAATAACCGTGACAGGGTTAGAACAAAGGAACAATATGACAGAACCCCCCACCAGGCAAAAACAAAAAGAAAAACAAAACCCCGCAAGAGGACAGCGAACCCCAGGGAACAGAGCCGGCCGCTATGTCGGGAATACAAGCTGTGCAGCACCCTGCGCCCCTACCAGTGCAAACTGCCTCTTACCTGCCAGTAACAAGGGAGAACAGAACACCCAAGAGCCCAACAGGCGGCCGAAAAACCGAAAAAGGTAAAACGGACCAGCAGAGGCAGATCCCAAGGAGCCTGTGGAAGGTGGCCCCAAGCCCCAAGGGTAGTACTTACAGGGCACCTAGGGAAGGAAACCCTAGGCGCATGCAGCCCGAGTACCAAAATTACTCCTGGCTCTCGCACCCAGAAAACAAACACCACACGCAAGCACAGTGTTGTAGCGAACACCGGAGCCAGAGCACACGACCTTCGCCTATAGCATCAGCCTCAAGAACTGAGGTATGGGTAGCCGGCGCGGAGGGTCTGGGGCTCCCCCTTCCCCCTCCCGGGGAGGGGGGAGCTGCGCAGACAGCGGCGCGGCAGCGTGTGACGTCACGCTAGTTTGCTCGTTTTTCTTTGGGGAGTTCTATCCACTAGTTCGGCTTTTGGTAGCAATTTTAACCAGAATAGGGGTTTGTTTTGGGGCGCTTACCTTTCTGGGTGCCTGTCCCGGTCGATGGCAGACATAGAATGCTTCCAACCACACGGGGGCTTCTATAGGCCATTGCTCCCCTTGCCTCTCTGAGGGGGCCCGGTTCTGGCCGTGGTTCCCGGTAGGCCTAAGAACTCCATACACATGACTGATGCCAAAGTCTGACATTAGCATATCAGCCTGGGATAGCTCCGGGGAGCCGACGGGGCTCCCCCCAGAAAAGATAGCAAATTTGTTAAACATGAATGGCCATTTGTAAAACCATGTTGTGACTCGTTTATTAATTTATGTTTTTCAAGATGAAGACGAATGGTCAAATCAACAAGGGCCGTGATGAGGAATCGAACCTGCATCCGAGAGCATCCCAGATGTTGCCTTAAACGACTGAGCTACGACATGGTCAAAAGGAGTTGAAACCAAAGTTCTACTGAACTTACTGGATCCTGCAGCCTCTCCGAGGCACACACCAGGGTTTTACACAGCTCCCCCCATGCACTCGAGCTATGTCACTAGGCCGTTCTCCCTCTTCGCCCTTACTTCATTACACACAGAAATCACAATTGCTTCTGAACTTACTGGATCCTTCAACTCCTTTTGACCATGTCATAGCTCAGTCGATTAAGGCAGCGTCTGGGATGCTCTCGGACGCAGGTTCGAATTCTTGTCACGGTCCTTGTGGATTTGTTCATTTGATGCATCACACAATTGTGATTTCTGTGTGTAATGAAGACGAATGTTATTTGCAATTATTGATTCAAGTAACTTTTTCACAATAGATGTTAGGCTAATTGGCCGATAGTTTGATGCAAGTGATCTATCTCCTTTCTTAAAAATTGATACCACATTAGCAACCTTCCACGACTCTGGCAGTCTGCCTGACTCTAATGATTTATTAAATATGGTATACAATGGCTTGCAAAGCTCCTCTTTGCATTCTTTCAGCACCCTGGCAAACACTTCATCCGGCCCTGGAGATTTGTTTGGTTTGAGTTTTACTATTTGTTTAATAATATCATCCCTGGTAACTGTTAGACTAGTCAACCTGCCCTCATCCCCATCCACATAGACTTGTTTGGCTGAAGGCATAGAATTAAGTTCTTCTTTAGTAAATACAGAGACAAAATATTTATTAAAAATACTACTCATCTCTTCGTTCTTATCCGTTATCTGACCTGTCTCGGTTTTTAATGGACCTATCCTTTCCCTAACCTTTATTCGATATAACTGAAAAAACCCTTTAGGATTTGCCTTTGCTTGGCCTGCTATACGAACTTCATAGTTTCTTTTTGCTTTCCTTATCTCTTTTTTAACATTTCTAACCAGTTGTGCGAATTCTTGTTCTAAACTGACTTCCCTATTCTTAATCCTTTTGTACCACGCTCTCTTTCTACCTATAAGGTTTTTCAGATCCTTTGTTATCCATTTCGGGTCATTTGTATTTGACCTATTCAATTTGTAAGGTATATTACTTTCCTGTGCTTTGCTTAAAATATTTGTAAATAAGTTATGTTTTGAATCCAAATCCAAATCCTTCTTTATATCACACATCGCTGGGTTCACGTCTCGCTCCAAGACCGGCCCACCCCCTATGCCGAAGACTTTCCAATCTATTTGACCCAAACAATTTCTTAGGATATTAAAATTAGCTTTACGAAAATCTGGCACTTTAACAGAATTTTCTCCTACAGATCTATTCCATTCAATGCTAAATTTGATTTCTTTGTGATCACTGTTCCCTAGCTCACTCCCTATTTCGATGTCCTTAATTTGTGTTTCCCTGTTAGTTAACACTAAATCTAAAATATTATTTTCCCGCGATGGTTTCTTAATGTGTTGCGTAAGACAGCAATCATCAATTAATTCTATAAAATCTTCTGCTTCGTTATTTCCTGTTCTGTTAATCCAATTTATTCCACTGAAACTAAAGTCATCCATGACACATACTTTTAGACCTAGATGCTCTAGATATTTCATCCCATAGATGCTTTGCTTCCATTCTGTCTAAATTTGGTTGCCTATATATAACTCCTATTATAATATTATTTGCTTTTTCGTTTAATTCTATCCAAATAGTTTGTGTGTGGCTCAGTTTTGATTCCATCTTTGAGACTACATTTCAAATTGTCTCTACCATATATGGCTACTCCCCCTCCTCGTCTAATCTATCTGCGTGAAATAGTTCAAATCCATTTATCTGATATTCAGCTAATAGTTCTCTATTTTCTACATTCATCCACGTTTCGGTAAGTGCAATAATGTCTATTTTTTCTGTAGAGACAAGAGCATTTAATTCGTTTATTTTATTTCTTAGACTTCTACTGTTAGTGAAATACAGTGGTACCTCAGTTTAAGAGTTTAATTCGTTCCTGGAGACAGCTCTTATTCCGAAAAACTCGTATTCTGAAGCTAATTTCCCCATAAGAAATAATGGGAAATGAATTAATCCGTTCCTGACTACCCCAAAAACCCCATATCAAACTAAATTTTTATACCTAATTTATCTAAATAAACCTACAAAACTATGTTCAAGTTATTACTTACCTTGCTCTTGAATGCTGTAGGCATATGGAAGATGGTGAGGAGGGGGGAGGAGGAGAGGAGTTACTGTTTGGAAGGGGAGTCCCTTTCCATTATCACATCAGGCAGTGAGGACTTCACTGGTATGCACACACTGGCACATTTTGCCTGCATACCACTAGGACTTGCTTGTCTTACTAAGAATTTCTCTAAAGACACTTGTTTTTCCCTACATTTTAACACTTGTCTGTAGTAAGACATCACATTATCATTTAAAAGGTCAATGCAACGGCCTGCTACAGCTTTATCTGGGTGAGTTTTTTCAACAAAACTTTGCAGTTCTTCCCATACTTCACACATTTTCTTAATCAAGGAGGGACATCCTCTACTGCCTCTACTCACAGCTATTTTCTTAGGTTGAACCTTATCAATGGCTTTCTTGAGACCCATAGTGAGATATATAATAACAAACTGTATAGTCAAATGACCAAAAATCCAACAAAACACTGAAAATCCAGGTGAAGAATTGATGTGGGATAGTCACTGGGCGCGAGACAATGGTAAACTGAGGGGCGAAGGGGCGACGATCGCCGATCGACCATGCGCTAGGTCGGCCTGTACGCGTATCAACAAACTCGCATCCCGAGGTAACCCTCGCGTTCCGAGACATAATTTTCGAGGAAATCCTGCTCGTCTTCCGAAAAACTCGCATACAGGGACACTCGCATTCCGAGGTACCACTGTATACCCTAAGTGTATTGTTGTTTTGAGGCCCTTCTCTTTCCCCTGATTATTTTGCCAATTTCTTTCTCCCACAAACACATACTTTTATTATCTCCTTCCTCCATATCAATTCCCATACCACTATCTACTAACAGTTCAAACCCAAACAAACGCCTCCAACCACTGGTGCCAACGAGTTCGCAACAACCACCACCCCAGCCCTCAATAGATGCACCCCATCCCGAGCATACATTTAATTTTTTCCATAGAAGTGTTCCCAGTTATCTATGAAAGATATTGCATTTGATTTGCAATATCTTTCCAGCCGGCAATTGACACCAATTGCCCTCGACAACCATTGATTTCCAATTCCCTTTCTTGGAAGAATGCCACATATGATCAGGACTCCTCCCAATCATATGGATCATTATATAAATATATCACACTACACACTATTGAATAATATTACTGCAAAACAACAGAGAAAAAAAAGAGACAGTGAAATAATTAGGTAATATAATCTTTGTGGCAACTCCCGTCTGACAGCTCGAGCAGAGTAGACCTCCTCCGATGCTTCCTCTGTCGATGCCTCTTTTTTGCTAAACTTCCCCGCCCTATTACGGCCAAAATATGCCACCTACAATTTTGTTATTATTATTCCTGTGATCGGGGAATACAAATGAACATTTTCATGAGATGAAAAATGTTATTTAAATTTTGTTTATTTCTTGTGCCTGGGTGTGTTGCAGGCTATAATTATAAGAGCAACCCAGGGGTTAAATATGCTTTGCAATATAATCTAGAAAAAGAATGGGGACATTGAAAACATTTGATAAACTTTACTTCAATAGAAGACGATATGGGGAACTTGGAAAATTCTTTAATGAATTTAATTGGGAAGACTTGTTATTAGGTAAGGAACTAAATAAGATGTATGCCAAATTCTGTAAGTAAGTAATTATCAAAAGAAAGCATCAAACCGGGAAGGCTATGTAGCACCATCAAATGTGAGGGATAATCAGAGGGCACTAAATATCACCAAAGATGCCAATACGAGTACAGAAACGCACAAGGCAAACGATATCAAAAGTATCCGAGTCACCAAGAACACAATCGAGAGACAAGCGATCACGGGGGACAGTCGGAAAACAAGACACACGCTCCTCCCGGAAGTCAGGACATTCAACAAGAATATGCACGACCTTAAGAGGGACAGTGCAATTAGGACAATAAGGAGCAGGGCGGCGCTCCATCAAGTGACCACAAGTTAAGTGAGTATGGCCAATACGCAACCTTGCCAGAGCCGTTTCCCATCGCCGGTTATGGTGGCAGGAGGACGGCCACGAGGACACACAACCTTTAAGAGAACGTAGTTCGTTACCAGTAACAGACGACCAACAAGCCTGCCAACGGGTAAGGATGGAGGAATAGATAACTGGGTAAAAGTCGGAATAAGGAATACCTTTACGAGAGATGGGACAAGAGCAGACAGCTTCCCTGGCGGCAGCATCTGCATGTTCATTTAAGGAGACAACAATATGGCTGGGAACCCAACAAAACTAAACCGACTTAAATTTACTGTGAACAAGAAACAGCCAATGTTGGATCTCGACAACCACTGGATGAACTGGATTAAAGGACCCGAGAGCCATGAGGGCACTACGAGAGTCAACAACAACTACAAAGGAAGATTGACACAGAGAAAGCAGGAGATGAAGAGCATAGAGAATAGCGTAAAGCTCCGCTGTGAAGATGCTAGTTTCCAGAGGTAAGCGACACATAGAAGTGTGATCAGAAAAAACAACAGAGTAGCCAACACCGTCCGCAGACTTAGACCCCATCAGTGAAGACGGAAACGGAGTGGGAGTGAGAAGAAAAGTGCTCACGGAAAAGGCGTTTTAGAACCGTAGGAGGGGTAAAAGCTTTAGTGATGCGGGTCAAGGCTGTACAAAACTGCGGAAGGGAGACTCTCCAAGGGGGCAAAGAAGGAACAACATGAGGAGAAATATTAGAAATATGAACGGAGAGAGAATCCTGTAAGCGAGATAACCGGTCAGAAAGAGGGAGGTGGTGAAGAGGGACAGGAACCGCAGGAGGGGTAAAAGTTAAAGCACGACAGAGGCGAGAGGAAGGATGTTGCAAGGACCACGCAAGATAGAAAGACAGTAGCGATCACGGCGGTCCTGGAGACAGGAAGCCAGTGTGAACATACAAGCTGAGGACAGGAGTCGAACGAAAGGCACCAGAACTAAGGCACAACCCAGTATGGTGCAAAGCATCAAGACGGCGAAGAGTAGAAGGAGAAGCAGACGAATAAGCAGAGCAACCATAATCGAGCTTAGACAGGACGAGAGAGGAAAGTAAAGCAAGGAGTGCACGCCTATCCACTCCCCAAGAAGTATGGGACAATACCCGAAGGAGGGCAAGGGCCTTAGAGCACTCAACATGGAGGTAAGAGATATGGGGAGACCAAGACAAACGAGTGTCAAAAAATAACCCCAAAAGCTTCGCGGAATCTTTGTACTCAAGGGGATGACCATAAAGTGACAAAGAGGGATGAAGAAAGACCTGTTTCCGAGTAAAAGTCATGGCACAAGTCTTAGTAGAAGAGAACTTGAAGCCATGATCGGTGGCCCAAGATGACACGGCATCAATCGCAAGTTGAAGCCGGCGTTGAAGGAGAGGCAAATCGTCACCCTGACAGCAAAGGGTAAGATCATTGACATAGAGAGTGGAGAAGACGCCTGAAGGAAGAGAGGAAAGAAGACCATTGAGGGCAACCAGAAAAAGAGTAGTGCTCAGAACACTACTCTGGGGCACACCTTCGTATTGCTGAAAAGAGGCAGAGAGAGCGGTACCAAGCCTCACCCGAAAGGAACGACGAGAGAGGAAGCTGCGGAGAAAGTTCACCAGGACACCTGTTGTGCTGCGGCACTTGCGGAAACCAAATTGAGAAGGGAAGAGGGATGATGGTTTTCCAAGAACCACATCAGACAAACGTTAACCATACGTTCAAAGAGTTTGCAGACACAACTTGTGAGGCAATACGGCAAAGTCCTTAGGGGATGTTCCCAGAGACCCTGGTTTGCGAACAGGGAGGACAACGGCATCGAGCCAATCCTCAGGGACTGACGACGACTCCCAGATCCGATTATACAGACTCGGTAAATACTGAGACGTGCACGAAGGGAGATGGTGAAGCATCTCATAATGAATACCATCGGAGCCCGCCGCCATAGAACTACAGAGGGCCAGGGCAGACCGAAGTTCAGAGAGAGAGAAGGGATCGTTATAGGGAAGGCGAAGATGAGTACAGAAATCCAAAGGACAAGACTCAAGGACAGGTTTATGAAGGAGGAAGGATTGGGGAAGATGAAAACCAGAGCTAACAGATGAAAAGTGGGAACCTAGTTCGGTTGCAACCTGCAACGGGTCCGCCACAAGAGCACCACGGAGGTGAAGGACCGGCGAGACATCGGGAACGAACTTGCCCGCAATCTTGCAGATACGCTTCCAGACCAGTGGCAGAAGAGTTTCGGACGTAACGGTGGAGACATAAGACATCCAGCATGCACGTTTAGCCACACGGATGGTCCTACGGGCCACCGCACTCGCCTTCCAAAAGAAAAGAATCGGCCGTCTCCCGACGGTGGTGTCTCTTCCAGGCTGCACGCTTACAGCGGACAGCCCGAGCACAGTCCACATTTCACCAGGGAACACACTTCCGCGTTCCCCGAGAGGAAGAGCAAGGAGTAGAGCGGAGGGCAGTGTCAAAGACAGTGTCATGAAAAAGAAGAAGGGCGCGAGGGAGAGGCAGAACGGAGAGGTCGGAAATAGTAGCACGGAGAGTAAAGAGGCGCCAGTCAGCCTCAGCAAACCGCCACCTAGAGAAGGAGAGAGGATGGTGAAAAGAGAAAAAGATAACAAGGATAGAAAAATGGTCACTACCATGGAGGTCATCAAGGACCCACCACCCGAAATCTAAGTAAAGGGATGACGAGAAAGATCGAGACAGGAAAGGGAGCGAGTCCGAGAGTCCAAATAAGTGGGCTCACCAGAATTCAAAAGAGAAGGAAGAAGAGAGGATGAAAGGCTCAAGGAAGCGACCTCAGGTGTTTGTCAGCACATCACCCCAAAGGGCATGTCGACAATTGAAATCACCCAGCAGGAGCACAGGCTCTGGCAAGAAGTCCAGGAGGTATGTAAGATCGGGAAGAGAAAGTGGGATAGTGGGGGGCAGATAAATGGATAAACTGTGTACCATTTACCCACAAAGACACGGGCAGCGGAACAGTGGAGAGGTGATGAAAAAAGTAAGGGGACGAAGGGAACATCAGAGTGAATCAAGAGAGCAGAAGAGTTATGGGCCCCAACAATAGCTGGGGGGAGAGAAAAGAATAGCCACGGAAGCAACCAGGACGAGCACCAAGCATCGACTCCTGGAGACAGACACAAAGGGGCAAAAACTGTGAAATTAGAAGTTGGAGGTCAAGGAAATTGGCGTAATATGCACGGATGTTCCATTGAAAAATAGACATCGACAAAAAGAGAAAGGATAGCAACAGAGAACAAAGAAGAAAGAAAGGTGAAAAAGGAACACAGCACGTTAAAGAAGCACAGGGTCAGGATCAGGGTCAGTGTAGTCAGGGTTAGGGGGCATGGGTAAACTGAGTAAAGGAGGAGGGAAAGGAGCGGGAGGACAGACCAGAGGTGGACGAGCAGGGTCCGGAGGAGGAGGAGGAGACAACTGAGAGGGGCGGGCAAGAAGAGCAGGAGGATGGGCAGAAAGAGGGGAGCGCACCTCAGCAAGGGCAGTAACTGAGACAGAACCAGGGCCTAAAGAAACCTCCACAGTAGGAACAGGAGGCTCTACCTCTAAGAGGTAGAGCTCTACCACTGAGAGGTTCCTTTCTCCGGGAGGGAAAGGAACGATAGAATCAGAGATAGGGGGTGAAGAAGAAAGCGAAGCCTTCTTACCTACCAGGTAAGAGGAAGGAGAGGAGCCAGGTTTCCGTTTCAGACTCAAAGAGACAGGTGTCCCAGCAGCAATGTACTGGGCAACAGACTCTAACGTTTCAATAGGGGAAGAAGAACGAGAGCAAACAACATGACCACCAAGCAGTAAAATGAAGAAAGGGATGACTAACTGACTAACCTGGGTGTTAGTCAGCTGTCACGGGCTGCTTCCTGGGGGTGGAGGCCTGGTCGAGGACCGGGCCGTGGGGACACAAAAGCCCCAAAATCATCTCAAGATAACCAGGAGAGCGATGGACATCGGCCCGCACAGTCAGGCGGCGTGGAGAGCCAAGAGACGGAGGAGAATGATGGGAAGGAGGACTAGAGGGAGAGGAGAAAGAAGACACAGGAGACATGACAGACTGGGTAGAAAGAAGGGGAACCCTAGACAGAGAACTAGGAGGGGGACCCTCCAGGACAGAACGGAAAAAAACAGAGGTGGTGGTGGTGGGCGTGTCCGGGTCTAAGGCTTGGAAACGGTTGTGAGACTGAGGAAGGTGGGAAGGACGAGGAGAGGAAGAGCGCACCCCGTGAGCATAAAATATGCCAGCGAAAGGGGGGAGACGATGAACTTGGCGCCTAGCCTCAGGAAAAGACAAACGGTCCCAGTGCTTCAAGTTGAGGACGGCTGCCTCAAGTTTGTAACGTATACACGTGCGGGAGAAGATAGGGTGAGCCTCACCACAATTGAGGCAGCAGGCCTGCCTTGGGAGAAGCGCACTCCAACTTAGAGTGACCCTTTACTCCAAACATGGGACAGAGGGAGACAGGACTAGAGCATTTGAGGGCACCATGCCCAAACATCCAGCACTTATTGCAGAGCCGAGGAGATGGAATATACTCCTGAATGGAGCATCTGGCACCAGCAAGAATGATAAGAGAGTGGAAGGGTCCTACCATCAAAGGTAATCTTCACAACCTGAAGGGGCAGACGGCGACGACCATGAGGGAGACGAGTAAATGTGTCCACCTGAAGGACAGAATGACCCTGGGCCTCGAGGATATGCTTGATATCCTCATAGCAGTCTTTTAGATTTCTAACACCGGTTGCAACATAGTGCGGGAGGAGAACAGTGCCAACACTGGCATTTAACCGAGCGTTCTTGGATAAGGATAATTCAGGATAAGGCGGCCAAGCGGGTGGCTGCATCCTGAGAAGGACCAGCAGCAACAACACGGGTACCAAGACGGGTGGGTTTGAAGGTAACAGAGGCATCTACTGAATCTACAAGATGCCTATGAAGGGAAAAATTGTCAGGAGGAGTTGAATCCAAAGGATGGAGGTCAAAGTACTTAGTCCCCATAGCAGGACCATACAAAGCATGGTATGAATTAGTATGGGAAGGGAGCATACGAGAGTGGCTGTGGCGGGGACGGCGATGAGAACCTTTAGAGAGAGAAGGGTCATAAGGCGCAGTAGTCACAATAAGAGATGGAATTGTGCAAGGGGACGAGGCGGTCACCACAGCAGGCTTGGGGCTCGACCCAACCACAGAGGAGGGAGGGGAGCAGGGAGAAAGAGTCCGGTTTGGGCCTAAACCGGGCCCTGTAGTGGGGGCTACAGAGCCCGGTCTTCCAGGACGAGCCGACTCAGGGCCTTGGTTGCTCAACCCATGAGCCTGAGTAAGAGAATTTGTGTTGTCATCCATGCAGCAAACTATTTCAAAGGTTTGGGATCTGGAACCAAGGGATACCACCTACCAGGGCAGCCAGGGAGGCCGAGCGCGGGCCAGTGCAGGAAGGGTGTGTCGTCCCCAGCGGTGCTCCCCCTTTTCAACAGGGGAGTCCTACTACATCGTCCATTCTCCCACACTGGTGCTAAGACCCCATTCCCCCTATCGCCCCAGATTGAACACCCAGCCATCCACTCAGGGCAGCCCCTCACGGGCGACCCTCCAGCGGGTGGTCCGATGGGAGACAGGCCCCTACGTGGTGCTCTTCAGCATGTACACCACCCAAAGAGGGGGCAAAGGCAACCCACACCGGTCCCAGGGAGGTGTACGTGAGCCCCTCACCACAGCAAGGAGACACCACGGAGGGGCCGTATTCTGTATAAAATGTATAAAGTTAATATTTTTGGGTGTGCAGAATAGATTAATTCAATTTACATTATTTCATATGGGAAATTGGATTTGGTGTATGAACATTTGACTATGATCTGTCTCTTAGAACCGATTAAATTCATAGACCGAGGTTCCACTGTATAGAAGCCTAAATCTTATAATTGCACATAGCACATATTTTACCAGTAAATATA
>WNGS01161107.1:2629879-2643074 GCA_020271785.1 Procambarus virginalis | reverse complement strand
GATCACAAAACGTGGGCAAAGACCCAAGAAGAGCAGTCTGCAAGCCAGGAAGACCCTGGAACCCCAGAAGAGGAAGGACCGGGGTGCACAGGAGGTAACTAAGGGCCTCCAGAACACCCAAAGGGAACCCGAGAGGAAGAAACCTCTGAATGAAACCGAAGAGATAAAAGGAACCCCGGGGGGGAGCCCAGACAACTACTTTTGCAAAAAGAAATGCACCACAAAAAGGAAGGGCAAAACACATCACCCAGACTGAACCGCCAGTGCAACAGCCAGAAACGGATCGAAAACCGAGGGACAAAAGGCGTGGGAGTAAGCATAGCAAACAGCCAGGGACACTGAAGACAGAAGAACTAGGGGAGATATGATCACTACATACAAAATTCTCAGGGGAATTGACAGGGTAGACAAGGATGGATTATTTAACATGGGTGATACATGCACAAGGGAACACAGGTGGAAGCTGAGTACCCAAATGAGCCACAGAGACATTAGAAAGAACTTTTTCAGTGTCAGAGTAGTTAATAAATGGAATGCACTAGGAAGTGATGTGATGGAGGCTGACTCCATACACAGTTTCAAATGTAGATATGACAGAGCCCAGTAGGCTCAGGAATCTGTACATCAGTTGATTGACGGCTGAGAGGCGGGACCAAGGAGCCAAAGCTCAACCCCCGCAACCACAACTAGGTGAGTAATAGATGAATACCAGGAGCCCAGACCCAAACACAGACAGAAAACACAAAACTGGGTTAAAACCCAATACCCAAGTATTCCCAGCAGAACAGGAGAAGAATAGAATGCCCTAGAAGAAAGAACAGAGAAACGGCAACGGGAGGATAAAAGCTCTGACGAAGGCAAAAAAAAAAAAAATGCCCCCAAAATGGGAGCGCACATTCCCAGGCACATGTAAACAAACAAACCGCAGCACTGCCTTGGCGGCCAGGTGGGGAAGCAACCAGCAGAGAAGAAAATGGCCACCATAACAAAAGGAGACACAGTTGACATAAGAGAACCAAAAACACGCCAATAAATGTGAGATAAAAAAGCAAATGAGAGGGAGGAAAAAACCCACCCAGAAGGCAGAAAACCCAAGCAGGAGCAAACAGCCCCAGAACTGCTAGCGGGCTTCCCCATACAGCCCCGGGAACCTGCAACAGAAGCCCCCCCCCCCTAGGCAGAGCTGTCCTCCATGCCCTCCACCCCTGAAGGACAGGAAGAGTCCAGGGGAAAGGCAGCAAGAAAGAGCTGCTGGTAGGGCCCAGAAAGCCTCGGCAGGACGAGCAGGCTCGAATGCCTCTGTCCCCAAACCAAACAGGGCAGCCTCTGAAGCAGCCCGAGTCTCATCATCAACTAAACCCCACCCAGAAATCTGCAGACGGTTCAGAGCTGGGAACAGGGAGGGGGGGATGGGGGAGGGGAGGAAGAATGGCAAACAACGTCTAACCAAAACTGGGCGGCCCCGGGGCATACGGGTGGAAAACCAACCTAGCGCGTTGCAGCAACCTAAACCTGCATATGCAATGCATATGCTGCCTGTACTCTAACAGTAATGTCATTACAATAATACTGGAGAACAAGCAGAGAACAAGACTTGCAACACGACTGTGTGCCCTGAGACAAGGGCACACAGCAACCTTCAAACCCGCACGAGGCAGGCTGGAACTTGGAAGACGCATCCATTGGTCCACCGAGCCCAGACAGGGTTTTCCAGAGCCTGTAGGCTGACAGCTACGGAAGTCCAGGCATGGTGTTGCCAAAGCTAACAAGGGGGAGATCAAAACACTGAAACCCCTGTGATGTGTACAATCACGAGGGCCTAGCAGATGACAACCAAGATAGCAGAAGTGGAATTATTGCCACACCAAGGCAGACCCCCCCAGGCAAAAAAAAAATCACAACAGTACAACTTCCCCAGAGGAAACAGGAACCGGCCGCCACATAGGTAGGCAGGCTGTATAACACCTTGATGCCTCAACCAGCACAATACCATTCCCTACCCAAGGGCAATCAAGGGCCACAAAACCCCAGCTGGCCCCAAAGGCGGGGTAAATTCCGAGCAGAAAAAAACCCTACAGAAATAGTTTCCCGAATGCACTAGGGAAGGGAACCCTAACACGCAAGGGCAGTACTCACAGGGCGCCTAGGGAAGGTTGCCCCTAAGCTCATGCAGCCTCGGTACTGATGAGGACACCTGACCACCACTCAACAACAACAACATTGCAGAGGTCACCAGGAAGGCAAAACCCCACCTATGGAAATTGAGGCCAAAGAAGATGTCCGCCCCGGACCACATTAGCTAATGAATTGGAGTGTTGGGTAGGCGGCATGGGGAGGTCCAGGGCTCCCAGTAGGGGAGGGCTGCACGGACAAGCGGTGCGGCAGTGGAGTGTGATGTTTGCTTGTTTGCTTGTTTCTTTGGGATTGGAGGGAGTTCTACCTCTCTTTTTGGTTTTTAATTGTAATTTTCTTACCATGTGGGGTTTGTTTTGTTATGCCTTCCTTTCTGGGTGCCTAACCCAGGTCGATGGCAGATAAGGAAACCAATCCAACCACAGTGTGGTTTTTTTCCAGGGCCATTGCTCCCTGCAACCTATCTGAAGGAGCCAGATTCTGGCTCGTGGTCCCAGGTAAGTTGAACTCCATAGACTAATGCCCTAGTCTAATGTATCAAACATTAACCCGATAGCTCCAGGGAGCCGAGGCTCCCAACAGAAAAATAACTATTTGTATCACAGAAATAAGATACAAATAACATTATTTGTATCTGAGGCAGAATGATTGTTGTCCCATGGGGCTGACAATGAGTAGCCCTCAAACTCGCATAAGATGAGTGTGTGTTTGGAAGGGATAACCTTAGGCCATCTCCGTGGTGTAGTGGTAAGACACTCGCCTGGCGTTCCGCGAGCGCTTTGTCATGGGTTCGTATCCTGGCCGGGGAGGATTTACTAGGCGCAATTCCTTAACTGTAGCCTCTGTTTAACGCAACAGTAAAATGTGCACTTGGATGAAAAAACGATTCTTCGCGGCGGGGATCGTATTCTAGGGACCTGCCCGAAACGCTACGCGTACTAGTGGCTGTACAAGAATGTAACAACTCTTGTATATATCTCAAAAAAAAAAAAAAAAAAAAAAAAAAAAAAATACTGAAAACCCACAGGGAATTACCAGTGCCTGAAGGACTGACCAAACAGGATAACCCAGCAAAGGGAATGCTATACCTGTACTTGTATAAATGCTCATACAAATAGACCAGCACAGTCTATTTAACACAGTTGTGAGGCTGACCTTGGTGTGTTGCATAAAACAAGTGCATGACCCTCTAGTGTGCTACCACCAGCCGAAATGTTTGCCCCAACAATGGGTCCAGACAGAGGCACCCAAGGTCCTTGACATTCCCGAATTAAGGCGCCCATCCTGGTGGTCTGGCCTGTAAAGAGCGAATCCTGAACACAACAAAGAATTCTGTCAGTACAGGGACAGCACTAGGGAGCACACAGGGTAGGTAGCTCTGAGGACATGCAGCTCCACTCAAACAATGAGCTAGGTCCACACACAACAAACCAGTCAAAAATCAGCGTTGATTGTAATGAAACGCTATTTTCTGGGTGAGACCAGGAGGCTCCCCAGAGCTATCCAGGCTGATATGTACTTATTAGCTTTCTGGCATCAAAGTGCATGGAGTTCTTGCCTACCGGGGAACATGAGCCAGAAACTAGCCTCCTCAGAGAGGCGTGAGGAGCAATGGCCTATAGAAACCCCCCGTGTGGTTGGAAGCATTCTATGTCTGCATGTCTGCCATCGACTGGGTCTGTCATCCAGTAAGGTAGGCATCCCAAAACAAACCTTTATTCTACCAAAAGCGGAACAAGTGGAAAGAACTACCCAAATGAAAATTAGCAACTAGCATGATGTCATCACGTCACCGCACCACCATCTGTGCAACCCTTCCCTCCCCCTCCCTGGGAGGGGGAAGGGGGGAGCCCCAGACCCTCGCACCTCGATCTTAGGGCTCCTTCTTCAGAACTTCTTAGGCTGGATATCAAACACGCGAATACACCGCCAACCAGAGAGAGGGAGGAATGCCAGGAGGCCCCAGGTCTCACACAGAAAATGGTGTTTCATTACATTCAACGCTGATTTTCTGGGGCGAGCCCCCTCAGCCCCCCGGAGCTAACTCCCCAAAGACAAGTAAGTAATTATCAATAGAAGGCACCAAACCGGGAAGGCTATGTAGCACTCCCCAAAGACAAGGAAAAACACTGGGACTCACCCGGGAGGCGGTCGGTCCTCGCACCTCAATGTGAAGTTGAGACAACTGGCTGCAACCACCGACCCAATGCAACGCAGGCCCTACCAGGTCCAGGGGACATTGACAGGACCCTGTTCGACCTCCAAAAACCCTGTAACCGAATGTTAACCCATGTTGCCAAAGACGGCAGCCAAAGCAGCAAACTTATGAACGTCGTGGGCACGTGGGTAGACCGCAGGCTGACTAGATTTAATAACTCTGCAGATGACCTGAGAGACCCGAGCCCGGGAACAGGGAAGGAGGGAAACCGAGTCAACCCAAAGCGTATCCCCGGCCACCGAAGCCGTGGCGTGCAATAAAACATGTAGATACGTATATTGTATCGATTGCACTGAATGTTAAATGAGGTTGTCCCATGTCTCTAATGTGATTAATTTTTGACCAACACCAATTGCAAGTAACTTCAAATGTAAACTGGGCAACAATCACTGTTGCTACCTCTGTAACGTTCTGCAATGTCACCATAGTAATGTTTGCTAGTTACTAGTAACCCTTTAAACTGTAATAATTGGAATATCACCCCAGAGAACTGGAAGAATCTGCCCCTCACAGCAGAAAATTTTATCCAGTTTACAGGGGAAGGGGAAGGGGGGGGGGAAGGAACGACCAATGATGTTAAAGAGCCCACGAGGGATAGGGGCAGCTATAGTCTAGCCAACCCCGATTGTAAATAGATGCCATCTTGAAAAAAAATCCAATGTAGGCCATCATTGTCTCCAGGCCTCAGTTACCAGGGGGAGCCGGTCGACCGAGCAGACAGCACGCTGGACTTGTGATCCTGTGGTCCCGGGTTCGATCCCGGGCGCCAGCGAGAAACAATGGGCAGAGTTTCTTTCACCCTATGCCCCCTGTTACCTAGCAGTAAAATAGGTACCTGGGTGTTAGTCAGCTGTCACGGGCTGCTTTCTGGGGATGGAGGCCTGGTCGAGGACCGGGCCACGGGACACTAAGGCCCCGAAATCATCTCAAGATAACCTCAAGAAGATAACCAGACCCACATTATGGCGAGCACATTATATCCCAGCAACCGACCCCGCTCAGCACAGCGTGCATCGCAAGCTTTGAAGGAGGAGAAAATTAATCGGGAATCGTTCAACGAGGGTGATGAACCTGATATTGGCGACTCTGACATTGATCAGGACTACACACAGCCCTCAGACGTGGATACGCCAAATGATGAGAGTGAACATGCAGGTGCCACAAGGGCTAGGCCTAGCTTCTCAACCATGCCTTGTTGCCCAGAATCAGCACCACTTCGGCCAAACCACATAGTTCATGTGTTACTTTTCCAGATTATGATGTATTGTGTGATGAGTCTGAGGCAGGCTAAAACCAGACCAGGCGAAGAGTCACAATAACGTGGCTGAAGTATGTTGACCAGACCACACACTAGAAGTTGAAGGGACGGCTGGTCAATAAAACCAGACCATTTTCTGGTTTTAGTGATTTAGAATCAGAAGAGTTTTTCACCATGTCTGTTGCTAGTGCCAGTGGTGTTGTTGCCAAGCGACATTTTATCGCATCAACAGCATCTGGCTCAGCCAAGCGTCACCTCATGGCACCACATGAGGGCACTCATGAACAAAGCCCTCAACATCAAGGGCTGATGATGAGGGCTTGAAACATTGTGTCAAACACGTAATAAACCATTATTGGAGCAAAGACCAGACTGTTCCAACACCATTGTTCGGGAAATATATGTCTCATGAGAGATTTGTGTTACTCCTCAGGTGTCTTCATTTTGCAAGTACTGAAGACGAGACACAGGATGATAGGCTTTGGAGGGTGAGGCACGTTCTGAATGAACTTATTGAAAAAATCAGAGATTTCTACGTACCAGCTCAGAAGCTGGTGATTGATGAATCCCTTGTTCTTTTCAAAGGACGTGCTGCCTTCAAGCAATATATTTCCTCCAAACGCCACAGATTTGGATTGAAATTCTTTGTACTCTGTGACTGTGAAACAGGACTTGTCTTACACATGATAATGTAAACCAGGTACAAATGTAGACATTCCTGCTAATAACAAACATGGTTTCTCAGGTAGTGCGGTGAAATCACTGATTGCACCATGGCTGAACAAGGGGCCACATATTATACACAGATAACTATTATACCAGTCCACTGCTAACTAAGTTCTTGCTTGATAATAGAACTTGAGTGTGTGGCACAGTAAAACCAAAATAAAGGGAAATGCCAGTGTTTGACAATGCTATTGAGGTAGGTGATTGCCAGCTAAGAATAACTGGTGGAATGCTTTCAGTGCAGTGGAAGGACATGTTGTGAACATGTTCATGAAGTGAACATGTTGACCACTGTTCACAATGCTACAATGGTGAACAGTGACAAGGTGAACGGAACAACAAAACAAATAATCTATAAGGCAGATTGTCTGATGGAATATAACATCAACTATAACATTGATGGGTAAATGTGATATGATGGTGGGGGCAGCCAAGTGTGTATGGAAAACAGTGAAGTGGACCAAGAAGATGTTTTTCCACCTCGTTGACGTAACAATGCTGAACAGTTACAATGTGTATCTTGTGAAAATAGGCGATCAACAAAATTTCTGTGCGTTCAATTTTACTGTGCTGACACAATTACTAACAAAGTTTAGCAAACCGATTCCTGGCATACAAAGGCCCATTGTGAACCCAGTATTGCACCATGCTCTCACACCCAGGCTTGCTTTCAAGGATGCCTTTCTGACACACAATATAAGATATTTACCACCATTGGAAAGAGTGCAGTAGGCCAGCATGAGTGCATTGTATGCAAGATCACACAAAAGAGGGAACAGAAATGTAAATTGGTCTAACTTGGTACACAGCGTGTGAGGTCCTTTGTGCCATGTCAAATGTTTTGACGAGTATCACAGTCTCGAGGACTTCTAAATGTCCAATACTGGTGCAAAAACATGTACATATTGAGTAAGTGTATATAGTGAAAATAATTCATAATAAATTTTATGTATCCTGAAAAATAAAACACTTTCGTGTATATACATGTCACACTAATATGTGACAACAAATAAAGTTAAAACAGTTGTATTTTAATAAAACATCAAGTGACCACATATTATACAACATCAGTGAAAAAATGGTTGTAAATATGCCATAGATACTGTAAATAATGCCCCAAAAAATAAATTTGTGGTAACTTGGGCTGCTAGAACGCCGAGCACGACGCTCCCAGAACGCACCACGCTTGAGCAACCAAGCAACACTGCCTTGACCACTACCTGAGAGAATGTGAACACCCGAGAGACATTAGAAATATGTGTAAAATTATAAACTCCACATTGTTTGAGTTAGGAAAACATTATTTGTCAAATATTGATACTGTTCTTAAAAGATTCCCCCATTTTGCACCCGCAAGATAACGTAAGATTTAAAGGGTTGACAGATGTTAATCTTCTTGTTTGAGGAGCTGTTCACTTGACAGTTAAACAAGTCCCAGCTGTGTCTGGGTACAAGTGACAGGATGAACAATCCAAGTGGATTTTCTTCCTATTGGGAGTGTTGTATATGCTGCTATGGCGGTATGTCCACTCCCAGGATGAGTGACGCTGCCCAATAAACTCGCCCCTCAAGGACAAAATATTAAATTTAAATGCATGAAGTCATCAGTCAACTTCTCGACTAATTTATGTCATTGATAAGCAGTATCCATCGATTCAACGGCCTATATGGGGCTATAACCAGGTCGTTAAATGCGGGGCTCCGGAATTTCCGAAGTTGTTAAGTGTTGGTAATATTTCAAGTAACATTCAGGTAAGATATATTTTGTATAGACATCCACTTGGTCCACCACTCTAGTGCCTTCTACCTTGTGACATCACAGATTCATGGCACATTGCTTTGATTTGTCACGAGGCTGGAGTGTTCATTACGTGACTTTGTTGGACATATCGGCACAATCAAGGAACATCTGTGCACCATGTTGGCTCCAGATGCACGCATTGTGTCAGTGATGGCTGACTGGTGGGTGGATAGGCAGGCAGGGATGGAGAGGCAGGCAGAGGCTGGGATATGGATGGAGGGATGGATGGATGGAGGGATGGATGGATGAATGGATGGACAGGAGGGAGGGAGGGAGGCAGGCAGGAAGGGAGAGGCTGGGAGTTAGGCAGGGAGAGGCAGGGAGGATGGATGGAGGGATGGATGGAAAGGATGGAGGGATAGATTGAGGGATGGATTGATGGATGGATGGATGGATGGATGGATGGGTGGATGGATGGGAGGGATGGAGGGGGAGGAAGGCAGAGATGGATGGAGGGATGGATGGATAGATCTAGGGAAGGATGGATTGAGGAAGGATGGATGAGGGATGGATGGAGAGAGGGATGGAGGGATGGATGGAGGGGATGGAGGGATGGATGGAGGCAGGGAGGGAGGGATGGATGGATGGCAGGATGGATGGAGGATGGATGGATGAAGGGAGGGATGGAGGAATGGATGGAGGAATGGATGGAGGGGAGGGAGGGATGGATGGATGGAGGGGAGGGGGGAATGGATAGGGAGGGGGGAATGGATAGAGGGGAGGGATGGATAGAGGGGAGGGAGGGATGGATGGATGGAAGGATGGATGTAGCGAGGGATGGAATTGAAGGATTGAGGGATGGAAAGATTGATGGAGGGAGGGATGGATGAATGGAGGGAGGGATGGAGGGATAGAGGAAGGAATGGAGGAAGGGGTGTTGAGTTGAACTACGTGACCAGTGAAGCAGTGTAATTACCTAAGTGTAATTACCTAAGTGTAGTTACAGGATGAGAGCTACGCTCGTGGTGTCCCGTCTTCCCAGCACTCTTTGTCATATAACGCTTTGAAACTACTGACGGTCTTGGCCTCCACCACCTTCTCCCCCAACTTGTTCCAACCGTCTACCACTCTGTTTGCGAAAGTGAATTTTCTTATATTTCTTCGGCATCTGTGTTTAGCCAGTTTATATCTATGACCTCTTGTTCTTGAAGTTCCAGGTCTCAGGAAATCTTTCCTGTCGATTTTATCAATTCCTGTTACTATTTTGTATGTAGTGATCATATCACCTCTTTTTCTTCTGTCTTCTAGTTTTGGCATATTTAATGCTTCTAACCTTTCCTCGTAGCTCTTACCCTTCAGTTCTGGGAGCCACTTAGTAGCATGTCTTTGCACCTTTTCCAGTTTGTTGATGTGCTTCTTAAGATATGGGCACCAAACAACAGCTGCATATTCTAGCTTTGGCCTAACAAAAGTCATGAACAATTTCTTTAGTATATCCCCATCCATGTATTTAAAAGCAATTCTGAAGTTAGAAAGCATAGCATAGGCTCCTTGCACAATATTCTTTATGTGGTCTTCAGGTGATAGTTTTCTATCTAGAACCACCCCTAGATCTCTTTCTTTATCAGAGTTCTTTAAAGATTTCTCACATAATATATAGGTTGTGTGGGGTCTATGTTCTCCTATTCCACATTCCATAACATGACATTTATTAACATTAAATTCCATTTGCCAAGTGGTGCTCCATATACTTATTTTATCCAGGTCTTCTTGAAGGGCATGACAATCATCTAAATTTCTTATCCTTCCTATTATCTTAGCATCATCAGCAAACATGTTCATATAATTCTGTATACCAACTGGTAGATCATTTATGTAGACAATAAACATCACTGGTGCAAGAACTGAACCCTGTGGTACTCCACTTGTGACATTTCTCCAGTCCGATACATTGCCTCTGATCACAGCCCTCATTTTTCTATCAGTCAGAAAGTTTTTCATCCATGTTAGAAGCGTACCTGTCACTCCTCCAATATTTTCCAGTTTCCAGAACAACCTCTTATGTGGAACTCTGTCGAAAGCCTTTTTTAGGTCCAGATAGATGCAGTCAGCCCAACCATCTCTTTCCTGTAATATCTCTGTTGCTCGATCATAAAAACTGAGTAAATTCGATACACAGGATCTACCAGATCGAAAACCATACTGTCTGTCTGATATTATATCATTTCTCTCCAGGTGTGCTACCCATTTAGTTTTAATTATTTTTTCCAATATTTTGACTATTACACTTGTCAATGATACCGGTCTATAATTAAGGGGTCTTCCCTGCTTCCACTCTTGTAAATTGGAACTATGTTAGCCTTTTTCCACACATCAGCTACAACTCCTGTAAACAGGGATGCCTGAAAGATCAGTTGAAGAGGGATGCTGAGCTCAGGTGCACATTCTCTCAGAACCCATGGTGAAACTCCATCTGGACCAACTGCTTTGTTCTTATTTAGCTCTTTGAGCATTTTTTCCACTTCGTCTCTAGACACCTCTATGTGCTCTATGTTGTTCTCTGGAATTCTTATTGTATCTGGTTCCCTGAAGATTTCATTTTGTACAAACACACTTTGGAACTTTTCGTTTAATGTTTCACACATTTCCTTTTCATTTTCCGTGAATCTATTTCCCATTTTCAACCTCTGAATATTATCCTTTACCTGCAATTTGTTGTTTATGAATTTATAGAATAGACCTGGTTCTGTTTTACATTTGTCTGCAATCCCTTTTTCAAAATTTCTTTCTGCCTCTCTCCTCACTGCCGTGTAGTTGTTTCTCGCATCTTTGTATCGCTGGTATGATGGGGGTTTGGCCTCTTCCTGTATTGATTCCATTTTTGTGTCTTTTGGTCTCTGGCCCTCTCGCACTTTCTGTCGAACCAATCCTGTTTCCTAGTTCTGCTTCTCTGTTTTGGTATAAAATTTTTTGTGCCTTTATCATATATTTCACAAAACTTGACATACATCTCATTCACTTCCTTGCCTAGCAACAAGTCTGTCCAATTATACTCCTAAAAATTTTCTAAGGTTGCCATAATGTCCTCTCCTAAAGTCAGGTTTTTCAATTGCATCGACCATCATATTTTCTTCCAGATTATAACGCATTGCATACTTTATTCCCAAAAGACATGGTCACTTTTACCCAAGGGAGGAAGGTACTGAATGTCAAATATTTCTTCCTCCTTCCTGGTAAATATCAAATCTAGCATGGAGGGAACGTCACCTTCCCTCATCCTCGTAGCTTGTTTAACATGTTGATACAAGAATGTTTCCAGGATGAGGTCTACAAATTTACAGGTCCAGAAATCTTCTGTTTTAGCTTCATATGCTTCCCAGTCTATGGATTTCAAGTTGAAGTCGCCGACTATCAACAGTCGTGAACTATCGTTATCCGCTCTCGCTATGATCTCTCTCATTATCGTTATAAGACCTTCTCGTTTACTATCTAGCTCCTCCTTTGACCATGTGCTGCTTAGCGGTGGACTATATGCATTTATGATCACTAGTTATCATCCTCATGGCAGATCTCTAGTGCTATTATGTCAACTTCTTGTGGATTGGTAGTCTATTTCGTTCACCTTTAGGTGTTCTTTCACCAGCACAGCAACGCCACCGCCTTTCCTAATTTTTCTGTCCCGTCTCCAAATTGAGTAGCCCTTGGAATATGACCTCATTTAAATAACATCTTCAAGTTTTGTCTCCGTGAGTGCAACAATGTCTGGTGTCTGCAGCTGTATTATATCACTTAACTCCAGTATCTTTGACTTTACCATCTATGTTGGTGTATGCAATCTTCAGGAACTTGTTCCCCATCTTCTTATTTTTCACTCCCCCTTTCTCTAATGATTTGTTGGTTTGCTTTTATGTACTTTACTGGTCTGCCTACCCCTATCACTTTGTAGAAAAAAAATTGATTTCTTCTTCATTCCTGCTCTCATTTAAACGTTTTGCCTCGGCGAGTTCAGTTTCAGCTTCTCTCTATCTTCTTTTGAAAGATCTCGTCTTAACGACCACCCTTTCCCATCCTCAACGCTTTGTAATTTTCTGGCATTCCTTAGTACTTTTCCATCTGTTTGGCACCGTTTAGGGTGATCCTCAAAGGTCGATCTTTCCCTTTTACATATCTGCCTATTCTCCTGTAGTCGCACACATTCTCTTGGTTGTAAGACCTTCCACGAGGCCAACAATTTTATCTACTACTTTTGCTTCTTCTACAGCTCTTTCTGACCTAGATAGATGTTATCTCCTTTTCTTTGCAGCCAAAAATGATCAGGGACTTACTCCGATCAACTGTGTTTTGCACCAACTTTGGGTTAGATGCCAATTCTTTTCTCACTTCTAGCCTAATGTTTGTTTTATCTTGGTTGCTGCAGTGTTTGACTTCCTTTTACTGCTTCTTCTATTTTTTCCTTGTCCTTGGCCACTTGCGCATAAGTGAGTTGCATATCTTTCTTGCACTGTTCTATTCCCTGTGCAACTTCCTCCATCTGTGCTGACAAAAGCTGTTTCTCCTGTTGAATTCCTTGCCTAACCTATTGTAGTCATTTGTGTTTAAATTTACTTTAACTTCTTCCAAAGCTATTTTTAAGAGACTATTTTCTTCTTCCATGGCTTTGCAATTTGTTTCCAATTTAATCTTATCCTTGCACAGGTCTTTCACTACACCCTCAAGACATACAACTTTGCTATTTAAATGGTCATTACTTTCTTTCAATTTACTAATTATTCTATATGAGAGGTCACTATAGTATCTAATTTTGCCAACTTGTTGTATAGACTGGTTATCTCAATGCTTTCTTCACTGAAACCATCAAAATCAAGCTCTGTTGTGTATTTCCTCTTGCCGCGGCGGCCATCTTGAATGCTGTTCTCTGCACTGTAAACACTAGGGCAACTTTTCTCATCCAATTTTTTCACTCCCTTGGCACATTCCTGTTATCTCACCTATTTTTCAAAAGCACTATACTTTATGTTGTCTGGGACACCACTCACTATCATCATCCTGTACTACAACACTTAGGATTGTTGAAATAGCTGGAGCTCCTCTTGTCTGCCTCCTGGGATAGAACTTGGAT
>WNGS01161107.1:2577311-2604643 GCA_020271785.1 Procambarus virginalis | reverse complement strand
GCTGGGGTTTTCTGACCAGTGCTCACTAGGCCGGCCAGGGCGTTGGGGTCCGTCTTTCCGTCGAGCTCACAGCACGGTGCGGGAGTTCTCGGCGGTGTGTTTTGCTCTTCGGAGGATTCAGTGGCCCGCGGATCACGATCCGGCTCCATTCGGACTGCTCTCCGGTGGTTCATTGCCTGAACCGCGGGGGTTCGATGCGGTCCTTGTCTCTTTTGGGGTCGCTTCGGGTGACTCGTCTGCTGAGTTCTCGGGGTTTGGCTCTCCTGCTGTTTCGTACGGGCTGTCCAACTCTTGGCGGACGCCCTGTCTCGCTTCGTTCCCCTCTCCACGGAGTGGACGGTCGACGCGAGTCCTTCCGCTGGCTTTGCCAGACGTTCGGGCGTCCCGAGGTGGACCTCTTCGCGTCGGCGTGGTCGCGCGTCTTCCCGTGTATGCGGCGCCCTTCCCGATCGCGAGGCCGTCGGGGTCGACGCCTTGCGGCTCGACTGGTCGAGGTGGAGGTTCCTGTACCTCTTTCCCCCCGGTTCAGCTGTTGCTCCAGGTCCTGACTCGCTTAGAGACTTACCAGGGGAGAGTTGTCCTTCTGGCCCCTTGGTGGCCGGCCCAGCCTTGGTTTCCGGTGCTAGTTGCTCGGTGTCCGAACCCGAGGTTTTTTCCGCGGCTCCGCCTCTTTCAGCAGATCGGGCCGGTGCGTCACGTGGCTGGTTCGATCTTCTCCTCGAGTCTTCGCGTATGGTATTTTTGACTCGAGTTTATCATCATCTCTATGGTGATCAGGTGGCCTCCTTGTTGGTGTCTCACCTGCGGGCTTCATCTCGGCGGCAGTATGAAGTTTCCTGGCGGTCCTTCTCTTTCTTTTTGCGTCTTCGTCGTGTTCATCCTTGTCTGTTCGGGTGGTCTTGTCCTTCCTCTCGTGGTTGTTTCAGGACCGTCATCTTATGCCTAACACTGTCGCCTCCTATCGTGCGGCGCTGGCGGAGCCGCTTCAGCTTGCTTTCGGTATCGATGTCACGTCTGCGCCGTTTCGCAAGCTGTCTCGTGCTTTGTTTCACCTCCGGCCTGCTCATGCGCCGCCTGAGCCGTCCTGGTCTTTGGACAGGGTGCTCGCTTTCCTTTCGTCTCCTCGTTTCGTTGTGGCCCCTTCGGTCCAGGATTGTTTTTCCAAGGCTCTTTTCTTGTTGGCTTTGGCCTCTGGGGGTCGGGTCGGGGAGCTTCATGCTCTCCTCCGGCGCAGGGGCTTCTGCTCTTTTGGTCGTGGTGATAGTTTTGTTCGCTTGCAGCCGTCTCCTTCTTTTCTGGCAAAGAATGAGACTGCTGCGTTCCGGAGGGGTCCGTGGGTGGTTGATGCTTGGTTGGTCAGGCCGGGGGTGCATCATGTTTTGTGTCCGGTTGCGGCGCTTCGCCGTTATTTGCGCGCCACGGCTTCTGTGTCCGGGGACGCGCTCTGGGTTGATCCGGTTTCCCTTCTTCCCTCCCTGTTCGCGGGTGCGGGTCTCTCAGGTCGTCCGCAGGGTTATTAAGTCCAGCCAGCCTGCGGTCTATCCCCGTGCCATGACGTTCGGAAGTTCGCGGCGCTTGCTGCCGTCTTTGGGAATATGTCTTGGTCTGATATTCGGGCGCGGGTTTTTGGCGGTCGAACAGGTCCTGGCTGCTCGTTACCTTGTCAATGTCCCTGGGCCCCGGCGGCCTGTGTTGCTTTGGGTCGGCGGTTGCAGCCAGTTGTCTCGGCTTCGAGTTGAGGAGTGAGCGACGACCGCCTCCCGGGTAAGTCCCTCTTTTTTTCCGTCTGTGGGTAGTTAGCTCCGGGGAGCCGGGGCTCCCCCCAGAAAACCAGCGTTGAATGTAATGAAACGCCATTTTCTGGGTGAGTCCCGGAGGCTCCCCGGCATCCCTCCCTCCCTCCGGTCGGCGGCGTTTTTTCGCGTTTTTGACATCCAGCCTCAAGAACTGAGGTGTGGGTAGCCGGCGCGGAGGGTCTGGGCTCCCCCTTCCCCCTCCCGGGGAGGGGGGAGCTGCGCAGACAGCGGCGCGGCAGCGTGTGACGTCACACTAGTTTGCTCGTTTTTCTTTGGGGAGTTCTATCCACTAGTTCGGCTTTTGGTAGCAATTTTAACCAGAATAGGGGTTTGTTTTGGGGCGCTTACCTTTCTGGGTGCCTGTCCCGGTCGATGGCAGACATAGAATGCTTCCAACCACACGGGGGCTTCTATAGGCCATTGCTCCCCTTGCCTCTCTGAGGGGCCCGGTTCTGGCCGTGGTTCCCGGTAGGCCTAAGAACTCCATACACATGACTGATGCCAAAGTCTGACATTAGCATATCAGCCTGGGATAGCTCCGGGGAGCCTCCGGACTCACCCAAAAATGGCGTTTCATTACATTCAACGCTGGTTTTTTGGTTTTTAGGTATAATTTTCTACCATGTGGGTTTGTTTTGTTATGCCTACCTTTCTGGGTGCCCTACCTCGATCGATGATAGATAAGGAGAAAACCCTAACCACAGAGGGGTTTTTCCAGGGCCATTGCTCTCTGCAACCTCTCTGAGGGGGCCAGGCTCTGGCTCGTGGTCCCCAAGGTCGAACTCCATAGACTAACGCCCTGGTCTAATATATCACACATTAGCCAAATAGCTCCAGGGAGCTTCCAGGCTTACCCAGAAAAATGGCGTTTCATTACTTTCAACCCTGGTTTTTATCACCGAACTTGTCAGACATAGGTACACACAGTATATTTGTCACTAATATGCACACAATATTATATTCTGCAACAATAAAACATACAGTTTCTGTGTGAAGTCCCTGTCTGCTCCCTGAAGTTATCAAACTGGCATATGATATATTAGTCTGGTGCCATCAGTCCGTGGAGTTCGAGTTCCTACCGGGAGGGGGTGGCACGAGCCAGAACCTGACCCCCTCAGAGAGGTGCAGTGAGCAATGGCCCTATGAGCTCCTCTATATTTATAGAGTTGTCGTGTCTGCCATCGACCAGGATACCACTAGAAAGGTAGGCGAACATTACAAACCTCTAACTGGTAAAAATTGCAACTTACGTCCAAGTAGAGCCAAAGAACTCCCCCCAATAGAAAACAATGAAATGAGCAACACGTCATCCAACTAACATGCCTGCTCGTTAGCGCCCCAACCCTCCCCGATGGGGGGGGGAGGGAGAGGAGCCGGCCGTACTACCCCCACCACCCTCGGTTCAGAGAATGATGAAAATTGCCAACCAGAGGGAGGGGAAAGTTGTCAGGGAGCCTCCAGGGCTCACCCAGAAAATGACATTTCAATACATTCAACGCTGGTTTTCTGTGGGGAGCCCCGTCGGCTCCCTGAGGCTATCTACCCACAGATAAATAAAAACAGGGACTTACCTGGGAGGCGGCTGCATAGCACGTCTCACAATGAAGATGAGTCAACTGGCTGTAACAGACGGCCCAAGGCAACACAAGGCCACAGAGAGCCCAGAACATTGACAAGATTGACAAGAATGTTGACCAGCCTGCCCACCCATTAACTTACCTACCCAGCCTGCCCAGCAGTCAGCCATCAATCCATCCACACTGCCTGCCTGCCTACCCACCCAGCCAGTCTGCCCACCCAGCCATCCTCCATGTCTATGCACCTACCCATCCCTCCTGCCTTCCACCTGGCCACCAGTCTATCCACCTACCTACCCACCCCATCCATCCTACCCACCTGCCCAGCCCATCAACCCAGCGAGTTAGTCACCAATCCATCTATCCATCCACCCCATTCTGCCCACCCACCTGCTAACCCTGCCTGCTCACTAGCCAGCCAGTTCCTGGCCACCTTTACTACTGCCAGCCAGTCAGCCACCCACCCACCCAACCAAACCCATTCCATCCACCTAGCCCACTTGCCTGCCCTAGACCAGCCATTTAATCAACCCACCCACCTACCAACCAGTTAACCAGCCAGCCCACCCACCCACCCACCATCCATCCTGTTGCTCTCCCAGATATAACTAAACAGTTACCAAAATTTTAAAACCTCCAGATTTGGTGGACCCAAGGATTTAACAACCTGTGTACATCTCCATATAGGTCAGGATACTAATACATTGAGTGAATATTGTACTATCGCTTCGTATCGTGCAGCGTTGACAGCCGCTGCATCTTGGGTTCAGGCTGGATGTCACTTCCACTCCATTCCACTAGCTTTCTTATGTATTTTTCACCTCCGCCTGCTCATGCGCCGCCTGAGCTTTCTTCATCTTTGGACCAGGATCTTTCCTTTCTTCTTCACCTTGGTTTGTGGTGGTTCCTTCAGTTTATGCTTGTTTTTAGTAGGTGTTGTTTTGTTGGCCTAATCCTCTGTGGGTCAGGTTGGGGAGCTTCATGCTTTTCTCCGGCACCAGAGGGGTTTGTTTGTTTGGTCCTGATGGTCTTTTTTTTCGTTTGCAACCGGCGCCTTCTTTTTCGGCAAAGAATGAGACGGTGGGATTCTAGAGGGGTTCGTTGGTTGTGGATATTTGGTTGATTAGGCTGGGGTTGATTGTTGTTGATTGCTGTTGATTTGGTTGATTAGGCTAACATCACCATGACAGCCAATAACACCAACTGCCTCCCATGACATCATGTATTGTGTCCGGTGGCAGCTTTACACCGCTGCCTGAGGGCCTCCGGTTCAGTAATGCTGGCTGCACTCTGGGTTGATCAGGTTTCCCTGGTTCTCTGCTCCAGGGCTCATGTGTCTCGTGTTGTCCACTGTGTCTTTTAAGGTTAGCCAGCCCTGGTGCCCATAATATAATCTACTCTAGTGCCTATGATGTAGTCTACCCTGGTGCCCATGATGCGATCTACCCTGGTGCCCCATGATGCGGTATACCCTGGTGCCCATGATGTTTGGATGTATGCCGCTCATTTGGCTGTCTTTGGCTGCCGTTTTTGGGCTCGTGGGGTTTTGGGGGTCGGTCACGGTCCTGGCCGTCAGGTCTCTTGTGACCATCCCAGGCTCTCTGCTGCTTTGGGGCTTCTGTAGCAGATGGCTGTCTTTGTTGGGGTTGTGCTCTGCAAGGCTGCTGCCTCCAGGGTTCTATCCTGTTTTTCTTCTCTGTAGGTAGTTAACTTCGGGGAGCCAATAGGGCTCCCCCACAGAAAACCAGCATTGAATGTAATGAAACGCCAGTTTTTGGGTGAACCCCGGAAACTCTGACAAGTTCCATCCCTCCAGTAGGCAATTTTCATCATTTAAAGAACTGGATGGTGGCAGCCTGGCCAGGCCAGCTTCCCCTATTCCCGAGCATGTTTTTGACTGGTTTATTCTACACTTTAGTTGGACAAAGTTTTGCTTGTTTGCTTTCTGTGGGAATTCTTTTGTGCTTGTGAGGACGTAAGTTGCACTTTTCAACCAAGCAGTAGTCTCTCTTTTGATTCGTCCACCTTTCTGGCGCATTTCCAGGTTGGTGGCAAGAAGATATACCTTAAATGTAAAGTGTTCATGGCATTGCTCCCTTTGCCTCGTGGACTGCGGTGGGCTTACAAAGAACTCCGCAACTGAAGACACTCGAGTAGTATGACACTTGATCAGTAAGATAGCTTCAGGAAGCCTCCGGGACTCACCAAGAAACTGGTGTTTCATTACATTCAATGCTGATTTTTTTTTTTTAACCCTCAAACCGCTAGGGGCCCAAATGGAATTCACACCCACAGGCGCAACAAAAAAAAAAAATCCAAAAAATTCTTTCGTCTTATAGAATTGTTTATTTTTGTTCCCTGATCACGGAAAAAATAACAAAAAAATCGTAGGTAGCATATTTTAGCCGCAGTAGGGTAGGGAAGTGTGGCAAAAAAGGGGCGTTGGCAGAGCCTTCGCCAGACGAGGTCTACTCCGCCCGAGCTGTCAGACGGCAGTTGCCACAAATATATTATTTCCTAATTATTTCAATGTCTCTGATTGATTTTTTCTTAGTTTTTTTGCAGTAATATTATTCCATACAGTGAATTGTGGTATATTTATATTATAAAATGTGTGAACCATCGCTGTACTCAAAATTATGGTGTGCATATAAGTGATTCAATTATTATGTTCATAAAACAATAAACAAATAGTTTTGCTGTTGTTACACTATATACACAGGTTATATATAAGTATCTGCATGTTTTGTTCACCATAACGAACTACTAAGTTGGTCTTGTGAGTCAAAAAGCAACGAGGAGTGGCCGCCACACACCAGCGAGCCACTCACTGCCACGCCCTCCCTCAACACCACCTCACTCACCCTCATTTACCTCCCACAATACTGTTTTTGCATTTATTCACTATACACAGACGTTATATATACGTATTTACATGTTTTGTTCACCATAACTGTACATCTAAGCTTGTATGGTGAGTAAACGCACAAAGACGTAGCTACTCCACAGTCAGCTGATCGGCGGCCACCCTCAAGGCCACACGCACTAATATTTCTCCTCCAACAATATTGGTTGTGGTGTTATTATGCTATATACACACATTATATATAAGTATCTACCTGTTTTATTCACCATACTTGTACAAATAAGCTGGTATGGTGCCCAAAGACCCTTTGTGGTCACAGGTAAACAACACGATAATTCCTGCAGACGACGCTCCTCTCACCAAAATGGCGGCTCCCAACCTACTCCTCTCGCTGTTATCTCACACTATACACACGTTATATGTAAGTATCTACATTTGTGTTCACCATAGCGAACCACTAAGCTGGTATGGTGAGTGCAGTCAATAAATGGTGGCCACACACAGTCAGAAGACAACGCCACAATCCTCCCTCCACAGCCGTACTCCTCCCTCCATCGAGCACAGCGCTAAATATCTCCACAATCAAGCTGTTATCAGAATCCTGGTCAGTTTTATCAAATTCAGGGGGCTTCAGTAATACTATCACTGCTAAATAATAGCAGTATCACTTATATTTTGGCATTTGTAGGCGATGCTGTGGTCACAAGCTGAACAGTGGTGCTGTGAGCTCGTGCTGCGTGCGCCAGCCTTGGTGGCTGGCGCAATACTGACGTTCTCACTCTCAAGAATGTTGGGCTGGATTTTTTTTCTAGGTGGGATCTGGCAACTATCAGTCGTGGCTGTACTATAGCTGCCCCTATCCCAGGCGGGGTGTTTAAATTATAGCGCTAGACACGAAATCATATATAAATGATGTGCGCGATTTCGGTTTTGTCATTGATATCATTTATATATGATATGCGCGGTTTAAGGGTTAATGAGGAGAGTTGCCTCATAGGCATAACTGTGTCAATTAAGATCTCTTAGATCCCTAGATCTCTTTCTTTAACAGAAAGAAAGATATAAAGATTTCTTACAAAAAGAAAGAAAGAAGAGAAAGTGGAAAGAACCACTACTACCATTTGTCTTCCATGACAACCATTAACACCACCTGCCACCCATGACAACCACTGACACCACCTGCCTCCCATGACAACCACTGACACCCCCTGCCTCCCATGACAACCACTAACACCACCTGCCTCCCATGACAACCACTGACACCACCTGCCTCCCATGACAACCACTAACACCACCTGCCTCCCATGACAACCACTGACACCACCTGCCTCCCATGACAACCACTGACACCACCTGCCTCCCATGACAACCACTAACACCACCTGCCTCCCATGACAACCACTGACACCACCTGCCTCCCATGACAACCACTGACACCACCTGCCTCCCATGACAACCACTGACACCACCTGCCTCCCATGGCAACCACTGACACCAGCTGCCTCCCATGACAACCACTGACACCACCTGCCTCCCATGACAACCACTAACACCACCTGCCTCCCATGGCAACCACTGACACCAGCTGCCTCCCATGACAACCACTGACACCACCTGCCTCCCATGACAACCACTGACACCAGCTGCCTCCCATGACAACCACTGACACCACCTGCCTCCCATGACAACCACTAACACCACCTGCCTCCCATGACAACCACTGACACCACCTGCCTCCCATGACAACCACTGACACCACCTGCCTCCCATGACAACCACTGACACCACCTGCCTCCCATGACAACCACTGACACCACCTGCCTCCCATGACAACCACTGACACCACCTGCCTCCCATGACAACCACTGACACCACCTGCCTCCCATGACAACCATTAACACCACCTGCCTCCCATGACAACCACTAACACCACCTGCCTCCCATGACAACCACTGACACCACCTGCCTCCCATGACAACCACTAACACCACCTGCCTCCCATGACAACCACTGACACCACCTGCCTCCCATGACAACCACTGACACCACCTGCCTCCCATGACAACCACTGACACCACCTGCCTCCCATGACAACCACTAACACCACCTGCCTCCCATGACAACCACTGACACCACCTGCCTCCCATGACAACCACTGACACCACCTGCCTCCCCTGACAACCACTAACACCACCTGCCTCCCATGACAACCACTGACACCACCTGCCTTATGAAGTCAATATTAGTTAAGGTACCGTATATTTATGAGATACTGTAGTTTCTTCTTTTCATACAGTTGACATGGGAAGTGATGCTTCCTTATTATAGGGCATTGTCTTATGTGGCGAATATAGGCCTAATCCTGAATTACACCTCTAAATTTTGGGGATTTACCTATATGCTGGCATATCTCAAGTCAATTAATTTACAGTACTTGTACTGTATGTAAGTCTAAATCTTATAATTGGATTTATAATTATGCATCAGCTGGCACTCCACCACCACACCCCTTAATATGTCAACTGGTGCACTTCTGGGGTTAAGAATTTTGCCATCATGAGTGCATAACATTTCCTGATATAACAACATGAAAATAATAATTATTCACAGTTGTGTGATATTCTAAGATTTCTCATGAGGGGTATGTTTGGCTGCATCACGTGGCACCCTTTGATACCTATCTGGGCCTGTTCATGTTGAGCATATATCCAGCAGCAATTACTGGGAGAAATTGGGTCAAGCTAGCCCCAAGTGTCTGGCCTCCAACCTTGAACACACATTTTCATTTGCAAATATGTATAGATATATTAGTTATTTACTGCTCTATTGTACATATAATTGTTTATTAAAAAAAAAGGACAAAAGGTACAGATGTGTTTTTTTTTTACTGATACTATAAATGTTGATGCATTTTTAATGTAGTGAACATTTTTAGGTACAAGTAGCTGTTTTCTGGGTAACATTATCAATTTAAATACAAGACTAGTCTTTTACTTAACAGTTATTTGTTCAATTAATTAAATTGACATAATTGAATCTCCTTTTCAGATCACGAATACCGATTACTGTCTTCCGTTCCACCTGGTCTGTTTCTACTGTCTTCATGTTTTATCTTAATGATGGCCAGTCACCTGCATAAATCTTCATGACATCACCACAGCTGTTATCCTTTGAGGAATAATTTTAAGTGTTAATGAGCAGCTCGTAAATTTGACAGGATTCTGAATTGGTGCTTGTATAATTTGATTATATTGAGACATGTTCAGTGTACTAAAGTATCTAGCAACTATCTAGTCCATTGTTTCCAACACTATTCTAGCAAAATAGTGTTATTGGGAGTTGATATGTAGCATAATCTACAGTATCATTTTTGGCATCAAAAATTAGTTGTAATCTTGTATAACAAAGTTTCAATATGCTGAAGAGTATTGAATTCTCTCATAATATTTAAATTTTTGTACTGTATATGGTATTTATTTCAGTATGTAAAGTAAAATAGTCATAGAGCACAAGCTCAGCACTTAATGAAAGTTAAGACATCATTTTAAAAATATTGTAACAAGTCTGTGAAATCTTTGGAATGAGAATGTAGCATTAAAGTGTACAAAGTTCTTTTTAATTAAATAGTTCTTTTGAAATAATTAGTTTTTATTTTTATTTCCAAAAATAATAATCCTGAATTTATGGATAACGTGACGATAATTGTATTTAACCCCTCAGCTGCTCGGCTTCCAAATATGACACCTCACCCCCCCCCCCCCAGTGCGCAGGAAATAAATTCTTTGGAAAAAATTCTTTGTTTTTTTTAAAGTGTCAAAAACCCTTCCTTAAGTATGGATATGTTAACAAAAAGTCAAAATTGTACTTGCTTTGGCTGCTATGGGGTCTGTAAGTTCGCGCGTGACATCATCAATCCCTGGTCGCCCGTGGTGTATGCCTCCGGGGGCCACAAGCGCGCCCGACTCAAGATGCGCCAGTTGCCACGAATATATTTTTTGTTCATTTTTTGCGCACAGCTCCAAATACATTTTATTTTTTTTTTATTTTTTGTGCCAATCCTATGTACCGTATAGTGAACATGTACACTATATTATGGCAGTAGAACATCCATACTGTCCGAAGACACTGTGTTACGTGCATGACATGTGTACACATATGTTGCACATATTTCCCATGCAACATGCTCTTTTATGTATATATACAATCTATTTACACACTATACACTATCACACACTAAATACATTCACCATCAACACACTCAGAACTCCGCGAGTGTCAGCTGCCACACCAGCCAGTCTCCCTCACTCCTCCAACATATTACTCGCTATTGCTCCTCCTCCCACTATACAGTTATTCACACCAATATTTCATGTTCAATTATGTATATTTACAACATATGTACACACTATACACTATTTACACATGTTATGTATACCTATCTACATGTTTTATTCACCAGAACTATGCAAGTAAGCCGGTATTGTGTCCAAACTTTACAGTTGCCACCATACACTGCATGAGAAATCACACAGCAGCCATCAGACGATGCTACGATTACGTCACCTCCCTCACCAAACTAGCTCCTCCCAGCATACTCCTGTTGCTGTCATTACACTTTATATACACATTTTATATACCCATGTACAAATGTGTTCACCATAGTGAATCACTTAGCTAGTATAATCAACCAGGTAACCAGGTATGATGAGCAAAACAAGAGTGGCTGCCACATATATAGTGCAGCTACCTCAATTCTCTCCCTCGCTCCCTCACCACAATTCCTCCTCCTACAATACTACGCACAGTGCTAATTATCACCACAATCCTGCTGTTATCACAATACTGGTCACTAATTCCTGTAAATATATAAATAATTGACCGCAAGTTTATTTTGTAAAGGAACCTAAGAAGTCGTTTGAAGATTCCTAGATGGACGAAATAATGCTGTGGTGTTGTGGCTAGTGCTGTGAACATCGTGAACAGCATTGAATCACTGATATTTGAGCATTATACACAGTCATTATCACACTCAGGCTCTTCTGTAATACTATCATGGCTAAATAATACAAGTTATATACTGTATATATATATTGACATTATTTGGCAATGCTCTGGTCACAAGCTGAACAGCAGTGCTGTGAGCTCATGCTGTGTGCGCCGACCTTGGTTGCTCACTTAGTACTGACTCTCTCACACCCAGGAATGTGGACCACGATTTTTTTAAAGATGGCGTCTGTTTACAAGAGCCCTGAGGAAGCTGATGTGAACCCCATGTAGCCACGGGAGTTTTGAATGGAACGTGAAAAATACAAATACCCGGAGGCGCGTTGCGCAAACCAGACTACATTGAATGTATGTGGCTACATTCCAGGCTACATACAAACCAGATGCAACGCACCTGCAGGTGTGTTGCGCAGTTTAAGGGTTAATGTGAAAGTACACTAAATTGTAGTGTATATTTTGGCACTATTTCATGAAATCTGATAAAGGACATAAATCTGAACAGATAATAAAATATTTATTGAGAAAAATGCAGTTGAAAGATTATATAATAATGTGGATTAACAAGGTTTGCGGAATAAAATTTAGTGCATCCACAACACTATGTGGATGGTGCTGTGGTGCAGTGAAGGGGCCTCTTGTGCACTACTCCCATGTCCTACCTGCTGTGGCAGAGCATAAGCTAAATACAGCCCCATGTATTAGCCTTGCATGGAGACCCATGCATGCCTTGTTTCATCTGGAAGTCAAGCCTACTCAACAGCTGTGGCTCCTGAGGAATGGGGCACAACATTTCTTTGGTGGGAATGGAGGTAAAACAGGAAGTTCAGGAAGCTCACCTGAATCAATCGGCTATATTCATTATCCCTTCCTAGTTAGACATCATGTCGTCGGGGCATTGTGGGGTTGGTATCCCTTTCAGTCCTTGGAATACAGCTTGGCCCCTCAATAGTAACTATTTCAGTTACCCCTGGGGTTGCTTGCCCATATGCTGATGCCTCCCATTTGAGCTCCGTTGTGGGTGGGAGTGCTGGGCAGTGAAGTCTTAATCAGTTTACTTTCATGTATACTTCAGATCCTCTCTCCCATTCGCAGACTCATCGAGTTGGCAACCAGACCCCCAAGTCAGACCATATTGGAAGATCAGGCTCCAGATGAAGGAGCTCCATGAAACTCCTTCATCTGGGCTTCATCTGTGGTGAGCCCAGACCAGGCATTGCCTCAGACTGTCCCGACTGACACTCTCTCTCCCCCTCCCATTTCTTATGCAGGTTTGAGCTCCTAGCTTCCGGTGGCAACTTCCTCATTGCCCGAAGTAGCTCTAGCTTCTATTGTGACAACTGCGCCATTTATCACCTCATTCTTCAACCCGTCCTCACAAATTCGTATAGTCAATATTGACTTATTAAATAAGTGCATAGGTGACATACTTAGCAATAGTTTCCCTTGAAAAGCTTCATAGAAAACACCGACCTTACCTAACCTACTTAGTATGTTAAGATAAACATCTTATTGCTTCGTAATTACAATTATTACCTAACCTATACCTATAATAGGTTAAGTAACAATTGTAATTACGAAGCTATAAGATGTTTATTTTAACATACTAAGCAGGTTAGGTAAGGTCGGTGTTTTCTATGAAGCTTTTCAAGGGAAACTATTATGTTTAGTATGTCACCTATGCACATAACTAATAAGTCAATATTGACTATACAAATTTGCGAGGACGGGTTGCATTCTTGGGAGTTCCAGACACTGTCCCTGTGCTCACATATGTTTCCTTCCTTCTACCTCTGCTCATCAGCAGGGTGGGAATGTTTATTGTAACAAAGAATAAAATACTGTACTTAGGCCACGAAGTGGGGGCCAAACAAATCCTGGAATTCCAAATTCCAGGATTTGTTTGGCTCCACTTCGTGGCCTAAGTATTTTATTCTTTGTCACAATAAACATTCCCACCCTGTTGATGTGCACCTCTATAGAGGTGCTAAATGTTAAACCCCACCTTAATCTCCCCACATCAGGGGAGCCTGACAGCTGAGTGGACAGCGCTCGGGATTTGTAGTCATAAGGTTCCAAGTTCGATCCCCGGCAGAGACAAAAACACGTGCAGAGTTTCTTTCACCCTGATACACCTGTTCACCTAGCAGTAAATAGGTACCTGGGAGTTAGAAAGCTGCTACAGGCTGTTTCCTGGGGATGTGTAACAAAGAGGAGGTCTGGTCGAGGACTGGACCGCGGGGACACTAAGCCCCAAAATCATCTCAAGAATACCTCAAGATAACCCTGATTGGCACTCAGGGTGGGGTTTATATTGCATTAGAGTGATTACACTCTGTGTGTTGAAAGTGTCAGAGGTAGAACATTCCTAGATGACAGAGCCAGAGTGCATAGGGGGATTGTGTGAAAATCCTGGTCCAGCTTCAGAGGAAGCTTTAGGAAACCCTTGTGTGTTCAGTAGAACTCCAGGTTTCAGTCCTTTTGACCATGTCGGGGCATGTGCGTAGGAATGCCCACTGCATAGGTTCGAATCCTCATCATGGCTCCTCTGGATGTCATTGATACATCACGTTAGTGTGTTTACTCTTTGTATATGAGAATGTTCAAGAAATAAAACAAATGATATACAATATAAAGTATTTGCCTTGCTAAATTGCCCAGACCAACAACTGGAACAACTGATAAGGCTGGTCATCATCAAATATGAAAATATCAAAGTTAATCCCTGCAAAATGTAAATGGAATTATAAGTTGGGTATAGACTTCATATCACTAGCATTGACACCTTTTGTTAAGCTAAGCATGTATTTTATAATTTTCATTGGCAAAGTATCATATGACTTAGTACATGTACTAAGAATCTTTAAATCTTTGATTTAAAAAATAAATACCAGTAATTAGTTGAAAATATGTAGCATCAAAGCAACTGATGGCAGGGCAAAGACTGGAATGTTAAAGCAGGCTGTTACTCAACACTGGATAATTTACTAGTAAGAGCAACCAAAGAAAATGATAATTGAAAAATAAGTTTATTCCCTCCGTTGTATTTCTATGGTATTTAGCAAGGACCAACTTCATTTCTACCAATATTCAGCAATAATCAAGCCTGGCCTCGGGCCGGGCTTGGGGAGTAGAACAACTCCCAGGTCAAGTAGAACATCAAGCAGGTCTCAAGCAGGTAATCAGCATCAATCAATAATTAGCACTAATTAATCAATGATCAGCAATAATTTACCCAAGGGCCACTAACACACTAGAGGCCTCGACGACGACAGGAAGCAGCTTGTCAAAGGTTCCGTCATTTACCCTGATCTTTTCCAGTTGGATTTTAAAAGTTGAGAGTTTTGGCATTTACAGCTTCAGCAAATAGACAGTTCCATGGGTTTATAACCCTGTGGGTGGAAAAACATCTCCTGTTCTCAGTCCTACAATGTAGCTGGTTGAGCTTGAAACTGTTGCTCTTTGTTTGTGTTACATCTGATTACATAATCAATAATCAGAAATAATCAATCAATAATCAACAATAAAAGGTAAAGTAAACAAATTAATGTTCATGCACAATTTTTATTACTTTAAACAATACAGACAATTACAGCAATGTCTGGATAGAGAAATATGTATTATTCTTATAAAATAGTAATTCAAAACACGCTGCAGTCTATCAGGTCTGTACAAAAGTTAAAACATGTTGAACACATTTAGACATACTTTGCCCTGGTCAGAGAAGTGATATTGTTGGAGTTATACAACCACTATTCATTTCTCAATAAATTTTATCGTGTAATTTTGTTATAAATTTAATGCAGTATATAATTTGGTTAAAAAAATTGCATATACTGTACTGTACAAGTTTTAATATAATTTTTAAAACATTTGAAGCATAACTTCACAATAATAATGAACCCTTGCTCAACATGCTCAAATATCTATAACTACAAATCAGAAAAAACTCTAGAATAACCCTATGGATTTTCTTTGCCTAATTTCATATATTTTTTTCTGGTAATAAGAAATACTCTGTTCATGATAATGATACAAATCTATTAATAAAAGTAATCATACATTCTGAAGAATTAAAATAACAAAATCAATTACTATATAATAATTCATATATCTTTAAATCCATAGGGTATAACAGAAACTCAAGGATCTTTTTACAGTAGTTGAATAGCCGACACCATTAAGCAGAGAATATGTACAACACATACAATACATGGATGAAAATGGATTATACATCAATAAACTCTTTTTTATAAGTCTTACAACTCTAAACACAAAAACTGTGTGTGGCAATTAGCAAAAGCTTTGTAAAAATTAAGACATCATAAAATACTTTGTACTATGGCATAAAATATCAAATTACACTTTCAGTATTGAGGTCCTTGGTTTACTTCTTGGCAATGGCATAAAAAATGTATATTACAGTATTTGTAATGTGAGATGCCCCACAAGGTGTCCGTCTCCTATTGCATAGGCAATCGTGCGGCTTGTTGTTTTTAAACAAACATGTTTAATACAAATGAAAGACAGGTAGTCCTTGAAATATACACAGTGCCACCACCCTAACTCTCAGCCCATCTTGCCTTTGGCTACTTGGGACTACTGTGGATGAGGTAGATTTTTCACTACCTAGTATGTATTAACTAACAGTGACTATTCAATGTTCAGAAAAAATATCATTATATATTCCTAAATTGACATTCTTGTTTAATCACTATGAATTAATTACAAGTACAATACAGTATTTGTTTAAAAGTTATTCTGATTCTTAGACTAGGGTTGGCAGACTCTTCACAAGATACGTGTGTCCATATCTCATGTACAAAATTGATGGAAAAAAAAATACATTATCAACTGACATTACTGTACGTACAGTCTAATACCCAATATGTGAGATTTCTTTTAATAAACATTTGTGCAGTCCAAGGCCATTTTGTTACATATTTTGATATTGATAAATCAAATGTTCTTTTTACACAGTAATTACTGAATGGTTCGCACACAAATGAAGTGGACATTTTTCTAGTTTTTTTTTTACTTATGGCAACATTAGCACCAGAAGTGAAGAGAGCCCTTTCTGTATTTTTAAATGAAATATATTAATTCTATATATTCTCCATAAATGATACAATATCTAACTCTAAATATTTAGAGATCATTTGTTATAAAATCTACTTAAAGCACACATTTGGTAGTGGACTTGATCTCACCTCTGTTATTAATGATTATGTATCATCAGCTTAGGACAATAAATATCTGGCTATATTATATGCAACTTTATATCCATATTGTATATGGGAAAATCTGAATGCACCGGGTATTTTATATCCTAAAGCTCTGACGTGTACTACTACTTCTATACAATATATGAAAAATGCAAATATGAATGACCGAAAACTAACCAGACTGACTATAATGCATATTTAATTTGGGCATTGAAAGACTGATCACAAGAGGGGTTCCCTTAAACCTGTTTCGTCCAACTACCTCAACACAATGAGCATTATATAGCCTCTCAATATTTCTTTATGTACTTTCACATTTATTTCTAAGTTAATGATATGCAACATAAATGAAAAAAAGGAACAATGAAAAACTGATAAAAAAATCACAACACAACATTCAATTGATAATGCCGTGAAAAAATTGGCAGTGGTATATATAGTGAAACTGTGGTCACTGGTGGATGTCCTGGCCATGTCCCCTGGTGGATGTCCTGGCCATGTCCACTGGTGGATGTCCTGGCCATGTCCACTGGTGGAAGGTCCTGGCCATGTCCACTGGTGGAAGGTCCTGGCCATGTCCCCTGGTGGATGGTCCTGGCCATGTCCACTGGTGGAAGGTCCTGGCCATGTCCACTGGTGGAAGGTCCTGGCCATGTCCACTGGTGGAAGGTCCTGGCCATGTCCACTGGTGGAAGGTCCTGGCCATGTCCACTGGTGGAAGGTCCTGGCCATGTCCACTGGTGGAAGGTCCTGGCCATGTCCACTGGTGGAAGGTCCTGGCCATGTCCACTGGTGGAAGGTCCTGGCCATGTCCACTGGTGGAAGGTCCTGGCCATGTCCACTGGTGGAAGGTCCTGGCCATGTCCACTGGTGGAAGGTCCTGGCCATGTCCACTGGTGGAAGGTCCTGGCCATGTCCACTGGTGGATGTCCTGGCCATGTCCACTGGTGGAAGGTCCTGGCCATGTCCCCTGGTGGAAGGTCCTGGCCATGTCCACTGGTGGAAGGTCCTGGCCATGTCCCCTGGTGGAAGGTCCTGGCCATGTCCACTGGTGGATGTCCTGGCCATGTCCACTGGTGGAAGGTCCTGGCCATGTCCACTGGTGGATGTCCTGGCCATGTCCACTGGTGGAAGGTCCTGGCCATGTCCACTGGTGGATGTCCTGGCCATGTCCACTGGTGGAAGGTCCTGGCCATGTCCACTGGTGGAAGGTCCTGGCCATGTCCACTGGTGGATGTCCTGGCCATGTCCACTGGTGGAAGGTCCTGGCCATGTCCACTGGTGGAAGGTCCTGGCCATGTCCACTGGTGGATGTCCTGGCCATGTCCCCTGGTGGAAGGTCCTGGCCATGTCCACTGGTGGATGTCCTGGCCATGTCCACTGGTCATATCCAGCAATAAATGGTCTAAGTGAATATGGTGAACTGTACAGTTGAGATGACTTATGCCGTGTTCACCCAGTGGGCAGTTTAGGCAACATTTATTAGTGAACAATATAAGCCATAATACCCATAGGAGTTCAGACCCTGTTCACCAGTGGTAGAGGGTCTTGATATTCACTAGTAGAATGCCCATACTATGTTCACCAATACAGGTATAGTCATATTTATCAATGGAGGTAATTTCATTATAGTCATATTCACTAGAGGTCCAGTCCATTTTCAGTGGTGGAGAGACAAAGCCACCAGTGCAGAGTGAGCCACAGCCACCAGCGGACGGTTTGAGCTGCGTGCATCTTCACTGGTAGATGGTAAGGATCATGCTAAAAAACAGGCAATGTTGGGGTATAGTACCATACAATCTTGAGGAAAGTCCTAGTTACAGGCTAGGTGAACTGTGAGCTGCCCTGGTCTTATATGCTGGTGTCCATGTGAGCAGCTGCTTCTCATTCATGAGATCTTACTTAGGAATACCGTATTAAACTTATCACTCCATTTGCATGCCAGTGCAGTTTTCTTATCCCAATAACACTGGCCCAACACTATCACCAGCATATTTTATCGCCAGTGATTATGTGGAAAATTAGATGCAAGCATTTAATTATTACTATACATAAAGATTATGCTGTCTTGCTCCTGAAGTAATGATTACAATTAACAAGTTGAGTAACAGGAACAAATCTTAGGGATGACCAAGATCCATGTCTAAATTTGTAATATTCACTATAAAACAATATAAATCCAGTATTTTAATACAATAGATTTTTTTTTTATACTGGACCGTAATTAAATCTTGCATATTAAATATAATCCTCTAAAAACATAATTTCATACATTATCATAACAGGTATATAAATTATATAAATATTTAATTAATAACAATCATTATTGCTACGGTATCAGGAAGGCGTGTTTAAATTTTGTTTGCACGTGCGTGCTGTGATTGCTTCACTGACATGCTCCCTTACAATCAATTAAATGTCATGGATAAATATTTAAGAAAAAGTATAAAAGAAATGCCATCTATAAAATAAAATCACTAAATATGGCAAATTATAGTAAAGTATTCTTAAATAAATGATCAAAAAGTTATTTCCAAACCTTATTGTTTTAATATCAATAATATTAAGACCACCTCAGTTAAAGATGAATATCTTTTCAAGAATGCTCTTCATCACCTGACTGATATGTTGCCATAGATAATCTTATCTATTCTTTCCTCTTTTTTTACCATAAAACAATCTCAAGTTTGCTAGGTCTAGAAGTTTACAAAGAACATTTGAAATTGATTTAATGCTGCAGTAACAATGTTACACTGAGAGCAGACTAGAGAGTGCTCCATAAACATGCTTCAAAGAGTTTATTTTAGATGAAATAACATCTTTGTGACAAACATTTTGTCCTTGAATAAGTACATAAGCAGTATATCATGGTAATTTATTCAACTTTAATAAACTATAACCTTTGAAGCATCAAACAATTCCATAACTTGATGCTAGCAATGTGAGTCCATGGCAATCCGTTCTTTGAGATACCAAGCGAAATACTTTACAACAAAAGAATTAAACAATTTGTCAAGCAGGGCTGGAACTTTTGCTGATTAAGGTATTAATATTACCAGAGCACAGCGGAACTCACATGGCACTGAACAAAGCAAGTACTTCCACAGTTCAACAATGGCATATAATGACTGGTAGTTATTGAAGCAGATAGTTCATTACTGAACCACATGATTAGTTGAGAATGTGGGAACACATAATATCGGTACATTAAAATTTTGTGAAATATCTCTGAGCACTCTCCTGCCTTCAACCACTCTATACTTAAAAGTTGCACAGACATGTGAGCATCACAAGATTATCATGACTTTTGTTTGTACATTTCAAGTGCTTGCATTATATGCTTATCAAACACTTTACACCTGAAAATATAACATAAAAGTAATATTATAGGACTTGGAAGCATAGGTGATATTTCCTGTAGTGTAGAACAGGAAGTACAGTATTGCTGTCATGAATTCTACTTGGTATTACACAAAAAATGTATGCATACTTTGTGTAAAAATTTATTCTGAACATTCAGATTTACTCATCACCTATGGCTTGCCTCATCCACACTTCACTCTGGCTAAAATACAATTACATACACGGAAAGACCCTTGCCTTAAATTTAAAACACAGCATTTAAGCTGGATATACAAATTATATTATCTGTTGCATAATTATGTATACAAACCAGTGGTTTTAACCTGGTTTTCACATAATGGGTGCGGGAGATCTGGAAGCCTTGCTTTATTAGAACATTACACACTCATTGTAATTGTTCCATTTCCACATTCTGTGTTTTTATGTGAAACTGTTTTATGAAGTCAAGTATTCACCACCTTTTAAGACATTTGAGTGTGTTCTTGCCACTTTAAGTTGACATCACAGCAGAGTTCACTCCTGAATCATCAACCACTAATCTTATGTTCAAACCAATTACCATTTCATTAGCTTTTAGTTTGTGGTAAATCACTCTCAATAATGTGCAGTGATATACTGCATATATATCACATATACTGTATATATTTTATGTATACTGTATATATTTTATGTATACTGTATATACTATATATAATGTAGCTAGCTCGCTTGCTCCTGGGATTAGAGAAACTATTCTATCCCAGTCTACTGTTCTGATACATTCATGTTTACCATCATCAAAAGACCATGCACTATCTGATGGTAACAGACCTTATATTGAGCCATCAATGAATGTCATACTTAGATTGCTGAAACAAAATTTAATGGTCACCAACCTTAACACTATTTCTTCTCCGCAGTGAACACTTGAAAAAAATTATGGCAACACTTACTTGCATAGTGATTTTTTTATCCCTTCTCTTACTATTAGTGTTTCTAGGGACTCACAACAAATTTGTGCTCTCACAATCCTTGTGATGACTCATTTTCAATATACAGTATGGTAATTATTGATTATGCATCAAATTGTATTTTTTGTTTCTAAACTGCATAATTGAGCACACTGATCATGCCGAGGACTGAGAGATCATTCACTCTCCAAAGCGACTACAAGCTTTTTTCCACTTGCACTGTGTGCACCAAAGATCACGCTGTTCCATGCCATATACTTTGCGACACTTACGACTTTCACCATTTCGTTTCCCTCTGCCAGGTGATGCTTTTGGGGAAGAACTTACTCGTATTTTGCCACGCCCAGTTCCCTGCAAAATAAGAAATATATATAATTAACAGCCTCCATAAAATATGTGTACAGTTATTCAGGTACATTATAATCATCCCTGTGGAAAGAGTACAATTATTTTCTGAATAATCCCAGTGGCTCTCTAAAGCTATCTTGCTGAGATTGCTACATACTATATGGTCACATCAGTCACAGAAGTTCTGTTTGGCCTACAAGGGCCCAGAGCCAGAACAGGTCACCGGACCCTCAGAGAGGTACCGGGAACAGGTGACAATCCACCCCCACAAGAAGCAGCCTCCAGAAAGTCAGCAAAGCTTTACAGACAAATGGAGGGTCACAGAAAACGAAGCCTTGAAACCATAAAAAAAACCAGCGTTGAATGTAATGAAACGCCATTTTCTGGGTGAGTCCCGGAGGCTCCCCGGAGCTATCCCAGGCTGATATGCTAATTTCAGACTTTGGCATCAGTCATGTGTATGGAGTTCTTAGGCCTACCGGAGACCACGGCCAGAACCGGGCCCCCTCAGAGAGGCACGGGGAGCAATGGCCTATAGAAGCCCCCGTGTGGTTGGAAGCATTCTATGTCTGCCATCGACCGGGACAGGCACCCAGAAAGGTAAGCGCCCCAAAACAAACCCCTATTCTGGTTAAAATTGCTACCAAAATCCGAACTAGTGGATAGAACTCCCAAACAGAAAAACAAGCAAACTAGTGTGACGTCACACGTCACCGCGCCGCTGTCTGCGCAGCTCCCCCCTCCCCGGGAGGGGGAAGGTGGAGCCCCAGACCTCCCACGCCGGCTATCCACCCATCAGTTCTGAGGCTGGATGTCAAGACACGCGAAAAACCGCCGACCGGAGGGAGGGAGGGTTGCCGGGGAGCCTCCGGGACTCACCCAGAAAATGGCGTTTCATTACATTCAACGCTGGTTTTCTGGGGGGAGCCCCGTCGGCTCCCCGGAGCTAACTACCCACAGAGGAAGATCAAAGGGACGGAACCGGGAGGCGGACACCACCCAAACAACCAAAACGCTAAAACCAAAGGAGCAGGAAAACACAGCGACCCGACCCCCAGAGGCAAATGCCCAAAAGGAAAAGAGCCGACGAAAAACAAACCGGAACCGAAGAGGCACTACCAACCGAGGAGAAGACAGAGCACGCTGACCAGAAACCAGGATGGTGCAAGCGGCGCACGAACAGGCCGGAGGGGAAACGAAGCACAAGACAGCTTACTAAGCGGTGTAGAAGCAAGACCGAAAGCAAGCCAAAGCGACTCCGCCAGCGCCGCACAAAAAGAGAGAGGCGACAGTATGTGGCACGACGACGGCCCCCAACCCCCACCAAAAAACCAGGCCGACGCTAACAAGAGGAACCACCTAAGAAGGTACAGGAAAAGGAAGGACCGCCAAAACACCCCATACTGCCGCCAAGAGAAACACGCAGGTGGGACACCGACCACCAGCCGGAGGCGAGACCACGAGGCAGACGGAAGCAGCCCCGACAAGGCCCCTCCGAGCCCAGGAAAAGGCGGAGCCGCAAGAAGATCTCGGGCGCGACCACCGAACTCAGGTGGTACAAGGAGATGGAACGTCTGCCGAACAGACAAATCCCAAAGCAAGCAAACCCGCCAGGAGAACAAATGACGGGTCCGACGCGAGACATCGCAAGACCCCAAAAAACCAAGTGGCAGGGCAAGCAAGGAAACCAAAGAAGGCGGAAGGGTTGCCGCCAGAACCCTACCCGAACCAAGAGGTACGAGCAACAGCAACAGACCGAGACAAAGAAGCACACCACAGGACACAGGCCGAAAAAAGCCCAAGAAGCCAAGGAACACACGCAGAACACCCCTGTGGCAGAGGAGGAAAACAAGGGAACACACAAACAATGAAGTGGTGGAAACCGACCACGTCCCCCAACATAGCAGCAAGTGCAGGCAAAACTGACCAAAGGAGATGCCAGGAAAACGACTGGGGTGAGGCAGGACGAAAGAGCAGAAGCATAAAAAACCCCAGGAGTAAGGACACGCCACTGCGAAACACGGTACTAATGCACACGCGCAGTAGTAGCAACATACAACCTGGTGGATAAAGACAGGCTGTTTAACACAAGGGGCACACGCCCTAGGGGACGCAGGTGGAAACCGAATGCCCAAATGAGCCACAGAGACAGTAGAAAGAACTTTAGTGTCAGAGTGGTTGACAAATGGAATGCATTAGGAAGCGATGTGGTGGAGGCTGACTCCAAACACAGTTTCAAGTGTAGATACGATAAGAGCCCAATAGGCTCAGGAAACCGTACACCTGTTATAAGATTGACGTTTGAGAGGCGGGACCAAAGAGCCAGAGCTCAACCCCCGCAAGCACAACTAGGGGAGTATACACCACCGCAACATGCCACAGGTAAAGAGCAACTCGCTCCGGCAAAGGCAGAGAACGGAGCAGATAGACCCCAGACAGGGCCCACTGAGACACGACAGAACCCAGCAGGCCCAGGAACCCGCCTACCAGGCGACCGACGGCGGAGAAACCCCGCTCAAAACCGGCTGGATGGGGAACCGGGAGCTCATGTACACCCCAAGCCCGGCCCGAGGCCAGGCTAGACCGGCCAAAGGGAGGCCCACCAGGAAGACGCATGGGGCGGCCTGCAGGCCCACAGACTCCCCACAACCAGGATGGGCCATAACTAAGTCGAAGGCAAGCTAGTGTGCCCCGAAAGTCCACAGACCGTACCATAGGGGCATAACTTGCAATCCCCTCACAGAGTTCAGTGGCATACCGATAATAGGTTAAGTAACAATTGTAATTACGAAACCATAAGATGCTTATTGTAACCTACTAAGTAGGTCAGGTAAGGTCGGTGTTTTCCACGAAGTTTTTTAAGGGAAACCATTATGTTTAGTATGGCACCTATGCACGGAACGAAGAAGTCAATATTGACGTAATAAAGATGCGGTGACGGGTTGGTGCAAGAGAGAACCGGATCAGCACCTCCAAGGATACCCGATCAACCAGGCTGTGACTCATACGTCGGGCAGCAAGCAGCCATGTCCAACAGCCAGCATGACCAGTCCAGGAGGCCTGGTCGATGACCGGGCCGCGGGGACGCTAAGCCCCGGAAGCACCTCAAGTTAACCTCAAGATAAGGTACCAGCGAGAAGGCGTATGCTCGCAAGGAGGTCGTGTAACAACTGCAGACCTCTGATGGATATACAGTGTTCCCCGAGTGTGCCTATGGCACCACTGCACTCCACTGGTACTATCCCGCAAGTTCTACCAGATAGGCGGGACCCAAAAGCCAGAGCGCATAAACCTTGCAAGCACAGCCAGAAGCCCTACCAGGCGAGTACAGAACCAACACCACAAACCCCCACACCACATAACACTAACAAAGGTGGGACCCCTGAATGACCCTAGCATGGGATGGACATGCACAAGAGTGGGACAGGAAGGGGTGAAAAAAGGGGACCGACACTGGTGTGCGAACGGTCTCAGTCGTACAAAAAGAGACCTAAAGAAAGACAGGCATATAACACCACATCCAGCGCCCTGCCAAAAGACGCCAGACCGCAGAAACTCACCTGGCAAACGGTGGCTCGAAGTGACACGACTCAACCGAGCCCAGAAGAACCTGGGAGCACCGCCAGGTGAAGAAGCCAGAGCCGGACCTGCAGGAGAGCAAGGAAGAGGCGAAGAAGGCGGCCCACACCCATGACACAGGGGAAACCTCGGCGGCCTCCCCACAACTGGAACCCAGGACACCCCCGGAGCGAAAAGGGGCACATACCGCGGCAAGGGAGAAGAGCGAAAGGCGAAGCACTGGAGCAAAAAGACGACGAACACCGGCACTACACACCGCCCAGACCAAAACAAACTCCGCGGCGCACGCGCATGACATGCCGGCCGAAAACGCGCAACCTACCCTGCGGGAAGGCGGCAACCAAGACTACTGCACAAGAAAAGTAGCCAAAAGAGTGAGCAGGAACAAGAAAACCGGCCAAAGAAGCGAAGACAGAGCCCAAAAAAGGCACGCAACCGGGCCACAAGTAGCCCAACAGGGCCACAAGTAGCCCAACAGGCCCAGAAAGAGCCCAAACCGGGCCAAAAGTAGCCCAACAGGGCTACAAGGAGCACAACAGGACCACAAGGAGCCCAACAGGGCTACAAGTAGCCCAAACTCGCCAACAAGGACGAGGAGCCGACAGACGTTCCAATAACGCGGGAAGGAGGAAAAACCTTCCCGAACCCTCGAGAACACGGAAGCCAAAACCAGTCCCGAAGGCACACAAAGGCGCATGCGCACCCGAGACCAGTAGTCATGTAGAACCCCCAAAACGGGGAAACATGACGAAAACACCGTCCCCCCAAAAAAAGGGGTGGGGGGAAACATCCACCCACAGGACGGAACCAACCGACTCAAAGGCCAAGGAACCGAGCCCGGGGAGGGGCCGACGCCCAACAGCACGTACGGCGAGTGGAGAGGAAAACCCCACTCCGCGTAACCACAAGCCCCGCCGAGAGGGGGATAAAAACCCCCACGGGGTCCTATGGGGCCAAGGCCCCCCAAGTCAGCCCCTCCGCAGCCCCGGGAACCCACACAACAGGCCCCGGGGCCGAGCCGTCCCCCTAAAGCCCCGGCCGTACCAGAAAACCGGGACAGCCGTGAAAACACTAAGGAAGGGAGCCCACTGGCAGACTCTTACAACACGGCTGGAGGAACAGGCTCGAATGCCCCCGTCACTACCCCGGAAGGGGATTTCCCCGAGACTGCCCGAGTCTCAACACCACCAAACCCCGCCCTGAACCTACAGACGGTAAGGAACCGGATGCAGGCAGGAAGGGGAATCCAGGGGAAAAACAAGAACCAAAACGGGGCAGCCCCGGGGCTCCCGGGGAGTTACCACGAGAGCGTTGCCACCACCAAGGCTCAAGTGCAACGCCTCTGCTGCCCGCACCAGCTGAGCACAACTGGGTAACCGAGCCATAACGAGCAACAAACTCGCAGGGCTCCGGGTCGAAGGTGTCACCGACCCCACAGGCAGCAGACGGAGGCAAAACAGAGAGTCACCCAGAGACAAGGGGTGAGCAACCCTCAAACTCGCTGGAAGCGAGGGGGGGGCTCTGGGGTCACATCCATCGGACCCACGCGCCCCCAGGGGTTTCCCAGGGTCCCGAGCGTTTACTATAAGAGGACTCGCGCTCAGGTAATCCCAGGCAGGGTACTGCTAACCGGCACCCAAAACTACCAAACAACTTTCTAAGAGCTGAACCCCCGGGACGTGTACACTCACGGGGACCTAGCAGGGGGTACCACCAGAAAACTCAGAACACAAGGGACACCAGGGGCAAGAACGAAGGCAGACCCCCCCACCAGGTAGATAAACAAAAAGAAAAAGAAAACCCGCAAGAGGACAGCGTACCCAAGCGGAACAGAGCCGGCCGCTATGATTGGGAAAAGACAAGCTGCACAGTACCCTGCGCCCCACCAGTGCAAAAACTGCCCCTTACTCTAAGGCGAACAAGGGAGACAGAACACCCGAGCACACAAAGAGCGGCCGAAAACCAAGCAGTAAACGGCCTAGCAGGGGCAGACCCCAAGGAACTTGTGGAAGGTGGCCCCAAGTCCCAAGGGCAGTACTTACAGGGCACCTAGGGAAGGGAACCCTAGGCGCATGCAGCCCGAGTACTGGAGAATCACTCCCGGCTCGCGCACCACCTAGAAAACAGACACCACACTCTAGGTGCAGTGCTGAAACAACCACTGGAGCCGGAGCACATAACCGGTGCCTATAGCATCAGCCGAAGAACTGATGGGTGGATAGCCGGCGTGGGAGGTCTGGGGCTCCACCTTCCCCCTCCCGGGGAGGGGGGAGCTGCGCAGACAGCGGCGCGGTGACGTGTGACGTCACACTAGTTTGCTTGTTTTCTGTTTGGGAGTTCTATCCACTAGTTCGGATTTTGGTAGCAATTTTAACCAGAATAGGGGTTTGTTTTGGGGCGCTTACCTTTCTGGGTGCCTGTCCCGGTCGATGGCAGACATAGAATGCTTCCAACCACACGGGGGCTTCTATAGGCCATTGCTCCCCGTGCCTCTCTGAGGGGGCCCGGTTCTGGCCGTGGTCTCCGGTAGGCCTAAGAACTCCATACACATGACTGATGCCAAAGTCTGAAATTAGCATATCAGCCTGGGATAGCTCCGGGGAGCCGACGGGGCTCCCCCCAGAAAA
>WNGS01161107.1:2539143-2577286 GCA_020271785.1 Procambarus virginalis | reverse complement strand
TGTATTAGATTGGGACATTAGCTAAGGAGTTCTTAGCCTACCGGAAGCCACGGCCAGAACCGGCCCCTCAGAGAGGCACGGGGAGCAATGGCCTATAGAAGCCCCTTGGTTGGGCTTCATTCTATGTCTGCCATCGACCGGGAAGGCACCCAGAAAGGTAGAGCGCCCAAAACAAACCCCTATTCTGGTTAAAATTGCTACACAAAATCCGAACTAAGTGGATAGAACTCCCAAACAGAAAACAACAAACTATTACGTCACGCCCGCGCCGCTGTCCGCGCAGCTACCCCCTCCCAGGGAGGGGGGGCCCCCGACCTCACCGCGCCAGCTGCCGTCAGTTCGGAAACTAGGCTTCAACCATCGCGAAAAATCCGCCGACCGGACGGGAGAGAGGGTAGCAGGGAGCCTCCGGGGCTAACCCAGAAAATGGCGTTTCATTACATTCAACGCTGAATTTCTGTGGGGAGCCCCTACGGCTCCCTGGAGCTAATTACCCCTATTCAAGCTAAGCCCTAAGCCCTAAGCCCTATTCAAGCCCTGGAGCTAAGTACCCCTATTCAAATCTCTGAATATGCTTGATATTAAGTCACTGCACATTCTCTCATGTGTATTATACATATATAAAACGCTGAACTGTAATGCCAATCCTGACCTCAAAAGCTTCATTGAAAGTTGTAACAGAACCCATGAGCACCACACCAGAAATAAATACAGTTTTGATATTCCAAGAGTACGACTTAATCAAACTAGAAATGCTCTACAAATCAAGGGACCCAGAATGTGGAATGACCTTCCCAACCATGTTAAAGACTGTACCTCTCTCAACCAGTTTAAGATTAAAACTAAACACTACCTGATAAACTCCCTGTAACCTACCTTACCCCTCTATTGTCAACCCATGTCTGTTATTTTTTTATTCAACGCTGTTTGTCTACCTATTGTATTTGTGCTGCTTTTTCAGTCATGTTCCCCCCTTTTTTTATCTTTATTTGTATCTGTTCTCAATACATTTTATTATTTTTGCTCAATTAGTATTAAGTTTTAGATATTAATGTTTTTCTTGCCCGAAACGCATTGCGTAATAGTGGCTTTAGGCATTGTATGTACTAGCTCTATCTATAAATCGATCCACTTATGTAAAATCACTTTATGTATGTACCTTTCCTGAATAAACATATTTATATTTATTTATTTATTTATTAATTACCCAAAGAGAAGGAAAAAAGGGGACGTACCCAGGAGGCGGCGGCCACAAACTCCTCAACACGAAGTCGAGACAACTGGCCGCAACCTGCGACCCAAAGCAACACAAGAACGCCGAGGAGCAGGGATGTTCACCAAATAACGGGCGGCCAGGACCCTGTTCGATTCCAAAAACCACGCGCCCGAATATGTGCCCAAGACATATTACCAAACACAGGAGCCAAAGCCGCAAACTTCCTAACGTCATGGGCACGAGGATAGACCGCAGGCTGGCTAGATGTAATAACCCTGCGGACAACCTGGGAGACCCGAACCCTGGAACAGGGAACGAGGGAAACTGGATCAACCCAAAGCGCATCCCCAGCCACACCGGCCGAAGCGCGCAAGCAACGGCGAAGTGCCGCAACTGGACACAACACATGATGCACCCCCGGCCGAACCAACCAAGCATCAATGACCCATGGACCCCTCCGGAAAGCAGCCGTCTCGTTCTTCGCCAGAAAAGAAGGCGAAGGCTGCAAACGGACAAACCTACCCCCAGGACCAAAAGAGCAGAAACCCCTGCGCCGGAGGAGGGCATGAAGCTCCCCTACCCGGCCCCCAGAGGCCAACGCCAACAAAAACAAAGCCTTGGAAACACAATCAGGAACCGAAGGGGCCACCACAACCGAGGAGAGGAAAGATAGAAGAGTACCCGGTCCAAGGACCAGGACGGCTCAGGAGGCGCATGAGCAGGCCGGAGGTGAAACATAGCACAGGAAAGCTTACGAAACGGGGAGGATGTAACGTCGTCCCCGAAAGCTAGCTTGAGCGGCTCCGCCAGCGCCACACGAGACGAGGCGACAGTATCAGGCATCAATCGACCGTCCTGAACAAGCCAAGAAAGAAAGGACAAAACAACCTGATCCGAAAGAAAAGACAACCTACAAAGAGCCAGAAAATGGTGAAAAGAACGCCAGGAAAACCATACTGTCGCCGAAACGAAGCTCTCAGGTGGGACACCATCAACGAAGCCACCTGATCACCATAGAATTGGTGATACACCCGCGTCAAAAAGACCAGATGCGAAGAGCAGAGGAGAAGGTCGAACCAGCCCCGTACCAGATCGGACCGACCTGCTGAAAGAGGCGGAGCCGCGGGAAACGTCCCGGGTTCGGGCACCGAGTCAACAGCACCGGAAACCAAAGCCGGGCCGGCCACCAATGGGCCACAAGGAGTACTCTCCCTGGGAATGTCTCCAAATGAACCAGAACCCGAAGCAACAGCTGGACCGGAGGAAAGAGGTACAGGGAACCCCACCTAGACCAGTCCCGCCGAAAGGTATCCACCGTGAACGCTGCGCAGCCGGGGAAGGCGTCACACATCGGGAGACGCCGAGACCACGCTGACGCGAAGAGGTCCACATCTGGGAGACCGTACGTCTGGCAGATCCAACGAACGAGTCGTCGTCGACCGTCCACCCCGTGGACAGGGGAGCGAGACAGACTGTCCGCCAGAACGTTGGACACTCCCTGGACGTGAACCGCACGGAGAGCCAAACCCCGGGAATCCAGCAGACGAACCACTCGCAGGGACCAACCCCAAGAGCTAAGGATTGAAGAGAACCCCCGCGGTTCAGGCAATGAACCACTGGAGTACAGTCCAAACGGAGGTAAAGGGCGATCCCCGAGCGACCCGAATCCTCCGAAGCGCGAACCAGACAGCTGCGAACTCCCGAACCGTGCTGTGAGCCCGATGGAAGGACGAACCCCACCGTCCCTGGCCTGCCTGGTGAGCACTGGTCACAAAGCCCCAGCCAAGAGACGACGCGTCCGTGAACACAACGAGCGAGGGCTCGGGAAGGCGCCAAGGCACCGAACCCTGAAAAACCCCGAAGAGGAAGCCGGTGACGCAGCAACCGACAAAAGACCCCCAGAGGGAGAACCCAACGATCGCGAGAGAGGCGGAAAAGAAATCCCCGAAGGAACCAAAACAGACGCCGCAGCCAAACCCGACCCGGCGGGTAGACTAGCACGGTGAAGTTCAGACTCCCGCACAGTTGGTTGCCAGACTCAGTGGTTGCTCAAGCAACCACTGAGCAACCCGGGACCGCCTCATGCACCGCCGAAGGCGGGACCACAGCCGCAGGAACACTTCTGGAGGGAAAGAATGAGTGGCCCAATAGCCCTAAACAAGGACCAGGCCCGAACCCGGGATGGAAACATATGGAAAAACCTCCCGATCACCAGGACACCAAACCCGGCGATCTGGAAGGAACCATACCCCTGGCGAGCAGACATGCGGACTGACTGGGAGCCAGACGTCGAGGTAGGCCAGACACCGAATCTCAGACACAGACAGGAAACCAAGATCCGGGAAAGATGCAAAAAAAAAAAAAAAAAAATCAAAGTGCTCAGCACAAAATAGGGCAGGCAACAAAAGCAGCCAGCCTGAAGCCCCACCACCAACCGTGCCAGACCCAGAAAAACCGGGGAGGAATGTGCCAAGAGGTGACCTGGAGGTCCAGGGCCACCATCCAGGCACCCAGCCCCCAACAGAAGCCGGACCCCAGAAGGATGGGGCGGACCGACCACGTCCAACGTACCCACAAAGATGACACGACGAAACGCAGGGGAAGAAGCCCACCCCGCCAGCTCTGAACCCCCCAAAGGGGGAGAAGCCGTCACCGATGCCACCAGAGGCCGAAAGACGACGCAAAGCGCCCACCAACAGCGGGACCATGCGAGAGGCAATAGAGCAAGCTGCTCCCCCAGCACCCCGCCAACAGAGAAAAAAAAAATATAAATAAAAGTACACATACACATTATGCATATACATATACACAAACAAGATATGACACATGTATACACATGCACACACACACACAGCGTACACATGCACAAGCGTACACCCAGGCATTAGGAAGCAATGTGGCGGAGGCTGACTCCCTACACAGTTTATAGTGTAGATATGATAGAGCCCAACAGGCTCAGGAACCTGTACACCTGTTGAACAACGGTTGAGAGGCGGGACCAAAGAGCTAAAGCTCAATCCCCACAAGCACAATGAGGCGAGTACATACAATGTAAATGTAAAGTACAAGTTGCCGACCAGTGGGCAGAGCACCACACCGGCCAGACAAAGAAGGCTGTGGGAGTATGTCTCCCAAGATCCTCCCACAGTTGACTTGAATGGCTCATTGCAGTGCACAGTGCACTGATCTTTCGTGCACAAAGCCTATTTCCCTTAATCCTGGATAGTGATCTGGCATGTTGGGTATCTCCAGAATGCCCACTTAACCAGGAACACTTAAAATACGTAGGCCGCCGTATGTCTAGGTAGGAAGTAGATACAGGGAGCTTAAGCATACTGGCCACCAAGGGTCAGTGAGTACATGGCTGGTGCCCGCGTGAGAGACACAGGGGAAGGCGCCAGCAGCGTCTGACCTCTGGGGTCAACCGGCGCGATGTTGAATAACAGCTATGACGTGTTCATGACGTCACTCCTGCTACTGCTCATCGAACGAGCTAATATGATTGGTTCCCGCTCATTTGCTGCAATGCTATTGGTCAAATTGTAACTCCTTTTGTGTTGTGTGCCACGAGATGCCCGGCACCCTTGCAAACTCATTCACGTGAGAGAGACCATACGAAGAGGACGTGTTCTGTTCTACCGGCCAATAGACTGATCACCGTCTATCCCTCACCGTCAAGTTAACTCAGCGTCTTTGCGATATACCACACACTCGCCAGAATCACGAGTGGGAATATATTGTTTAGAAGCCTAAAGTGACAAATCTCCAGAGCGAAACAGACTGGTATCAGGTAACCCCTGGTGACAAAGATCGTTGTGAGTGACTTAGTGAACTAAGGCAGTGCCGCCGCCTAAGTAACCTGTGTGTGTGACCTTACCACAAGTGTACCTGCATGGTGTACCACAGCAGCCGCCAGCCGCCACTCATCCTGAGCGTGTACCTCAGTACCTCGAGCGCCGCCGCCCTAGCTCCTACGTGACGTCACCACCTCACGCACCGTCAGTGCCAGTGTGTGCGCGTGTGTCTGTCTGTTAAGCATACAGCACGCCCTACTCACGAAATCATCTCAAGATAATGCGAGTACCCTCCGTGTCTACGAGCGAAACCAGCTATCAGACCACCTACGAGTGCTTGTATAAACGAGTCTGAGTGAGTGCGTAAGGAAAGGTACCTTATCTGTAAGTACAAGATCTTGTCATCGTTTTATTGTGTCTGTGTTGATCTAAGGGATCAACCACAGTTCTCACCTTCTTATACCTGTCGCAGGTTATAGGTGAATCGACGGTGAATGCGTGTTTATCTGTGTGGTATCACAGCATTTCACTCGTCTGTGGATGTGAGCTTCACATACACCACACATTTAGTTATTGTGTGATTATTATTGTGTTTATTGCATATCATCATTACCGAGTATCCGGTTGGAACTCTTGTGATCCCTTTGCATACCGTGTTAGTGATTGGCTGTCAACTGTGTTAAGTTAGGTGTTTCTCCACAAGTGGATACGAGTCGATTAGCCAGACGTCAAGAGTCTCGCTAATACAACCATAGCTTTGCTGACGCCAATCGAAAGTAAATCAAGCACCCTGTGTATTAGTGGTTAAGTTAGTAAATAAACTACTGTTAAGCTTTATGCGGTGTTTCCGTTGAACCACTTCTGAATACTGCCAATATTACTCAAGCCTTCAGCTCTAAGTGTCTTCAACACCGAGTTGCCTGTAAGTCACTAAACTATAAATTTGATGAGGACCCTAGGAGTCCCTTAAAGTGTTACATCATTGAGGAGATTCCAACGACCAACGTGGAGCAGGACCAGGTTAAGCTAGTCTGAGAAGAGACCCACAAGGACTCTAACTCGACCTTGCTCCCAGGCCCTGTACGGTTGCTCTCGTATTTTCTATTTTGCTAATTCCGACAGCTTCGTGAAGCGTCTGCCACATGTACATTGGCGACGTACGCATTGCAGTCGTGACAGCAAAAAAAAAAAGAAAACCCCCACAAAGGCACTAAACTGCATCAAAAGGCCCACCTTGACAGCAAAACCTCAAAGGCCCAGCACAACCACAACATGTGCCTAGACCCAAAAAGAGCAGTCTGCAAGCCAGGAAGACCCCGGAACCCCAGAAGGCAGAACCAGGTCACATGAGGAAACAAAGCCCCCTGAACCCACAAAAGGGGGCCCAAGAGGACGGAGGTAAATGGCGACTGTCACCTAGAGACAAAGGCACAGCAACCAACGATCCCGTACAAGACGGGTTGGTACCCGGAAGACACATGCAATGGTCCCCCAAGCCCAGACAGGGGTTTCCAGGGCCCGTAGGTTAGCAACTACGGGAAGCCCGGGCAAGGTGTTGCTAACCGGTTAAGAAACCCGAAAACAAGGGTAAAGATTAATACTGAAAACCCCCGGGACGTGTACAAGCACGGGGGCCTAGCAGAGGGCCGCCAAACACTACCAGTGGAACTATAACCACACTATGCAGACCCCCACCAGGCAAGAAAATAAAAACAAAAGAAAAACCCCGCAAAAGTACACCGTCCCCAGAGGCAACAGGAACCGGCCGCCGCGTAGGTGGCAGGCAGCGCAACACCTTGGCGCCCTAACCAGCACAACACCAACTCCCTACCCAAGGCCAAACAAGGGCCCCAAGCCCCAGCTGGCCCCAAGGGCGAGGCAAATGCCGAGCAGCAAGAACCTCTACGGGAGCGGTTCCCGAACGCCCCAGAGAAGATAACCCTGACACGCAAGGGCAGTACTCACAGGGCGCCTAGGGAAGGGAACCCCTAGACGCATGCAGCCCCGGCACTGATGAAATACTCCTGGCCACCGCAAACCACAAAAAACAGCAGAGAACGCCACACAAGGCAAACACCGCCAAGGAATTTGAGGCCAGAGAAGCGTGTATCCCGGTTGACACTAGCTTACGAACTGACGGCAGCCGGCGCGGTGAGGTCCGGGGCCCCCCCTCCCCCTCCCGGGGAGGGGAGGGCTGCGCGGACAACCGGCGCGGCAGTAAAGTGATTGTTTGATTGTTTTCCTTGTGATTGTAGGGAGTTTTTCTACCTCTCTGTTCGGTTTGTTGTAGTTTTCTACCATGTGGGGTTTGTTTTGTTACGCCTACCTTTCTGGGTGCCTAACCCCGGTCGATGGCAGATAAGGAAAACCCCCAACCATATGGGGTTTTCCAGGGCCATTGCTCCCTGAAACCTCTCTGAAGGGGCCAGGTTCTGGCGCTGGTCCCTGGTAGGTCTGAACTCCATAGCTAGTGTCCCGGTCTAACATAACATACATTAGCCCGATAAGCTCCAGGGAGCCGTAGGGGCTCCCCACAGAAAACAGCGTTGAATGTAATGAAACGCAATTTTCTGATTGAGTCCCGGAGGCTCCCCGGAGCTTATTAAGCTGATAAGCTAATGTCAGACTTTGGCATCAGTCATGTGTATGGAGTTCTTATGGGCCTACCGGGGACCACGAGCCAGAATCTGGCCCCCTCTAGAGAGGCAAGGGGAGCAATGGCCTATAGAAACCCCTGTGTAATTGGAAGCATTTTATGTCTGCCATCGACCGGGTTAGGCACCCAGAAAGGTTGGCGTCCCAAAACAAACCCCTATTCTGGTGAAAATTGAAACCAAAAACCGAACAAGTGGATAGAACTCCCCAACAAAAACGAGCAAACTAGTATAACGTCATCAGTCATCATGCTGCTGTCTGCGCGGCCCCTCCCCTCCCTGGGAGGGGGAAGGGGCAGCCCCAGACCTACTGTGCTGGCAATCCACACCCCCAGTTCTGAGGCTGGATGTCAAAAACACCCGAAAAAAATGCAGACCAGACGGAGGGAGGGATGCTGGGGAGCCTCCAGGACTCACCCAGAAAATAGCATTTCATTACATCCAACGCTGGTTTTCTGGGGGGAGCCCCTACGGCTCCCCGGAGCTAACTACCCACAGAGGAAAAGAATAGGGACTTACCTGGGAGGCGGTTGTTGCTCACTCCTCAACCCAAAGTCGAGACAACTGGCTGCATCTGCCGACCCAAAGCGGCACAGGCCCGACCGGGCCCAGGAACGTTTACAAGGTAACGAGCAGCCAGGACCCTGTTCGACTGCCAAAATCCCCGCGCCCGAATGTCAGCCCAGGACATATTGCCAAAGACGGCGGCAAAAGCCGCGAACTTGCAGACGTCATGGGCACGGGGATAGACCGCAGGCTGGCTAGCCTTAATAACCCTGCGAACGACCTGGGAGACCAGCACTCTCGAACAGGGAAGAAAGGAAACCGGATCAACCCAAAGAGCATCCACGGACACAGAAGCCGTGGCGCACAAATAACTGAGGAGAGCCACAGCTGGACACAAAACATGATGCACCCCCGGGCGAACCAACCAAGCATCAACAACCCAAGGGCCCCTCCGGAATGCAGCAGTCTCATTCTTCGCCAGAAAACAAGGAGAAGGCTGCAGACGAACAAACCTATCACCCCGACCAAAGGAGCAGAAACCTCTGCACCGGAGGAGAGCATGAAGCTCACCCACCCGACCCCCCAAAGGCCAATGCCAACAAGAAAAGAGCCTTCGAAAAACCTTCTGGAACCGAAGGGGCCACAACAAAACGAGAAGAAAGAAAAGAGAGCACTCTGTCCAAAGATCAGGACGGCTCAGGCGGCTCATGAGCAGGTTGGAGGTAAAACAATGCCCGCAACGAAGCCCGCAGGTGGGACACTAATAAGGAAGCCACCTGATCACCATAGAGATGATGATAAACTTGAGTAAAAAATACCATACACGAAGACTCGAGGAGAAGATCGAACCAGCCACGTGACGTACCGGGCCAATCTGCTGGAAGAGGCGGAGCCACAGAAAAACCCCCGGGTTCGGACACTGAGCAAGCAGCGCCTGAAACCACAGCTGGGCCGGCCACCAAGGGGCCAAGAGGACAACTCTCCCCTGATAAGTCTCTAAGCGAGTCAGAACCTGGAGCAACAGCTGAACCGGGGGAAAGAGGTACAGGAACCCCACCTTGACCAGTCCTGCCAAAAGGCGTCGACCCCAATGGCCTCGCAGACTCGAAAGGGAGCCACATACAAGGGAAGGCGCGGCGACCACGCCAACGCGAAGAAGTCCACCTCAGGGCGCTTGAACGTCTGGCAAAGCCAACGGAAGGAGTTGGCATGGACCGTCCATTCCGTGGAGAGGGGAACAAAACGAGACAGGCCGTCGGCCAAGACGTTGGACACTCCCCGCACGTGAACGGCCAGGAGAGCCAAACCCCGAGAACTCAGCACACAAGTCATCCGAAGTGACCAGCGCCTAAGAGTGCATAGTGCCAAAAAACATACATTTCACCTACAGTAGTGTTTTTCCAATGCTGTAATCGGGAAAAATCTGTTAACTCCTTTTCAATGAGATGAGCCGCATGATTGTTCGTTTGGTGTACAATATATTCCATGAGCAGCTCATCATAAAATGCTGTAAAATAGTCCATTTCGCACATGTCCTCAACAGTATCAGAGAAAAGGTCTGTAATCCCAACGTCTTTATTGTTAAAGATAGGAATTAGAGGAACAAAATAGTCACCATCATTCCACACAAGTACACCACACCTGGTGTCCTGCGGGACGAAACAGCGGCACCCCGGCGAGGAATCATTGCACACCATGGACCAGGAGCCGAAGCCCATCTACGCAAAGTACAGGCGCTAACTGAAGATGAGGTAAAATCACGTGAACATGAGAGTCTTGGTTCCTCATGTGGTGCCATGCGGCAGCACTTGGCTGGGCGAGATGCTGCTAACGCGACAAAATCTCACTTGGTAACACCACTGGCACTAGCAACAGCCGCGAAAATACTATGCTCTGATTCCACTTCACTAAAACCAGAAAAAAGAGTCACCTTCCGCTGACTCATTGCCCACAATATCCTCATACTCTAAGTACAAGAACTGTGTGGTTGTGAGCAGATTGGAGTATACACTGGGCAAGGGCCGTGACGAGGATTCGAACCTGCATCCGGGAGCATCCCAGACGCTGCCTTAATCGACTGAGCTAAGACAGGGTTAAAAGGGTTGAAACCGAAGTTCTACTGAACTTACTGGATCCTGTAGCCTCTCCGAGGCACAAACCAGGATTTTACACAACCCCCCCCCCTTCACCTGAGCTATGTCAATAGGCCGTTCTCCATCTTCGCCCCTTACATTGATGTAATAGGAACATCAACCCCCCCTGCTCGGGTGCAGGGGGGGAGTTGTGTAAAATCCTGGTTTGTGCCTTAGAGAGGCTATGGGATCCAGTAAGTTCAGTAGAACTTCGGTTTCAACCCTTTTAACCCTGTCGTAGCTCAGTCGATTAAGGCAGTGTCTGGGATGCTCCTGGACGCAGGTTCGAATCCTCGTCACGGCCCTTGTGGATTTGTTCATTTGATGCATTACGCTAGTGTGATCTCTGTGTGTAATAGCTGAATCTCTTCCAGATTGACTGACACTCTTTGAGGCTGGCTGAATCTCTTCCAGAATACCTGAATCTCTTTTAGATTGACCAACACTCTTCGAGGGTGGCTGAATCTCTTCCTGTGTTGGACCTTACAAAGCGATCTTTTCAAGATTACCTTAAAGAGATGAGCAAACGATCATGACGTCACACGTCGCCGCGCCGCTGTCTGCGCAGCTCCCCCCTCCCCAGGAGGTGGAAGAGGGAACCCCAGACCTACCGCACCGGCTATCCACCATCAGTTCTGAGGCTGGATGTCAAAAAATGTGAAAAACCGCCCACCAAAGGGAGGGAGGGATGCCGGGGAGCCTCCGGGTCTCGCCCAGAAAATGGCGTTTCATTACATTCAACGCTGGTTTTCTGGGGGGAGCCCCTTCAGCTCTCCAAAGCTAACTACCCACAGAGGAAATAAGAGGGACGTACCTGGGAGGCGGTCGCCGCACACTCCCCAACTCAAAGTCGAGACAACTGGCTGCAACTACCAACCCAAGGTGACACAGGCCCGAATGGGCCCGGGAATGATCATGAGATATCAAGCAGCCAGGCCCCTGTAAGACCACCAAAAGCCCCGTGCTCGAATGTCAGCCAGGACATGTCGCCAAGACGGTAGCAAGAGCAGCGAATCTACGAACGTCATGGGCACGGGGATAGAATGCAAGCTGGCTAGCCTCAACAACACAGTGAATGACCTGGGAGAACTTCACCCGCGAACAGGGAAGAAGGGAACCGGATCAACCCAAGTGCGTCCCAGACACAGAAGCCATGGCGAACAAATAACAGCGGAGGGCCGCAACCGGACACAAAACACGATGCACCCCCAGCCCGACCAACCAAGCACCGACAACTAAGGACCCCTCTGGAAAGCAGCAGTCTCATTCTGTGCCAGAAAAGAGGGAGACGGCTGCAACCGAACAAACCTATTGCCACGACCGAAGGAGCAGAAACCCCTGCGCCGGAGGAGAGCCGGAAGCTCACCGAGCTGACCCCTAGAGGCAAATGCCAACAGGAAAAGAGCCTTCGAGAAGCACCAAGCTGAAGGGGCCACAACAAACCGAGGAGAAGAAAGAGCACGCTGTCCAAAGACCAGGACGGCTCAGGCAGCGCATGTGCAGGCCAGAGGTGAAACAACGCACAAGACAGCTTACGAAACGGCACAGATATAACACCAAGACCAAAAGCAAGCAAGAAGCTGCTCCGCCAGTGTCACACGAAACGAGGCAACAGTATGCGGCAAGATGACAGCCCACCAGAAAAAAAACAAGCCGACGCCAACAAACGCAGCCACCTAAGAAGGAACAGAAGGAAATGGAAGGGACGACGACGTTTCGGTCCGTCCTGGACAATTTTCCAGGACGATTTGAGAATGGTCCAGAACGGACTGAAACGTCGTCGTCCCTTCACCTTCTAGTGTGTGGTCTGGTCAACATACTTTAGCCACGTTATTGTGACTCATCGCCTGCATTTGGAAAATGAAGGACCACCAAAAAAACCTATACTGTCACCAAGAAGAAGCACACAGGTGGGACACCAACAACGAAGCCATCTGACCACCAACCAAAGGTGAGAGACTCAAGGCAGAAGCTAACCAGCTCTGTTAAGGTTTAATCGGGCCTAGGAAGAGGCAGAGCCGCAGGAAGATCTCGGGTGCAACCACCGGGCAAGCAGAGCCGGACACCCAAGCGGGCAAAGAAGGAGATGGAACGTCTGCCGAACAGAAAATACCCCAACGCGAGTGAGCTCGCCAGGAGATCGGAGACTACGGGTCCGAAGCATGACTCCAGAGAAGGAGCAGTCATTTACACTCTCCGTGGTGTAGTGGTAAGACACTCGCCTGGCGTTCCGCGAGCGCTTTGTCATGGGTTCGTATCCTGGCCGGGGAAGATTTACTGGGTGCAAATCCTTAACTGTAGCCTCTTGTTTAACTCAACAGTAAAATGTGTACTTGGTTGTAACAATGATTCTTCGCGACGGGGATCGTATTCCAGGGACCTGCCCAAAACGCTACGCATACTAGTGGCTGTACAAGAATGTAACTACTCTTGTATATATCAAAAAAAAAAAAAAAAAAAAAAAAAAAAAGAAGGGACACAGTGAGACCCTGAAAAAGCCCACATGTACTGTAAGCCAGGAAAACAGGAACCCAAACCTAGCAACAGAAGGCCCAAAAGGCACAAACAAAACACAACAGCGTGTAGGAGAAAACGAGAAAAAGACTAGAAGCATCCTGGCCCCAGCACCAGCGGCCAGGGACAAGAGTGAAGCAAGAAGATGAGGAATGAAGAAGGCATACAGTAAATCGGGAACAAAAGGGACATGACCAACCCACAGAGCTGCAGACCTCAACAAGTCATGCCAACAAACAATCGCAGGCCCTGTCCCAATAAACCAAACTGAAGGAGGTGCAAAGGTTTGCCACAAGACCAGTACCCGAACCGAGAGATACGAGCAACGAAAACAGGGTAATGAACCCAAGTGCACATGCACCATTGTCTACATAAATGAACTACCAGTTGGTATACAGAATTATATGAACATGTTAGCTGATGATGCTAAGATAATAGGAAGGATAAGAAACTTAGATGATTGTCATGCCCTTCAAGATGACCTGGACAAAATAAGTATATGGAGCACTACTTGGCAAATGGAATTTAATGTGAATAAATGCCATGTTATGGAATGTGGAATAGGAGAACATAGACCCCACACAACCTATATATTATGTGAGGAATCTTTAAAAAAATTCTGATAAAGAAAGAGATCTAGGGGTGGTTCTAGATAGAAAACTATCACCTGAGGACCACATTAAGAACATTGTGTGAGGAGCCTATGCCATGCTTTCTAACTTCAGAATTGCTTTTAAATACTGCACATGGATGGCGATATACTAAAGAAATTGTTCACGACTTTTGTTAGACCAAAGCTAGAATATGCAGCGGTTGTGTGGTGCCCATATCTTAAGAAGCACATCAACAAACTGGAAAAGGTGCAAAGACATGTTACTAAGTGGCTCCCAGAACTGAAGGGCAAGAGCTACAAGGAGAGGTTAGAGGCATTAAATATGCCAAAACTAGAAGACAGAAGAAAAAGAGGTGATATGATCACTACGTACAAAATAGTAGCAGGAATTTATAAAATCGATAGGGAAGATTTCCTGAGACCTGGAACTTCAAGAACAAAAGGTCATAGATTTAAACTAGCTGAACACAGATACCAAAGAAATATAAGAAAATTCACTTTCGCAAACAGAGTGGTAGATGGTTGGAACAAGTTAGGTGAGAAGGTGGTGGAGGCCAAGACCGTCAGAAGTTTCAAAGCATTATATGACAAAGAGTCCTGGGAAGACGGGACACCACGAGCGTAGCTCTCATCCTGTAACTACACTTAGGTAATTACATTTAGGTAATTACCATGCGACACAGGCAGAAGGAGCGCCCAAAGGAGCCAAAGAAACGCAAGAAGAAACATTCCAGTGGCAGAGTAGGAAACAAATGGAATGCATGAGGAAGGGAAGTGGTGGAGGCCAACCCCACACACAGCCGCAAGTGCAGACATGACAGAGCCCAGTAGATGTCAGGGAAGCGGCAGGATGAAAGAGCCAAACTCAACCGCAGGAAGCACAACCAGGAGCGGACAACTAGGCGAGGACAGAGAAACCAATGTACATGGAAGGGCCAAGCCAGGCACTCCAAGACGGGAAAGGAATGAGGAACCCCAGATAAGACCATGGAAAATGCCACAATCAATCCCCAACATGCATCCCCAAAAGGGGGGAATAATGAGAAGAGCACCCACCGACAGGACCGAACCAACTGACTCAAGGGACAAGGAACCGAGCCCGGGGAGGGGCTGACGCCCAACAACTCGTACGGAGAGGGGGGAGGAAAAACCCCACTCCGTGTAACCGCATGCCCACCTAGAGGGTAGAAAAACCCTGGCGGGGTCCAAGGGGGCCCTAGGTTCCCCAAGTCAGCCCTTCCCCAGCCCCAGGAACCCACACGGCAGGCCCCGGGGCCAAGCCATTCCCCCAAAGCCCCAGCCTCACAAGAAAAAACCGGGACATCTGCGAAAATACTAAGGAAGGGAGCCCACTGGCAGACTCATACAACACGGCTGGAGGAACAGGCTCAAATGCCCCCATCGTTACCCCGGAACGGAAATTCCCCAAGATCGCCCAAGTCTCAAAACCAACGAAGCTCCGCCCTGACCCTGAACCCACAGACGATAGGGATCCGGATGCAGGTTGGAAAGGGGGGACCAGACTAGACCATAACAGGGTAAAGACAAAGGGACGTGGAAGGAACTGAAGTAACCAACACCCCCAAGCCCCAACACCAACCAAAACTGGGCAGCCTCGGGGCTTCCGGGGAGCAAACAACCAAGAGCGCTGTCACCATTGAAGATCAAAGTGCAACGCCCGTGCTGCCTGCACCTGCATAGTCAGCATAAGACTGGGTAACCGAGCCACAAACAAGCAACAAAACTTGCAGGACTCTGGGCCGAAGGTGTTACCGACCCTACAGGCAGCAGACGGAGGCAAAGACAGAGAGAGTCTTTGTAGGAAACGAGAGTCATAGTAGGAAAACAGCATGTAAAGGATTTGGGAATAATGATGTCTGACGACCTAACGTTTAGGGAGCATAACCAAGGAAATATTGCGACAGCCAGAAAAATGATAGGATGGATTACGAGAACTTTCAAATCCAGGGATCCCATCACAATGGTTGTACTCTTCAAGTCACTTGCGTTGTCCCGTCTTGAGTACTGCTCAGTACTCACTTCCCCCTTCAGAGCAGGAGAGATTGCTGAAATAGAGGGAATACAGAGAACATATACGGCACGCATAGACACGATAAAGCACCTAAATTATTGGGATCGTCTCAAAGCTCTCCAAATGTACTCACTAGAAAGAAGACGAGAGAGTATCAAATAATATACACCTGGAAGATACTGGAGGGCCAAGTATCAAATCTACACAGTAAAATAACAATGTACTGAAGTGAACGATATGGAAGAAAATGCAGAATAGAACCAGTGAAGAGCAGGGGTGCCATAGGCACAATCAGAGAACACTGTATAAACATCAGAGGTCCACGGTTGTTCAACACTCTCCCAGCAAGCATAAGAAATATTGCCGGAACAACAGTGGACATCTTCAAGAGGAAACTAGATTTATTCCTCCAAGGAGTGCCGGACCAGCCGGGCTGTGGTGGGTATGTGGGCCTGCGAGCCACTCCAAGCAACAGCATAGTGGACCAATCTCTCACAAGTCAAGCCTGGCCTCGGGCCGGGCTTGGGGAGTAGAAGAACTCCCAAAACCCCATCAACCAGGTATCAATCAGTCACCCGGAGACAAGGGGACAGAGCAACCCTCAAACTCGCTGATAGCGAGAGGGGGACTCCATGGTCACATACATCAAACCCGAGCGCCCCCAGGAGTTTCCCAGGGTCCTGATCGTTTACTGTAATAGGACTCGCGCTCAGGTAATCCCAGACAGGGTACTGCTAACTGGCGCTTCAAGTCTACCAAACAACCTTCTAGAACTGAACCCCCCGGGACGTGCACACTCACGGGGACCTAGCAGGGGGAAGCACCGGAAGAAGGAAGAACACTCAGTACACAGGGGACACAGGAGGCAAGAACGAAGGCAGACCCCCCCCCCACCAGGCAGACAAACAAAAAGAAAACAGAAAACCCGTAAGAGGACAGCGTCCCTAGGCGGAACAGAGCCAGCCGCCATGATTGGTGAAAACAAGCTGAGCAGTACTCTGCGCCCCATTAACCCTCAAACCGCTAGGGGCCCAAATGGAATTCACACCCACAGGCGCAACAAAAAAAAAATCCAAAAAATTCTTTCGTCTTATAGAATTGTTTATTTTTGTTCCCTGATCACGGAAAAAATAACAAAAAAATCGTAGGTAGCATATTTTAGCCGCAGTAGGGTAGGGAAGTGTGGCAAAAAAGGGGCGTTGGCAGAGCCTTCGCCAGACGAGGTCTACTCCGCCCGAGCTGTCAGACGGCAGTTGCCACAAATATATTATTTCCTAATTATTTCAATGTCTCTGATTGATTTTTTCTTAGTTTTTTTGCAGTAATATTATTCCATACAGTGAATTGTGGTATATTTATATTATATAATGTGTGAACCATCGCTGTACTCAAAATTATGGTGTGCATATAAGTGATTCAATTATTATGTTCATAAAACAATAAACAAATAGTTTTGCTGTTGTTACACTATATTCACAGGTTATATATAAGTATCTGCATGTTTTGTTCACCATAACGAACTACTAAGTTGGTCTTGTGAGTCAAAAAGCAACGAGGAGTGGCCGCCACACACCAGCGAGCCACTCACTGCCACTCCCTCCCTCAACACCACCTCACTCACCCTCATTTACCTCCCACGATACTGTTTTTGCATTTATTCACTATACACAGACGTTATATATACGTATTTACATGTTTTGTTCACCATAACTGTACATCTAAGCTTGTATGGTGAGTAAACGCACAAAGACGTAGCTACTCCACAGTCAGCTGATCGGCGGCCACCCTCAAGGCCACACGCACTAATATTTCTCCTCCAACAATATTGGTTGTGGTGTTATTATGCTATATACACACATTATATATAAGTATCTACCTGTTTTATTCACCATACTTGTACAAATAAGCTGGTATGGTGCCCAAAGACCCTTTGTGGTCACCAGTAAACAACACGATAATTCCTGCAGACGACGCTCCTCTCACCAAAATGGCGGCTCCCAACCTACTCCTCTCGCTGTTATCTCACACTATACACACGTTATATGTAAGTATCTACATTTGTGTTCACCATAGCGAACCACTAAGCTGGTATGGTGAGTGCAGTCAATAAATGGTGGCGACACACAGTCAGAAGACAACGCCACAATCCTCCCTCCACAGCTGTACTCCTCCCTCCATCGAGCACAGCGCTAAATATCTCCACAATCAAGCTGTTATCAGAATCCTGGTCAGTTTTATCAAATTCAGGGGGCTTCAGTAATACTATCACTGCTAAATAATAGCAGTATCACTTATATTTTGGCATTTGTAGGCGATGCTGTGGTCACAAGCTGAACAGCGGTGCTGTGAGCTCGTGCTGCGTGCGCCAGCCTTGGTGGCTGGCACAATACTGACATTCTCACTCCCAAGAATGTTGGGCTGGATTTTTTTTCTAGGTGGGATCTGGCAACTATCAGTCGTGGCTGTACTATAGCTGCCCCTATCCCAGGCGGGGTGTTTAAATTGTAGCGCTAGACACGAAATCATATATAAATGACGTGCGCGATTTCGGTTTTGTCACTGATATCATTTATATATGATATGCGCGGTTTGAGGGTTAAGGCGAACAAGGGAGACAAAACACCCGAACACACAAAGAGCTGAAAACCAAGCAGTAACTGCCTAGCAGGGGCATAACCCAAGTACTTACAGGGCACCTAGGGAAGGAAACCCTAGGCACATGTAGCCTGATACTGGAGAATCATTTCCGGCTCACGCACCACCTAGAAGACAGACACCACACTCTAGGTACAGTGCTGAAACAACCACCAGAGCCAGAGCACACGACCTCAGCCTCTAGCATCAGCCGAAGAACTGATGGTGGGATAGTCGGCACGGTAGGTCTGGGGCTCCCCCTTCCACCTCCCGGGGAGAGGGTAGCTGCTCAGACAGCGGCGCGACGACGCCGCTGTCTGAGCAGCGTCATGATCGTTTGCTCGTTTCTTTTAGGGGAGTTCTATAACTATTCGGCTTGTGATAGCAATTTTCACCAGAATAGGGGTTTGTTTTGGGACACTTACTTTTCTGGGTGCCTGACCCGTTGATGGCAGACATAGAATGCTTCCAACCACACGGGGGTTTCTATAGGCCATTGCTCCCCTTGCCTCTCTGAGGGGGCCAGGTTCTGGCTCGTGGTCCCCGGTAGGCCCATAAAACTCCATACACATGACTGATGCCAAAGTCTGACATTAGCATATCAGCCTGAATAAGCTCTGGGGAGCCAAAGAGGCTCCCCCAGAAAAATAGTGAACAAGTAGATTAGTGACAAATATATTCGCGGCAATTCCTGCAATTTGAATGGCCCACGCGACCTCTCAGGGATGCTCACTGTAGGAGCGAACATGAGTAAGTAATGTTATTGTAAGTTTTCTCCGTTCCACTATAGCCAGGGTGTCTTATTTTGTCTGTGATCAGGAATACATTTTAACAATACAGTACTAGCTAGATTTTTTCCCCCAAGCACTAGGCCTATTGTTTCCTATAACCAGGATATATAGCAAAAGGGTGAACACCTAAAAGGCAATATATTGCTACAAAAATAAACACTGAAACTGTAAAAGCCAGGGCAGTAATGCAGTTTAAAATGGGTCTAGAAAAGCTCCTCAGGAAGATTAGAGGATAATAATAATAATAATAATAATAATAATAATAATAATATTTGTTATTATTATTATTTTATTTGTATACAAATTCATACATGATACAGTGGAGAATTCATAGATAATAAACGTACATTATATAAAGCCACTAATACGTAGAGTGTGGTTAATACAGAAATGTCATACAGGTAATTAACAAATAAAATATAAAGAAAATTAATACAATTACAGTTATAATTGTTTTTTCAACTGTATTTCATGTATGGAAGATTGACTGACACTTGTACTATTTATAATACTGCAAAGTATTATTATTACCTACCAAATATGCAGAGCTGCGAGGCCAGGAGCTGGAGAGGTTTGATGACGGACATCCCAGATGCTGCTTGTAGCGAGGATCTGTTACGATGATAAATTGATCATGAAGCTATTTTCAATCATCCCAAGGAAACTTTGTGTTTATACATAGGTACAGTTCATTGTAATGTATACATAGGTACAGTTCATTGTAATGTATACATAGGTACAGTTCATTGTAATGTATACATAGGTACAGTTCATTGTAATGTATACATAGGTACAGTTCATTGTAATGTATACATAGGTACAGTTCATTGTAATGTATTTTAGATTATCCAAGCTGATTTGAAACTTAACTCTGGTTGAATAATCAATTTCTTTTCCTTGTCTCCAGGTTATATAACCAGAGATTAAATAATCCAGAGACCAGACCCCCCTTTTATGCCATGATTTACCAGGAAATACAGAACTACTTTTCCCAGCTTGTTCTAAACTTTAAGAGAGAGTCTGTATAATGAAACCACTGAAGCAAGAACCATACAAGAACCATACAAGAACCATACAAGAACCATACAAGAACCATACACCTTTCACAAGCCATGGACTCCATATTCCCAACAAGACACCTAGAACTGAACAAATCAAATAAAATCAAATAAAATGTTTATTCAGGTAAAAGTACACACATACAAGATGAGTTACAAACATAATGTTGAATTTATAGATAAAGCTGGTACATACAATGCCTAAAGCCACTAATATGCACAGCATTTCTAGCAAGGTGTGGGAAAAAACACTTAAAACTAATACTTAATACTAAATGAGATCAAACCATAAATTGAGTTGAAAAAATGAGAAAAAAAATGGCAGAAATCAGTATTTACACAAGTTGGTCAACTAACAGTATTGTTAGAAAATAGCAATTAAAACATGGGTTGACATTTAGGAGGTAAGGTAGGTTACCTAGAGTTTATTAGGTAGTACTTAGTTTTTCTCTTAAACTGATTGAGAGAGGTACCGCCTTAGACGTGATTGGGAAGGTCATTCCACATTCTGGGTCCCTTGATTTGTAGAGCATTTCTAATTGGGTTAAGTCGCACTCTTGGAATATCAAATAGGTATTTTATTTCTGGTGTGCTGTCCATGGGTTCTGTTACAACCTTCTAGGAAGCGTTTAAGGTCAGGAATGGCATTACAGTTCAGAATTTTAAATAATAGAGTCACTTAAGAGGATGTGCAGTGACTTTATATCTAACATATTCAAAGATTTAAGTAACGGTGCCGAGTGCTGTCTGGGGCCAGAGTTTGTTATTGTTCTAATAGCAGATTTGTGTTGAGTAATTAGAGGACGTAGATGATTTTGGGTAGTAGAACAAACTCACCCATTAAGGGTGAGTTTGTTAGCAGTTAGCCAAAGATGGACTTTATTTAGTTCAGTATTCACTGTATCATTCAGAGTAAGAAGGTTAGGACTGGAGAAAATAAAGGTTGTGTCATCAGTAAATAAAATTGGGTTGAGGTGTTGAGAGGCATTTGGAAGGTCATTAATATAGATGAGAAAGAGGAGAGGGCCAGGTATGCTGCCCTGTGGAACACCAATGTTGATGGGCAGGGTGGGAGAAATGGAATCATTCACATAAATATACTAGAGCCTGTCACTAAGGTAAGACTGAATATATTGCAGGGAGTGACCTCTGACTCCATAATGATGTAATTTAAGAAAAAAGTTGTGTCTTTTTTTAAATTGGGGGTAACATTTGGATATTTCCAATCCAGGGGAACTATCCCTTAGTCCAGGGATTTTCTGAAAAGGAGTTTTAGTGGTAAGCATAGTACATTTGCCAGTTCCTTTACGACTTTGGATTGAAATCCATCCACACCTTGGCAAATGTACTATGCTTACCACTAAAACTCCTTTTCAGAAAATCCCTGGACTAAGGGATAGTTCCCCTGGATTGGAAATATCCAAATGTTACCCCCAATTTAAAAAAAGACACAACTTTTTTCTTAAATTACATCATTATGGAGTCAGAGGTCACTCCCTGCAATATATTCAGTCTTACCTTAGTGACAGGCTCTAGTATATTTATGTGAATGATTCCATTTCTCCCACCCTGCCCATCAACATTGGTGTTCCACAGGGCAGCATACCTGGCCCTCTCCTCTTTCTCATCTATATTAATGACCTTCCAAATGCCTCTCAACACCTCAACCCAATTTTCAGGTTCAGGTTCCTGGTGAATTGGCGAAGTAGGTTCCTTCTCAAGTTCGGACTTGTGTAGGCTTCATGGACTGTGTCCCTCTCTTTGTCGGTTGTTGGGTCACCGGCTTTCTCTTCGGGTTTTTGAGTTTGAGTGCCATGGCACCTTCCCGTTCCTGCGCTCGATGTGTTCACGGATGCCTCATCTCTCAGCTGGGGCTTTGTGATCAGCGCTCACCAGGGCGGCTGAGACGTTGGGCTCTGTCCTTCCATAGGGCTCCCAGCACAGAGCAGGTGTTTGTGGCTGTGTAGCTGGCATTGCAGCAGAATCAGCTTCCTTGAGACTCTCTGATCCAGCTCCATTTGGATTGCACCCCTATGGTTCATTGACTCAACAGTGGGGGGATTATGCGGTCTGTGGATCTTTGGAGCTGGTCGCTTCAGGTACCTCTGAAGTTTTGTTCTCGGAGTTTTGCTTTCTGTGCCATTCATATTCTGGGAGTGTCCACCATCCTGGCAGATGGTCTGTCGCACTTCATTCCCTTTTCCATGGAGTGGACGGTTGACACCGCCTCCTTCCTTTGGCTTTGTCAGAAGTACGGGCAGCACTCCTAAGACCCGTGCCCTAGACCCGGACCTCTAGACCCGTACTCCTAAGTACGGGTCTAGAGGTCCACCACCTACAGGTCCACCTAGAGTTCTACCATTGTATGTGGTGCCATTCTATGATTGCAAAGCCTTCGCATTAGACGCTTTCTGGCAGGACTGGTTGTGGTGGGGGTTCCTGTACCTTTATCCTCCAGTCCAGCTGTTGCTTCGGGTTCTGTTTCGGCTTGAATCCTATCGGGGAGGGTGCTTCTCCTGGCCCAAATGGTGGCCGGCCTAGTCTTGGTTTCAGGTGCTGTTTCCTCTGTGTCTGAACCCAGGAGTCTTTCTGCGGCAGCTCCTCTTTCAGTAGTTCGGGCCAGTGGGGGTACCTTGCTGGTTCAACTTGCTCTTTCCCTCCTCGTGTCTGGTTTTTCTGACGCAGGTGTATCGCCACTTGTATGATGATTGGGTTGCATCTCTGATGGTGCCCCATCTGCGGTCTTCATCTCGGCGACAGTATGAAATCTTTAGGTGGTCTTTCTGCCTCAGGGAAGGGCGGAAATGCTAACGAGCAGGCGTGCTAGTTGGATGACAGTTTGCTTGTTTGTTTGTTTTTTTGGGGGAGTTCTTTGGTTCAGTTCGAATGTAGGTTGCAATTTTTACGAGTTAGGGGTACGTATTGGTTCACTTATCTTTTTGGGTACCCTCCCCAGTCAGTGGCAGACATGACAGTGTAATGAATGATTGTCACGTTGTTCGGTTGATTAGATACACAGAGTTTAGTGGTTTTGACATTTAGTAGTCTTGGTTACATCAGTCAGTTGTTGGCAGTGTTGTAGAAGTTAAGACGAAGCCTGGAGCAGAGCAGAGAGCAGAGTGAGGCCGGAGTCACGGAGCACGATGCGGGACGAGAGCATGGAAGCTCGATGAGGCCGGAGTCTGCCTGTCTGCTCTGTGTCGAAGCTGAAGCGTCTTGGGGTTGGTTGGAACTGTACACACTGAATGCTTCATTCTTGAGGTTGAATGTTTTTGGTAACTCTCAAGCGTCTGTACTGATGTTAATTGAACCACTGTTGAAATTATACTGATGATTACTTGTTGTTGTTGTTGTTTTTAGATTTAACTACTCAAAACGAAATGTCCATGTAGCACGGGCTATAGTGAGCCTTTAATGATTACTCGATTCTCAATTGCTTATATAATCGGACCACACCTCACCTAATAGGTTGGAAAGAGTGTTGCTGTAATTAGGGAAGAGGTATTAATTGTAATTGGTGGATTACGTGGACTTAACAAATCCATCTCATTAAGCTAATGAGATCTGCATTCTTTTGCCCAACTGCATTCTTTTCAGAGGGCCCGTCACCCACTGAAGAGAAGAACAGCACTTTCGATGGGAAACTGCTTGCCTTCTATGCAGCCATCCAACAATTCTGGCACTTCCCTGAGTAGCAAGAATTCTACATCCTCACAGACCACTAACCCCCTCACGTATACACTGATGGACAAGGGTGATTCTCACTCTCCTTGAGTAGCCCGTCATCTGGGATTTATCTCCCAATTTACCTCGGATATCAGCCATGTCAAAGGAACTAACAACATTATAGCCGATGAACTCCCTCAACCCACCATAAACCAGGTCAGGCAAAACCCAGCCCAGTTGGACTATTTTGTAATCAGCAAGGCCCTACAGAAGACCCTGATCTGCAGCAATTATAACTCCGATGCCATTCGTAACACCCCTGGACCCCCACTTTTATCCAGAAATTATGGGCAGCCACGACAAGCATTCGGCAACCACCACCACCACGCCAACTGACAACATGTGCTACATATGTACTTCATGAGCGCCACACACCTGAACACATGTTAGAATCGACGTTGTCCAATGCCCTCTACAGTTCTTCACCAAAGTTCTTCACCACCAAACACCGAGGCAAGCCGGAAAATGTCTCCATCGATTGCCTAAAACCAACACACTGTAACGTTGCCCCAGACATTCCTCCAGAAACACATCCACTGATGACATCACACACTTTTCGACTGCAGTTACTAGCAGCACCACCACCTGATTCTACGACGACGGACGATCTTGTGCGACCCTTTCCTCTACAACCCCAGTTAGGAGCAGCACCACCACCTGGTTCTACAACAACAGATGATCCTGTGTGACCTCCCAACCTATAACCCACAGTTAGATGACATCAGCGAAGAGGAGGAAGTCAACTTCGAGGGTTATACTATGCGAGCAGGGCGTACAATTCACTGACAAACCAGGTTCCTTGATCGAGTATTTTTCCCTTCATCCCCTGGGAGGGGGGTTTATGTAGCGAGTATATTATGCCAATAACATACCCGCACCAAACTCTCATTAGCTTAATGAGATGGATTTGTTAAGTCCACGTAATCCACCAATTACAATTAATACCTCTTCCCTAATTACAGCAACATTCTTTCCAACCTATTAGGTGAGGTGTGGTCCGATTATATAAGCAATTGAGAATCGAGTAATCATTAAAGGCTCACTATAGCCCGTGCTACATGGACATTTCGTTTTGAGTAGTTAAATCTAAAAACAACAACAACAACAAGTAATCATCAGTATAATTTCAACAGTGGTTCAATTAACATCAGTACAGACGCTTGAGAGTTACCAAAAACATTCAACCTCAAGAATGAAGCATTCAGTGTGTACAGTTCCAACCACCCCAAGACGCTTCAGCTTCGACACAGAGCAGACAGGCAGACTCCGGCCTCATCGAGCTTCCATGCTCTCGTCCCGCATCGTGCTCCGTGACTCCGGCCTCACTCTGCTCTCTGCTCTGCTCCAGGCTTCGTCTTAACTTCTACAACACTGCCAACAACTGACTGATGTAACCAAGACTACTAAATGTCAAAACCACTAAACTCTGTGTATCTAATCAACCGAACAACGTGACAATCATTCATTACACTGTCATGTCTGCCACTGACTGGGGAGGGTACCCAAAAAGATAAGTGAACCAATACGTACCCCTAACTCGTAAAAATTGCAACCTACATTCGAACTGAACCAAAGAACTCCCCCAAAAAAACAAACAAACAAGCAAACTGTCATCCAACTAGCACGCCTGCTCGTTAGCATTTCCGCCCTTCCCTGAGGCAGAAAGACCACCTAAAGATTTCATACTGTCGCCGAGATGAAGACCGCAGATGGGGCACCATCAGAGATGCAACCCAATCATCATACAAGTGGCGATACACCTGCGTCAGAAAAACCAGACACGAGGAGGGAAAGAGCAAGTTGAACCAGCAAGGTACCCCCACTGGCCCGAACTACTGAAAGAGGAGCTGCCGCAGAAAGACTCCTGGGTTCAGACACAGAGGAAACAGCACCTGAAACCAAGACTAGGCCGGCCACCATTTGGGCCAGGAGAAGCACCCTCCCCGATAGGATTCAAGCCGAAACAGAACCCGAAGCAACAGCTGGACTGGAGGATAAAGGTACAGGAACCCCCACCGCAACCAGTCCTGCCAGAAAGCGTCTAATGCGAAGGCTTTGCAATCATAGAATGGCACCACATACAATGGTAGAACTCTAGGTGGACCTGTAGGTGGTGGACCTCTAGACCCGTACTTAGGAGTACGGGTCTAGGGGTCCAGGTCTAGGGTACGGGTCTTAGGAGTGCTGCCCGTACTTCTGACAAAGCCAAAGGAAGGAGGCGGTGTCAACCGTCTACTCCATGGAAAAGGGAATGAAGTGCGACAGACCATCTGCCAGGATGGTGGACACTCCCAGAATATGAATGGCACAGAAAGCAAAACTCCGAGAACAAAACTTCAGAGGTACCTGAAGCGACCAGCTCCAAAGATCCACAGACCGCATAATCCCCCCACTGTTGAGTCAATGAACCATAGGGGTGCAATCCAAATGGAGCTGGATCAGAGAGTCTCAAGGAAGCTGATTCTGCTGCAATGCCAGCTACACAGCCACAAACACCTGCTCTGTGCTGGGAGCCCTATGGAAGGACAGAGCCCAACGTCTCAGCCGCCCTGGTGAGCGCTGATCACAAAGCCCCAGCTGAGAGATGAGGCATCCGTGAACACATCGAGCGCAGGAACGGGAAGGTGCCATGGCACTCAAACTCAAAAACCCGAAGAGAAAGCCGGTGACCCAACAACCGACAAAGAGAGGGACACAGTCCATGAATCCTACACAAGTCCGAACTTGAGAAGGAACCTACTTCGCCAATTCACCAGGAACCTGAACCTGACAAACTGGAAAAGAACCAGATCCCTGGCTAGCAAACATGCAGCCCGCCAGGAGCCCACACAAACCAGCCATCAAAGGAGGCTGCCAGCTAGGAAGGCACCGAAACCAACACAGTAGAAACCGGGTGTCACCGGAGGCACACGCCAAGGCCTCCCAAACCCCCCAAGGGAAATCCGAGAGGAAGAAAACCTCCAAAAAAATGAATCAGAGGAAACCCAGGGAAGCTCTACCTATCACATTTGCCAGCGGAAAAGATGCGCCACTTCAACGAAAGTTCATTAGTTGTTCATGTTGAATAAGTAATAATTTTTGTTCTGAACCCTGAGAAAAGAGCTCCATCACTAAATGGCCATAAAACGAATAGGATACTGAGGGCTGGAGGCTTGGGAGCTGGACAAGCTTACAGGGCAAGGTCACCGGGCACAAAACCGTGCCCATAAGAAGGAAAACAATTCAATGACCACAGTCTGTAAATACAAGACTGGAAGACTTTTGTTTGCAGGGATATTCCTGTGCTTAAGCCTATGGCTGGGCCTACTAAGTGTTACTGGTTTCTTGTTTCTATTTTACTTAGGCAGAATATGTTCACTTCAGTAAGAATATGTCCAAATCTGAGAAAGGTATCTGTTATTGAAGGTATCGGAAAATACTGACGGCATCTGTGCAAGGGGTTCAACCGCTGCAAACTACCTGAAGTCCATCATCACCCAGCAAAAATTTGCTATCAGAACAAAAACAAACTCTGCTTTCAGACAACACCTCCCCACCCCTGTTTAAATCCATCAACATGCTAAACATAACTAGCTCCAAACATTCTCTTGTTCCATTTACATGTACAAAACCTTGTTCCTAGATGCAAATCCTGATCTGAATCTCTTCCTGGACAGATGTAATAGGACCCATTATCACCACACCAGAAATAAATCTCTCTTTGATATCCCCAAGAGTCAAACTTAATCTGTGTAAAAACTCTCTGCAAATAAAGGGACCTAGTCTACGGAACTCACTCCCCTAACGAATGAAAAAGCTGTCCAACCTACACCTTATTCAAAAGTAACACCAAAGAGTAACTAATTTCATCCTCATAGCTTTCTACCTAGTGCTTCATACTCGCACTGTACCGTGTGCTACCCAAAATATGTACCAAAGCCCCATAACTTCATCGTTGTAATCACTGATATCATCTTACATCATGGTTGTTATGTTGAATGCAAATTTTACTAAATGTACCTAGAAATAATACTCAAATTATGCTACATTGTAATCGTCAAATTTTACTATAATATATCTACTAATTTTCGTTAAATTTTCTTACAATGAACCTGTTAACTTTTTTAAATTTTGCTACAAATTACCTACTTAAAATTATCTGTAAGATTAAGGACCTGCCTGAAATGCAATGCATGCTAGTGGCTGTACAAGAATGTAAAACATCAAAGTTATGTACTCTCATAAACCAATATACCTTCTTGTATACAAAAAATAAAAAATAAATAAATAAATGCTATATACTCTCATAAACCCATTGTACTTTCTTGTATATAAATAAATAAATAAATAAATTTCATGACTATCACCTGTATGTGCTTTTCTTGAGAATATCTTCCCTCTATTCTTGAGAACAGCTGAATCCAGCAACCCGTCCTCGCAAATTCGTATAGTCAATATTGACTTATTAAATATGTGCATAGGTGACATACTTAACATAATAGTTTCCCTTGAAAAGCTTCATAGAAAACACCGACCTTACCTAACCTACTTAATATGTTAAGATAAGCATCTTATAGCTTCGTAATTACAATTATTACCTAACCTATACCTATAATAGGTTAAGTAACAATTGTAATTACGAAGCTATAAGATGCTTATTTTAACATACTAAGTAGGTTAGGTAAGGTCGGTGTTTTCTATGAAGCTTTCAAGGGAAACTATTATGTTAAGTATATCACCTATGCACGTAACTAATAAGTCAATATTGACTATACGAATTTGCGAGGACGGGTTGCATCCAGATTCATAAAGCAGTTACGCAAGTACTTACGAACGTGTATATCTTTCCTCAATTTTTTAACAGCTTTTGTTACATTTATTAAACAGTTTACAAGCATAAAAACTTCCCAATAAACTGTTGTTATTGTCATAAACAGCCTCCTGGTGCTTCGGAGCTCATTAACTGTTTAATAATTCTAAACAAAGCCACCAAAGATTGAGAAAACATGTACAGATTCGTAAGTGCATAAATGCTTTAGTCAGCAAGGTGGACAGCCCGCCTGCTTTCATACCTCTCACTGTATTTCCCACTTCTAAACTTCCCTTCGCTTATGCCTCTCCTTCCTCTTTACTCTCCCCCACCCTCGCCAAAAAAAAAAAGCTTTATGAATCCGAGTGCTCCCCTATAATCCGATGTTCGCTGATCACTTTTCCAGATGACTAGATATGTAAGTATGCAGCCAAGGGGTTAACATGTAATTGTAAAATGTAATTGGTAGTAATCAAGATAAATCTTTCAATATTCATTAAGATAATTATTTAATGATTTCAGGTAACTACAAGTGACATAACAATGCGACATAATCTTCAACATTTAGCTTGTATAGGTGGTATGCAAACAATTAAATGAATCCATTTTAAATCTATACCAATTATTCCATTTAAAATTTGTATCCCGGGTTTGTGTGTGGATAAGCAGAGTGAGCAATGAGGACAGTAACCATGGAGGACAGTACCTTCATGTGGTGGTCGCGCCATGTCCATGTGGCTGAGTGTTGGCGGCGAGGACACCTGGACGTACTGAGGCGGGGACTGGTGCACTGCTGCGCTGGGGGAGGCTACTCCCACAGTGTGGGAGGAGTTGGGTGTGGGTGCTGGTGTGGGCGGTGAGGAGACAAGCTTGAGGGCGGTGGGAGGAGCAGGGGGTGTGACAGCTGGTATAACACAAGACACTAGAGGCTCACAGGGGTCGACCCACGTGGCAACATTCACCTCTACTTCTGTCCAGTAAAATTCCTCCTCGTGGTCGTCATCATCGTCACTGTCACTCTCACTGTGGTCACTGTTCACTTCCTCACGGCTGCAGGAAACATTGTGCATATAGTAGGGCTACTGAACCTTTACTTCATGGAAAGTGAAAATTGCAACAGATATGGTTGATTGCCTTTCCTCATGATATAAACAGCAGATGTATATAGGGGTATGTGTACAGGGAATGTGTACAGGGGAATGTGTACAGGGGTATGTGAACAAGGGGATGTGTACAAGGATGATGGTATGGCACAAGGGACGTTTGGCACAAGGGTGGTGTGGCACATGGATGGTGTGGTGGTGTACCCATATTATTGTGTAAATTTAGTTAGTAGTCTCTCTGAAATTACTGGCATCGAAAGTAGTTTATTGAGCGTGTGGAGTAGTTTTATGAGCGTGGCAAATGGACCTGAGTTGGTGTGGCAATTGGGCCTAAGTTGGTGTGACAAATGGATCCAAGTTGGTGTGGCAAATGGATCCGAGTTGGTGTGGCAAATAGATCCGAGTTGGTGCGGCAAATGAACCCGAGTTGGTGTGGCAAATGGACCCGAGTTGGTGTGGCAAATGGACCCGAGTTGGTGCGACAAATGGGCCCGAGTTGGTGTGACAAATGGATCCGAGTTGATGTGGTAAATGGATCCGAGTTGGTGTGGCAAATGGATCCGAGTTGGTGTGACAAGTAAGTAATTATCAAAAGAAGGCACCAAACCGGGAAGGCTATGTAGCACCATCAAATGTGCGGAATAATCAGAGGGCGCTAAATATCACCAAGGATGCCAATACGAGAACAAAAACGCATAAGGTGAACGATATCAAAAGTATCCGAGTCACCAAGAATTCTATTGAGGGACAGGTGACCGCGAGGGGCAGTCGGAAAGCAAGACACACGCTCGTCCTGGAAGTCAGGATATTCAAGAAGAATATGCATGACCGTAAGAAAGACAATGCAATTAGGACAATAAGGAGCAGGGCGGCGCTCCATCAAGTAACCATGGGTTAAGCGAGTATGGCCAATACGCAACCTCGCCAGAGCCGTTTCCCATCGCCGGTTACGGTGGTAGTAGGACGGCCACGAGGAAACACAACATTTAAGAGTACGTAGTTTGTTACCAGTAACAGATGACCAAGAAGCCTGCCAACAGGTAAGGATGGAGGAATGGATAACCAGGTAAAAGTCGGAATATGGAATACCTTTACGAGAGATGGGACAAGAGCGGACAGCTTCCTTGGTGGCAGCATCCGCACGCTCATTTAAAGAGATACCAATATGGCTGGGAATGCAACAAAACTCAACCGACTTAAATTTACTGTGAACAAGAAACAGCCAATGCTGGATCTCGACAACTAATGGATGAACCGGATTAAAGGACCTGAGAGCCATGAGGGCACTACGAGAGTCAACAACAACTACAAAGGAAGACTGACAACGAGAAAGCAGGAGACGAAGAGCATAGAGAATAGCATAAAGCTCTGCTGTGAAGATGCTAGTCTCCGGAGGTAAGCGACACATATAAGTGCGATCAGGAAAAACCACAGAGTAGTACTGCTGCACAATGACAGCCCCTTTCACTGCGGGTGAAATTGCTGACCTGGAGAGCGTGCAGAGATCCTTTACTGCTAGAATCCACTCGGTAAAACATCTAAACTATTGGGACCGACTAAAGAGCCTAAATCTGTATTCCCTTGAGCGCAGGCGGGAGAGATACATAATAATTTACACGTGGAAAATATTAGAGGGGCTGGTCCCAAACCTGCACACAGAAATAACATCACATGAGACCAGAAGACATGGCAGGATGTGCAGAATACCCCCGTTGAAAAGCAGAGGTGCAACTGGTACTCTGAGAGAGAACTCTATCAACATCAGAGGCCCGAGACTGTTCAACACGCTTCCACTACACATAAGGGACATAACTGGCAACCCCTCACAGTGTTCAAGAGAGAACTGGATAAGCACCTCCAAAGGATACCTGATCAACCAGGCTGTGACTCATACGTCAGGCTGCGAGCAGCCGCGTCCAACAGCCTGGTTGATCAGCCCAGCAACCAGGAGGCCTGGTCGATGACCGGGCCGCGGGGACGATAAGCCCCGGAAGCACCTCAAGGTATCCTCAAGGTAGCCAACACCGTCCGCAGACTTAGACCCATCGGTGAAGACAGAAATGGAGCGGGAGTGAGAAGAAAAGTGCTCACGGAAAAGGCGTTTTAGAACCGTAGGAGGGGTAAAAGCTTTAGTGATGCGGGTCAAGGCTGTACAAAACTGCGGAAGGGGGACTCTCCACGGGGGCAAAGAAGGAACAACATGAGGAGAAACATTAGAAATATGAATGGAAAGAGAATCCTGTAAGCGAGATAACCGGACAGAAAGAGGGAGGTGGTGAAGAGGAACAGGAACCGCAGGAGGGGTAAAAGTTAAAGCACGACAGAGGCGAGAGGAAGGATGTTGCAAGGACCACGCAAGATAGCGAATACAGTAGCGATCACGGCGGTCCTGGAGAGACAGGAGGCCAGTGTCAACATAAAAGCTGAGGATGGAAGTCGAACGAAAGGCAACAGAACTGAGGCGCAACCCAATATGGTGCAAAGCATCAAGACGGTGAAGAGTAGAAGGAGAAGCAGATGAGTAAGCAGGGCAACCATAATCGAGCTTAGACAGGACGAGAGAGGAATGTAAAGCAAGGAGAGTGCACCTATCCGCTCCCCAAGAAGTATGGGACAATACCTGAAGGAGGGTATGGGCCTTAGAGCACTCAACACAGAGGTAAGAGATATGGGGAGACCAAGACAAACGAGTGTCAAGGAATAACCCCAAAAGCTTTGCAGAATCTTTGTACTCAAGGGGATGACCATAAAGTGACAAAGAGGGATGAAGAACGACCCGTTTCCGAGTAAAAGTCATGGCACAAGTTTTAGTAATAGAGAACTTGAAGCCATGATCGGTGGCCCAAAACGACACGGCATCAATCGCAAGTTGAAACCAGCTTTGAAGGAGAGGCGAATCATCACCCTGACAGCAAAAGGTAAGATCATCGACATAGAGAGCGAAGAAGATGCCGAAAGGAAGAGAGGAAAGACCACTGAGGGCAACCAGAAAAAGAGTAGTGCTCAGAACACTACTCTGGGGCACACCTTCATATTGCTGAAAAGACGCAGAAAGAGCGGTACCAAGCCTCACCCGAAAGGAACGACGAGAGAGGAAGCTGCGGAGAGAGGGAGATGACCACGAAGGCCAAAAGAATGAAGCTGGGATAGAATATGATATCGCCAAGTGGTGTCGTAAGCCATTTTCAGGTCAAAAAGGACGGCAACAACGGAGGTCTTCGCAGCAAAAGCAGTATGAATATAGACCTCCAAGTTCACCAGGACATCTGTCGTGCTGTGGCACTTGCGGAAACCAAATTGAGAAGGGGAGAGGAGGTGATGGTGTTCCAGGAACCACACCAGACGAACATTAACCATACATTCAAAGAGTTTGCAGACACAACTTGTGAGGGCAATAGGGCGAAAGTCCTTAGGGGATGTTCCCAGAGACCCTGGTTTGCGAACAGGGAGGACAATGGCATCGAGCAAGTCCTCAGGGACTGACGACGACTCCCAGATCTGATTATACAGACTCAGTAAATACTGAGACGTGCACGGAGGGAGATGGCAAAGCATCTCATAATGAATACCATCGGAGCCCGCCGCTGTAGAACCGCAGAGGGCCAGGGCAGAATGAAGTTCAGAGAGAGAGAAGGGATCATTATAGGGAAGTCGAAGACGAGTGCAGAAACCTAAAGGACGAGACTCAAGGACAGGTTTACGAAGAAGGAAAGATTGGGGAAGATGAAGACCAGAGCTAACAGAAGAAAAGTGGGAACCCAGTTCGGGAGCGACCTGCAACGGGTCCACCACAAGAGTACCATGGAGGTGAAGGACCGGTGAAACATCGGGAACGAACTAACCCGCTATCTTGTGAATACGCTTCCAGATCTGTGGCAGAGGAGTTTTGGACGTAATGGTGGAGACATAAGATGCCCAACATTCACGTTTAGCCATACGGATGGCCCTACAGGCCACCGCACTCGCCTTCCAAAAGAAAAGAATCGGCCGTCTGCCGACGGTGGTGCCTCTTCCAGGCTGCAAGCTTACAGCAGATAACCAGAACACAGTCTGCATTCCACCAGGGAACACATTTCCGTGGACCCCGAGAGGAAGAGCGAGGAATAGAGTGGAGGGCAACGTCGAAGACAGTGTCATGAAAAAGGAGGAGAGAGCAAGGGAGAGGCAGAAGGGAGAGAGCGTGGGAGAGGCAGAAGGGAGAGGTCAGAGAGAGTAGCACTGAGGGTAAAGAGGTTCCAGTCCACTTTCACAAACTGCCACCTAGATACCTGGTTGATACCTGGTTGATGGGGTTCTGGGAGTTCTTCTACTCCCCAAGCCCGGCCCGAGGCCAGGCTTGACTTGTGAGAGTTTGGTCCACTAGGCTGTTGCTTGGAGCGGCCCGCAGGCCCACATACCCACCACAGACCGGTTGGACCGGCACTCCTTGGAGGAATAAATCTAGTTTCCTCTTGAAGATGTCTACGGTTGTTCCGGCAATATTTCTTATGCTTGCTGGGAGGGTGTTGATCAACCGTGGACCTCTGATGTTTATACAGTGTTCTCTGATTGTGCCTATGGCACCCCTGCTCTTCACTGGTTCTATTCTGCATTTTCTTCCATATCGTTCACTCCAGTACATTGTTATTTTACTGTGTAGATTTGGTACTTGGCCCTCCAGTATCTTCCAGGTGTATATTATTTGATATCTCTCTCGTCTTCTTTCTAGTGAGTACATTTGGAAAGCTTTGAGACGATCCCAATAATTTAGGTGCTTTATCTCGTCTATGCGTGCCGTATATGTTCTCTGTATTTCCTCTATTTCAGCAATCTCTCCTGCTCTGAAGGGGGAAGTGAGTACTGAGCAGTACTCAAAATGGGACAACACAAGTGACTTGAAGAGTACAACCACTGTGATGGGATCTCTGGATTTGAAAGTTCTCGTAATCTATCCTATCATTTTTCTGGCTGTCGCAATATTTGCTTGGTTATGCTCCCTAAAGGTTAGGTTGTCCGACATCATTATTCCCAAATCCTTTACATGCTGTTTTCCTACTATGGGTACATTTGATTGTGTTTTATACCCTGTATTATGTTTAAGGTCCTCATTTTTACCGTACCTGAGTACCTGGAATTTATTATTGTTAAACATCATGTTATTTTCTGATGCCCAGTCGAAAACTTTATTAATATCAGCTTGAAGTTTTTCAATGTCTTCAGCCGAGGTAATTTTCATACTGATTTTTGTGTAATTACCTAAGTGTAATTACCTAAGTGTAGTTACAGGATGAGAGCTACGCTCGTGGTGTCCCGTCTTCCCAGCACTCTTTGTCACATAACGCTTTGAAACTACTGACGGTCTTGGCCTCCACCACCTTCTCCCCTAACTGGTTCCAACCGTCTACTGTCATCTGCAAAGGATGATACGAAGCTGTGACTTGTATTTTTGTCTATATCTGGTATGAGAATAAGGAAAAGCAGTGGTGCAAGGACTGTACCCTGAGATACAGAGCTTTGAATTGCACTTGGACTAGATTTTATATGGTTGACTGTTACTCGCCGAGTCCTGTTTGACAGAAAACTGAGTATCCAGCATTTTACTTTACCAGTTATTCCCATTGACTTCATTTTGTGTGCTATCACGCCATGGTCACATTTATCAAAAGCCTTTGTGAAGTCTGTGTATATCACATCAGCATTCTGTTTTTCTTCTAATGCCTCAGTGACTTTGTCGTAGTGCTCAAGTAGCTATGAGAGGCACGATCTTCCCGCTCGAAATCCATGTTGGCCTGGGTTGTGAAGGTCATTGGTCTCCATGAAATTGATGACCTGACTCCTAATCACTCACTCAAATACTTTTATTACGTGCAATGTTAGTGCAACTGGTCTATAATTCTTTGCCAATGCTTTGCTCCCTCCCTTGTGTAGAGGGGCTATGTCTGCTACTTTAAGTGCATCTGGTATCTCCCTCGTGTCCAAGCTCTTCCTCCACACTATACTGAGTGCCTGTGCTACCGGCACTTTGCATTTCTTTATAAATATTGAATTCCATGAGTCTGGACCTGGGGCTGAGTGCATGGGCATGTTTTCAATTTCTCTTTCAAAGTTAAGTACGCTCATGTTGATATCAGTAATATTTACAGGGGTTTGAATATCCCGCATAAAGAAATTGTCTGGATCTTCCACTTTCATGTTGTTTATTGGAGTGCTAAACATGTCCTCATACTGCTTTTTTAGGATTTCACTAATTTCTTTGTCATCCTCCATGTATGAACCTTCACTTGTATGAATAGGTCCAATACTGGCAGTGGTTTTTGCTTTTGATTTCGCATATGTGAAGAAGTATTTTGGATTTTTCTTTATTTCCTGAATTGCTTTCTGTTCTAACTGCCTTTCTTCAGTTTGATATGAGTGTTTCAATTTCCGCTCGATTTCTTCAATGTCCCTATTTAAATTATTCCTTCTTTGACGGGAAATTCATGTATGCATAAGCTTTTCCATTATTTTTTTCCTGCGTTTATAGTGTTGTCTGCGTTTTCTTTCTACGTTGGATCTCTTTCTGGCTTTCCTCAAAGGAAAATGTTTAAGACTTGATACGCTTCCGAAGTCAGTTTTTGTATTCCTTCTGTAGGACTTTTATTACTTAGAACAGTTTCCCATGGAATGTTTGTAAGTTCCCTGTTTATTATTTCCCAGCCTATCCTTTTATTATTAAAATTGAATTTACTGAATAGCCCCTCTCACTTTATCAATGTTTTAAGTCTATTCTGAGCATTGATGGTCGTTTGCACTTCAATGAGCTTGTGATCTGGGAAGGAGAGGACCTAGGGAAGGAGAGGGGAGGGCAAAAAGAGAAAAAGGTAACAAGGATGGGGAAATGGTCACTGCCATGGAGGTCATCAAGAACCTGCCACGTGAAATCTAAGTAAAGAGAAGACGAGCAAAGAGAAAGATCAAGACAGGAAAGGGTGCGAGTCCGAGAGTCCAAATGCGTGGGCTTACCAGAATTCAGAAGAGACAGGGAAGACGAAAGGATAAACGGCTCAAGAAGGCGACCCGGGTGTTTGTCAGAACTTCACCCCAAAGGGAATGACGACAATTGAAATCACCCAGCAGGAGCACAGGCTCCGGCAAGGAGTCCAGTAAGTGTTTCAGATCAGGAAGAGAAAGCGGGACACTCGGGGCGAGATAAATGGAACAAACAGTGTACCATTTCCCCACAAAGATACGAGCAGCAGAACAATGGAGAGGCGAAGGAAAAAGTAAGGGGACAAAGGGAACATCAGAGCGAATCAAGAGAGCAGAAGAGTTAGGAGCCCCAGCAACAGCTGGGGGGAGGGAGAAAGGAATAGCCCCGAAAGCGACCAGGACGAGCACCAAGCATCGGCTCCTGGAGACAGACACAAAGGGGTGAAAATCGCGAAATCAGAAGTTGGAGTTCAAGGAAATTGGCGTAATAACCCCAAACGTTCCATTGAAGAATAGACATCGACGAGAAGAGAAAGGACAATAACAGAGAACAGAGAACAAGAAACAAAGGCAAAAGAGCAACATAGCACGTTAAAGATCAGGGTCAGCAAAGTCAGGGTTAGGGGGCATGGGTAAACTGAGCAAAGACGGAGGAAAGGAAGCGGGAGAACAGACCAGAGGAGGACAGGCGGGGTCCGGAGGAGGAGGAAACCGAGAGGAGCAGTCAAGGACAGCAGCAGGAAGAGGGGGAGTAGAAAGAGGGGAGCGGACCTCAGCAAGGGCAGCAACCAAGATGGAAGCGGGGGCCAAAGAAACCTCCATAGCAGGAACAGGGGGTGCAACCACCGAAATGGAGGGGAAGGGGCGATAGAGTCAGAAGTAGGGGCCGAGGAAGAAAGCGAAGCTTCTTACTCGGCGGGGAGGAGGAAGGAGAGGAGCCAGGCTTACGCTTCTGACTACGCAACACCGGACCTAGAAGACCGGGTGTGGTATGTGGAAGGTTTGATATTCTTGTAACATAGTGTAACATAATGTAACAGAACACGGAAACATCATTCTTTTGCCCAAATAACGTTTTTTAAGAGTAACGACTATCGTAAGGCAGTCTTCAATCTTATTATAACACACACAAATCAATGTTACTGTGTGTTTTACGCATTGTAACGTAAAGTAACCAACAGGGAAAACATACATTCTCAGTCCAAATAACATTTTTTAAAGTAAAAGTCTGTTTGAGACCATCTCCAATAAATCGCTCACCAAATAATATTACTGTTATTCTTGTAACACTTCGTTAACATAACGTAATGGAACATGGAAACATCATTCTTTGCCTAAATAACATTTTTAAGCATAACGCCTGTCGTAAGGCAGTTTACAATCTTATTATAACACGCACAAAATCAGTGTTAGTGTGTGTTTTACGCCTTGTAATGTAACATAACAAACAGGGAAACATCAAGCTTGCAATCCAAATACCATTTTTTAAAGTAAAAGTCTGTTTTAGACAAACTGCAATATATTTCTCCCCAAAAACTAAGCAAAAACTAAGCTATGCAAGAACTATGTCAGCCAGGAGTGAACTATGATCCCAAACAGTAATTATGATGACGAGTATGGAACTGTTTAAAG